>WOVY01014650.1:600000-1167500 GCA_013436015.1 Rhipicephalus annulatus
CGACTCTTCCCCTGAGTTACTCAGCAATGCAACATAATCGGCAAAGCGCAGGTTACTAAGGTACTTTTCATTGACTCTTCTCTCTAACTCTTCCCATTCTAGGCCTCTGAAAAGCTGAACTGTAAGCACGGAGTGAATAGCATTCGGGAGATTGTTTCTCTTGTCTTACAAAAATCGTTATTGGTATTCTGTCGCTTTCTTTATGAAGCACTATGGCGGCAGTTGACCCTCTGTAGATTCTTTCCAGGATGTTTACATATGTTTTGTCGACGCCCTAATACCGCAGTGTCTGCATGACTGCTGATAATTCTACTGAATCAAAGCTTTCTCGTATTATATGAAGGCTACGTATAGTCGTTGGGTGTATTCTGAGAACTTCCCAATCACGTAATTGGTAGTATGAATGGGATCGATTGTTGTGTAGCCTGCTAGAAATCGTGCTTGTTCCTTCGGGCAATTTCATTCTAACGGGTCCCTCATTCTGTTAGAAAAAAATTTTTGTCAATACCCTATATACGAAGCAGAGCAAGCTGATCAGCCTCTAGTTCTTCTGTACTTGATTCCTTGTCATCTCTTTTTTATGGGTTAAGATGATGTTAGTATTCTCCAAGGATTCTGGTATCTTCCCCGTCAGGAGACACTTCGTAAACAGGATGGCTAGTATTTCTAACACAATCTGTCCTTCCTCTTTAAGCAGATCTGATATTACCTGATTCTCACCAGCGGCTCTGCTTCTTCGCATTCCTTTCTAGGCTTTCCTGACTTGTTCTGTCATTTCTGTTTGATTGTCATTTACGATCGTGCTTGTCCCAGCTAATGTACAGATCTCTGGAAAGCGTGTCCGCTACTTTAACTCTCCTATCCATATTCGTAGTTACTTTGCCTTCCTTGTTCCTTTGTGCATGTATCTTGTTTTTGCCTATCCCCAGTTTCCTCTTCACCGCCATGACGTTTCTTTTGTTCTCTAGAGCAGGTTCAATTCCCTCTATGTTATACCTTGTTAGATCGGATACCACACACTTCTTAATCATGTTCGAAAGCTGTGCTATTTCGACTTTTCTGTTGTGTTTGATGCTTTCATGCTTTGACGTTTCTGAATTAGGTTCTTTGTCTCCAGCTGGAGTAGGTTGCTTGTGTCCTGTCTCCAACTTCTACTGCCCATTCTGTAATGATACTCGCCAGATTATCATTCATTGCGTCAACGTTAAGGCTGGTTTCCTCGATAAGAGCCGAGTATCTGTTCTGAAGCGAGACTCTGAATTCCTGTACTTTCCCTCTCAGTGCTAGTTCACTGATTGGCTTCTTGCGTATGAGTTTTTGTTGTTACTTGCTTAAATCAAGGCGAATTCGAGACGTTACCACTTTATTGTAATTGCATTGAACCTTTTCAACCACTGCCGCATCCTGCACGATGTCTGGATGCCCACTCAGTATAAAGCCTATTTTCTTCTTACTTTCACCATTATAGCTTATCCATGTCCATTTACGGTTCACTCGTTTTTGGTTGAAGGTAATCAAGATGCGTAAATTATCGTGTTCTGCAGTTTCTACTAATAGCTACACTTTAGCTTTTCTAGTACCTATGCCATAATACACTACTTCCTGGTCTTCAGCCTGCTTCTTTCCTACTTTGGCATTGAAGATACTCCTCATGATAGTGTCATAGCGATACATACCACAAAGTTATTTTCGAGGCAGCGAAGACAAAAATTTGTGGGCTTGGCCAGCAGAATGTTTCAGAGCCTTGTAATTTAATCAAGAGACACTTTGAAGAAATACCTGGCTCATGTTTGTATCTTGTGAACTAAGCTATCACAAGCCAAAGATGCGTATGCTCTATGATCGTTCTCCTCGTATGGCTATGACAAGGAGGAGCTGTCACAAAGATGCAGGGGCAAGTGGATGAATGCAGCGTAGCGAATAAAAGAGCAATGCGAGCAAGGGTGACGTTTTGGTTATCTAACACGTGAACCTCCACATGTGTTCGCTGAAGGCTCCTGTACAACTGCGACGCAACAGCTAATGGCCGACCTCCGGGTGTTTTATGGCCCTCGAAACCTTCATGTGGTCATGTGGTTCCGCAGCAGCGAAGATCTGAGCGAGCGCATCTGCGATGTAGAACCTTGGTGCACAAGGTCTTTTGAAGTTATGCCTGGAATACTTGCGTTGTAGTGGCTTATGCTCCCAAAGCTGAAATTGATTGAAGTGCAGTTTGTTGCCCTAATAGACATGGAGTAGTAGACATTTCGCTCGAAAACTGGTTACCTGAATAGCCGTATTTATTCTTGTCTTCTTTCCAGCATCGTCACCAAATAGAGCAAGCCATTCCGTTCCTTTTTTTGTGTGTGTGGCATCTCAACATCTTTGGTATCGTCGCTACTTCACGTGTGAAGCTGGCGGAAGTGTTTCTCGCTGGGAACAATTGTTGAGGCTTTGGTATATACATAGCGTGTGATAAATGAATGATAGCCAGAATTTGGTACATTCAGCAAGGGGCCACGGCGATCCGAGCTGGAACCAAGGCCTCGATGTTTAAGGCTGCGCTTATTGCTATGGCAGGTACGTAGAAGGTGGCTTACTTACGAATACTACTTCTACTAGGTGGACAATTCATTATAATTGCTATTTACGATTGGTTCAGCTTCACGTTCACAAAGTAACTCTAAATTATTTGTCCTAGTACACAGAAATATTGAGCGTTCCCGCTTCAGAAGCTGCAAAAGCAGGTGTTAGAAGGCGTCATAAACACTTAGGTTAAGTACAGATAATAATATATACACTTCGCATTCTAAAAAAGTGTATTTTGAAGAAAGTTTTCTTCGTTTCCGTCGGTAACTTGAACATCTCTCATACGTTGCGAACGTTTGTTACCTACTTCTTTCTCATTTCTGCACTAATCATCATCATACTCTTGTCTCCCGCTTCACATCATATCCCGGGTCTCATCACCGGTGTATCACCCTCTGCCACTGGCTGCCTGTTAACTGCCGAGTCCTTCAGTCAAATAAACGTCGTCTCAACCAAGACCTTACAACACACACACACACACACAGATAGATGGATGGATGGATGGATGAATGGATGGATGGATAGATGAATGGATGGATGGATGGATGGATGAATATAGATAGATAGATAGATAAGTAGGTAGATAGATAGATAGATAGATAGATAGAGAGATATAAAGATAAAAGTGCCATGGTGCGTTACCCATCCCCTAATTTCTCTAGTGTAGGGTAGCATGCTAGTTCTAGACTAGTTTCATTCCCGCCTTTTTTTTCTCCTATTCCTATCTTTCTTTCTCCCGGTTTTAGTCACCTACTCGCAGTGAGGCAACTTGTAGGTAATATTGTAACGGGTGCAATAGAAGAAACGTCAAAAACTAGTTTATTATGGGCAAACTTGTGTCCTGAAAATTATGTGCAAAAAGATGGAGGAGTCCGCTAGAGCGTTTCAAAACACAAACTGTTCATCCGCCAATGCACCTTCTTCTTTTTCGCAGCTCCAACACACTCTGACTCGTGCCCGTGAACAAGAGGCATGAGTCGTGCGGCCACAAGCAGGAGTGCGCACAAGACTGTGGACGCTGATTTTTTATAATGTCGGATGGTGTTAACAGTCTTTGTGGCATTAGTCTCCCTTCGAAATACGCATCGCCCCGAAGCGCGATGGAGCGAGGCAAACAGAAAAAAACGAGCGTTTTTATTCCCTCTCATAATGGAGCTTCATACGAACGACGTGTACCACTTCTGCGCTGTTTTGCCGCTTTGAACGGATGTATCCGGCGGCGATCACTTTGTAGTTTAGGTCACTAATTCGTCGGAGAACCTCATAGTGGCCAAAGTATCGACAAAGAAGCTTTTCTGATTCTGGATTGTTGTCCATATCCACACTCGCTCGCCTGGGTTGTACTGAACTTTTCTGTGGTGTAGGTTGTAGTGGCTTGCGTCCTTGTTTTGCTGTTGATGTATTCGGTGTCGTGCCAACTGGCGTGCTTTTTCAGCCCTTTGCAGAAAGTCGTCAAGTTCAGATGGCTCGTAATTGTCGTTGTCTACTGGCAACATGGCATTGAGTGTCGTAGTAACAGTGCCACCGTAGACCAGCTGAAATGATGTGACGCGGATGGTCTCCTGCATGGCCGTATTGTAGGCGAAGGTTGCGTATGGCAAGATTTCGTCCCACAGTTTATGCTCAATGTCAACGTACATCGACAGCATGTCAGCGATGGTGCGGTTCAGGCGTTTGGTCAACCCGTTGGTTTGGTGATGGTATGCAGTGGTCTTCCTATGGCTGGTGTTAGTCATTGTCATTAAGGACTGCATCAATTCAGCCGGGAACGCTGCTCCTCGATCAGTAATCATGACGAGTGGGGCTCAATGGTGAAGCACAATATCCTGAACGAAAAACTTCGCGACTTCTGTTGCCGTTTCTCGATCAGGGCAGCCGGCTTCAGCGTATTGTGTCAAATAGTCAGTCGCAACTATTATCCACCTTTTTCCTGATGCCGACATCGAAAAGGTCTGAGTAGGTTCATTCCAACATGTTGAAATAGAGTCGCAGGTTGCTCTATAGGCTGGAAAAGGCCGGCCGTCTTGAGGGGTGGTGTTTTACGCCTTTGAAACTCGCGACATGTCTTGACGTAATGCTTCCCGGACGCTAGCAACTTGGCCCAGTAGTATGTCTGATGAATTCTGGCGAATGTTTGACTCGCGCCCAAGTGACTCGCAGAGTGTTCATCATGACAGGCTTCTAAGACTTCATGCCTCATGGCTGATGGTATAACGAGTAAAAACTTCTCCTTGTTGTGTCCGAAATTCCTTTTGTAAAGTGCATTATCTCAGAGTCAGAATGAGGATAACCCTCTCCTAAATACGCGAGGAACTTGTTCGTCGTGCCCTTTGAGATACTTTATTAATGGGAGCAGTTCCATGTCAGCCCATTGATGTTCAGCAAATTCTGAGGTTTTTATCACACAAAAAAGTGGGAAGTCCTCTTCTTCTGAAAGAGTCGAGTCGACTGGTGAACGTGATAAGCTGTCAGCATCATCATGCTTTCTGCCAGACCTATATACGACCGTAATGTCATATTCTTGGAGCCTGAGACTCCATCTCTCAAGCTGTCCCGATGGGTCTTTCAAGCTCGCCAGCCAACAAAGTGAGTGGTGGTCGCTGGCGGCACGGAACGGCCTGCCATAGAGGTATGGCCTGAACTTGCTGATCGCCCATATGACTGCCAAGCACTCTTTTTTCTGTTGCAGAGTAGTTTCATTCCACTTTTGAGAGGGTGCGGCTAGCATATGCTATGACTTTCTCTTCTCTATTTTGCTATTGCACCAGGACCGCACCTAGGCCAAGATTGCTGGCATCAGTATGAACTTTCGTATCTGCGGTTTCATCGAAGTGGGCCAGGATAGGTGGAGCTTGCAAACGTTTCTTTAGTTCTTTGAATGCACTGTCTTGTTCGGTGCATCAAATAAATGACACGTCCTCTTTTTTGAGTCTTGTTAGAGCTTCTGCATTTTTTGCGAAATTTTTCACAAACCGTCTATTATAAGCACATAAACCCAAAAATCGGCGTACCTCCTTCTTGTCTTTTGGCTTGGGAAACAGCCCCACGGCCACAGTCTTCTCCGGGTCCAGGCCAACACCTTGAGCGCTGATTACATAACCGAGGAAACGAAGCTTCTCGAATCCGAACTGGCATTTTTCAGGTGTAATCATCAAGCCAGCTGACTGGATAGCCTGAAGTACCGAACTTAGTCGCTCTACATGCTGTTCAAACGTTGCTGAAAACACCACAACGTCGTCCAGGTAGACTGAACACGACTGCAAATTAAGGCTTGAAAGGACGCTGTCCATCATGCACTGGAATGTTGCAGGCGCACAACAGAGACCGAATGGAAGTGATTTAAACTCATATGGACCATCTGTGGTTACGAAAGCAGTCTTTTACGGGCCCTTTCGTCCACTTCAATTGGACCATCTGTGGTTACGAAAGCAGTCTTTTAACGGTCCCTTTCGTCCACTTCAATTTGCCAATAACCGCTTTTTAAATCCAATGAAGAGAAATACCTTGCGTGCCGTAGCGGATCCAACGTATCATCAATACACGGCAAAGGGTGGACATCCCGTCACGCTGTTCAGCTTTCTGTAATCAACGCAGAATCTCAGCGTGTTATCCTTTTCCCTCACAAGGACTACAGGCGATGCCCACTGACTATTGGATGGCTGTATGACATCGTCCTCCAGCATCTCTTTCACTTGTGCCTTTATGATCTCTCGTTCCTTCGGTGATATTTTGTACGGTTTTTGGTGTACCGGCCTGGTAGCTTCATCTGTTATTATTCAGTGTTTAATAACCTGGGTACACAGTACTTTTTACGAGGTAGAGAAACATCCGGTGAAGTCTCTTAGGAGGTCTTGAATGATTTTCTTCTCGGCTGGTGATAGATTTCGGCTGATTACAACTCTTGCCACGACATCGGGCGCAGGTACCGAAGTAGGTAGCCCTAACACCAAACCACATAAGTCCGTCACTGTTTGAAAACCATGCAGGAAGGCGATAGCAGTGTCCTTTGCAACATGTAGAATTTCGTTTCCGAAATTCGTGAGCAATACATCACCACATCCACCACGTAATTGAATAATGCCTCGAGCTACACAAATGCCTTTTTAGAGCAGTAGTTCGATGTTTGCATCCGCTATACCTTGAGAATCAACTAATGCTTCATTTCTTACACCAACTATTACGCTGCATCGTGGCGGCACGGTAACATCACAATCTATAACACGTATTGCAGTGTACTCTGGCTCATTTGTGTCTATGGCCAGTTTGGTCGAAAAAGACACACTAGAATTCTGCAGGTTGATTATAGCTTCGTTTGGTAGCAGAAAACCCATTCCGAGTAATTAATCTCTAGAGCATTCCAGAAGTACGACAAAGTCAGCAACGTAAGTAGCGCCTTGAATTCCGATTCTTGCGGTACATCCTCCCAGAGGTGTGATGAGATGACCCCCCGCCATGCGTATCTGGGGTCCACTCCAAGGCGTCAGGACTTCCTTTAAGTCCTTTGCGGCAGCGTAACTGAGAACCGAATAATCAGCACCTGTGTCAAATAAACCTTTAAATTCACACCCGTCTACGGTAACGCGTAAGTCTGAAGAAACTTTGTGTTTACCTAACCTAGTTGTAGTGTTCCGCTCGTCGTTGCTGCACTGGGACCATGACGGAGGATCTTCAGTTGGTCGGACATCAGCGGCCTTGCCTCCATAGGTTGCTGGCTCCACTTTCCCTGATGGGGACTGCTTGAACGACGGTGTGTTGAGGTTGAAGGTGCAGAAGGTGAACTCGATCGTCGAGGGCTTGGTGATCGATAGCGAGAAGGCGCTGGTGATCTAGGCTGATGCTGAAAACGAGCAGTTGGAAACAGATGGCCGGACAAGTATTCTCCAATATCAACGGGTCTTTCGCCATTTCATGAGCATGGCGCGTTTGGAGAAAACCCACGGAGACCTACTCGTCGATATGGGCACATTCTGTACAGGTGTCCAGCTTCGCCGCAGTGAACAAACGTAAAAAAACTAACAAACGCACACCTTGGATGACACGCAGTATCATCCATCTAAAGCGGAAAATTAAAAAATTGAAAAAGAGGCATGCCCAGCGAGATGTGATCCAAAAGCTACAAAGAAGCCTGGCAAGTGAAGTGCAACAATCCAAAGACTATTACTTTAAAACGTTAATGCCAAACTTTATTAAAAGCGACCCAACAAAGTTCTGGAGTTATCTATCCGATAACAAAAAGCCAACGACGTCAATTTCTGTCAAAGGGCGCACGGTTACAAATTGCAGTGACATCGCAAATCACTTCAACAGTTATTTTCAGAGCGTGTTTGCCAATTCAGCAATATGTGTACCAGAAACGTTTTTGTTTGAACCATGTGAAGCGAATTTCATTTCTTATTCTGGTTTGGTTTCAATGCTTTTAAACTTGAAAGCAAAAAATGCTGTGGTCCTGATGACCTTCCCAATGTGTTTCTTCGGCGTTATGCTGAATGCGTCGCCAAATTTCTTGTTGTAATCTCCCAAGCGTCCCTGTTAACTGCAACACTACCACGTCACTGGAGGATCGCTAGAGTCATCCCTATCTTTAAAAAAGGGGATCGATTAATTCCGGATAACTACCGTCCTATATCCTTAACTTGAACATGCTGCAAATTAATTGAACATATCATAGCCAACCGTATTCTTGAATTCCTTTAAAACACTCGATTCTAACAAGCTTCCAACATGGTTTTAGGAAAGGCTATTCGACTGTGACTCAACTGGTCACCGTCACACACGAGTTTGCAAAAGCCCTTGATAATAATGTTCAGGTAGACACAATTTTTCTTGATCTTAGCAAAGCATTTGATAAAGTTCCTCATGACAAATTAATTCGAAAATTAAAAAATATAAATTTTCCCGAAAGTTTGGTAGCATGGGTGTCTAGGTATCTGATGAATAGAGAGGAGTATGTCTTGATTGATGGTCATGCCTCGAGCTGTCTTCCTGTCACATCCGGAGTGCCTCAAGGTAGTGTTCTGGGGCCGTTGCTTTTTCTGTTATACATCAATGATATCGTCACTGTAGTTACACCCACCACTCATGTCCGGCTGTTTGCAAATGACTGTATTTTATTCCGTGAAATCTCCAGCATGCAAGATCAAATAGAACTTAACACAAACCTGGACATTATATACAGTTGGTGTAGGGATTGGGGCATGGTCGTCAACGCAGAGAAAACTGTTTCCCTCCGCATAACGCGCAAAAAATCTTCATTCCAATTTCAGTACACACTTGGATCATGCGCGGTGAACCAAGTCAACAGCTTCAAATACTTAGGCGTAAAGTTCACTAGTAATCTTTCCTGGAACTTGCACATAGAAAACATCTGCTCCTCCGCTTTTCGAAAACTGTGTTTCTTGAGACACAAACTTCGTAATTCGCCTCCAAGTGTTAAACTTCTTTGCTACCATTCATACGTTAGACCAAACCTTGAGTATGCTGCTGTAGTATGGGACCCGTATACCAAAAATAACATCGATAAATTGGAAAAGATTCAGAGGAAAGCTGTCAGGTTCATTTTTTCAAAATTTCGTCGCACGGATTCTCCCTCTGAATTAATGATTGCCAATAACATTCCCAAGCTTCAGTTAAGAAGACAAAAATTTCGTCTCGATTTCCTCTGCTCACTTACTAAACATGAATTGGCTATCGACCCCTCGCTGTATATATCCGCCCTGACCACAAAACACACGCGGCACCATAACCCTAGATCGCTGACACCATACCAAGCGCATACCGATACTTACAAATTTTCATTTTTCCCGCGTACCGTGGCTGAATGGAATTCCATCGCTGAGCCATACTTATTAGATACTGTATAGCCCCATTTTTGTTAGTGTTGTTAATTGTGTGTTGGATTGACAATGCAATGTCCGCCATTTCATTTTTCGTCCCTTTTGCTATTTTCGTATTATTGTGCGATTCAAGTGCTCGTCCTGCCAGGACCACAACTGTGGTCTGCAGTATGTAATAAATAAAATAAATAAATAAAACAGAGAAACGTCCTGTCGGGTGTGCGCCACACGTCGCTTTTTCTTGGCCTCGAACTAGCTAGATAATTTGAGCCACGCGAAGCTGGTCGGTAGCCACTGGGAGTTGCAAACGAAGCAGTATGCACGGCGGGCTGGCACACAGCATCGGCGTAAGTCGGTACGGGGCGTTCCTGCAATTGCTGTTCAAGTCCAACAGGTTGCGCCTCAAGTTTGGCTTGAAGAATGGCGTGGCGAACTTCATCTCTGATCAGGGTAGTGAGAGACGAAACTGGCGTTTCAACTTGTCGGGGCAGCAGCTTCTGGAGCTCTTCCTTCCCAATAGATCACACCATTTCCCTCAATGCTTCGCTGCTGCTGCCCAGGTTTGCAGAGAGGACATCTGCAGGAACACTACTTTTATAATGATGGTAGTGACGGGAGCGCTGCTGCAATGCCCACTCTATGGAGGTGGCTGCGGTGCGGAATTCAGAAACTGTACGAGGTGGGTTGCGCACCAAACCTGCAAATAACTCGCATCAAGTGACGCAGCTTTTTCTCTTCGTTCATGTTAGGGTCAGCGCGTTTGAAAAGGCGGGACATGTCCTCAATATACATGCCAACACTTTAGGTCGTGGGCTGGTTCCTGTACTGTATACTGTAGAGCGTTCTCCGCCTTTTCCCGACGATCGGTGCTGGCATATGTAGCTACTATTTGTCGTCGAAATTCTTCCCGTGTCGGTACGAACGCTTCGTTGTTTTCCTACCACGTCCTCGCTGCATCCTCCAATGCGAAGTACACGCGACGCAGTTTCCTTGCTTCATCCCAGCCATTGGTTTTCGCAACCCGCTCGAAGTGTTCTAACCAATCCTCCACATCCTCGAACGTGTCGCCATGGAAGGGCTCAGGCAAGCACGGTGGGGACAGAATACGTTCCGATGATGTCACCTGGTAATCCATCGTTACGTTGTCTGTGGACGCTGCTTGTGTCGCTGGAGCACTGGGGAGGAGTGCGAATTCAGGCGGCTCTCCTCGAAGGCGGCGGCTTTAACGCTGGTGTACCGGAGTCAGTTCGCCAGGTTCCAATCGTTGAGGATAGGGGCTTAGCTCGCTTGCGCCAAGGGGCTTCTAATCTTACCTAGCACCTCCACCAGAATGTAACGGGTGCAAGAGAAGAATCGTCAAAAACTAGTTTATTATGGCCGAACTTGTGCCCTGAAGATTATGTGCGAAAAGATGGAGGAGTCCGCTAGAGCGTTCCAAAACAAAAACTGTTCATACGCCAACGCACCTTCTTCTTCTTCGCAGCTCCAACCCACACTGACTCGTGCCCGTGTACAAGAGGCATGAGTCGTGCGGCCACAAGCAGGAGTGCGCACAAGACTGTGGACGCTGATTGTTCATAATGTCGGATGGTGTAAACAGTCTCTGTGGCAATATCAATTTCGTTGTACCTATATTCCAACGTCAAGTTGCGAGGACTGCCATATGTGACGCTTGTTAGTATATAGAAGTGCCAATTTTAATAAATTGTTTTGCATTGTTAGACTCAACGTTGATGTGTCGTATTGGACAATTGTGTGCTCTTTTGTGTAGCAGCATCATGTACACTCAATACCTACTTGTCTATACTAAAACTTAATCGGTCGGCTGTATTAGGAAAGGTCTGCACTCGTGGTTTTGAGCTTTCGTTCTACGCGAATTCAATTTATTCCGCTATTGCTGCTTTCGCGTTGAAGGCCCACGGGACAGCTTTACGCTCTCTCTTAGTAGAGTACCTCGTACTGCACTATGGCAGCCTTCCTTAACAGCTTTTTTTAAACACACAATCTGACAGTAAACGTAGTTTGCTCGAGTCCACATCTAGAACTATTGCAAGCTCAGATGACCTGGCATACGAAGATAAATAACAGAAAACCTGCAAAAATGGTTCTTCAAACAGCGGAGAGGGGATATGTACAAACCGGAACAGAGGTGACGTAGCTCAAACAAGAAGCTACGTGAAACCAGTTAGGCAAGCGCACTGGCGCTTTATTCCCTTCAAACTACCCAGTTGCTGTGGAATCGCTAAGAGAAAAAAGTACGCAGAGAAAGCCAGCTAAACAACTTGCATCTGTGCCACGAATTGTGAACATGTGCTCACTGAGTAAGACTAAACGTAGATAGTTTGGCAAGCACTGAGTACGTCAAGTAAATATAAACGTGCGAAAAACGATAAATATTTCAAAAAGCTTCACGAGCATGGCATAATCCAATTTGGGCTACAATTATAGGCAGATGCTCATGATGTGGGCTTGTTCACTGTGGTGCCCATGGTCGTTTCAGTACCCTAACCTAATTAATTCTGCACGTGTGAGGACTCTCGTGGGCAGTACAAGTTCAACTCTTTGGCTGCAGGTATGTAACCACAACGGGAGCTGGCATTGTGATTTGGTATTCTCAAAGGGTGTTTGAAGTTAGTGTGTTAAACGTCTATTCATCAAGAACACCTACCGTTAGACACATAAAAGTTGCGAATACACTGTTGTAGGGTTGCACGCGATTTTTATGCTAGCCGAATGCAGATCATTTGTCCACTCTTTGAAGGGCAATTGTGTGAGGCAGGTCAGTTGTAGGAGTGGCTGCGGAGAATGTTGATGAAGTACGTGCAAGAATATGTGTTACTGTCCCATAAGAATAATTATGGGCCCAAATAACAATCTTCCCACAACAAGCTACTTATTTTAAAGGGCTGAAGAGTTTTACAGACTAAAATTGTGTTATCCTTTGAACATTGAGAATTGTGCAACAGTTTCTGTTTCAGCTCCCAAATAGCCACTGTCTCGTTGAACATATCGCTTTATCGGTTATAAAACATGTGTCGGTAGGGAAATGAAATCCTACACTACAATGACGCTGAAAAAAGCTTCGCTAAAAGGAAAGTGGAGTTTTGTTTATGCTTACTTACAAAGTGAGGCAGCAGCAAGAGGATTCTGGTTACCTACTGGATACTTGAGGTACTGTGAAAATGGGTAAAGGTCTCCAAGTGCTGCACGAGGTGGAGCAGCTGTGAAAACAGCACCAAAACACAAGAAATCAAATGAAAAAGAACGACATTCATTCATTCATTCATTCGTTCATTCGTTCATTTGTTCATTCATTCATTCATTTTAATCATTCGCGGCAACAAAAATTGTCGTGGGAGACCCAGGGGAAAAGCCAATCAATGAGTTTGAAGGGGCCTTGGTCACCCTGCGCCCATGTCAGCAAGAATAGGGGTCAGAAATCAAATATATAGCATCACAGTTCTGCGTAAATGTACTATTAAAAATACTGACACAAAGCTTTGACGATAGTTATAGCGCGAGAACAAAACGACGACACAGAGACAAGAAGGACACGAAAGACACGAGCGCTCGTGTCTTTCGTGTCCTTCTTGTCTCTGTGTCGTCGTTTTGTTCTCGCGCTATAACTATCGTCATGCCATACCAACTAGCCCAAGCTGCCACACTTCTAAGTTACAAAGCTTTGAAGGCGAGATAAATTATGGGATAGGTTTGTGTGCACACACAAGCATCATCTACTAAACTTCAGCCAGTAAAGTATTTAAAATCAAATTCAAAGTGTTTTTCGCAGCACCGCACGCGATACGCTCCCGCGGTTTTCTTTTAAACAAGCCTCTGCCACCTTCGTCACGCATTTGGGTTGGCTGCCACGATCCTTGCAAGTACTATCTCTGATAGCTGACGTTTTAAATGGAAAGTCGACTTGAAAATGTGAATATGCATGATTAGAAATATTGTGAATATGCGTGATGACAATATCATATCACGACGCTATCACAATGTGATATATTGTGAATGTGCGTTATCATGCATATTAACAATGTCTCGGAGTGAGCCTTCGTTAAAAAGAGTGGTCAACGTCTTGCTCACTGTTTGTAGACTCACGTATATAGGTGGTTATATTTACACGGGACCCATGCCGAGTCCTGTTCCACTCAGCGACTATGAAGGCGAAACTGCGACTGGGTGGTTTCATTTCTTTTTTTTTATATATCTGGGGTTAGACGTCCCACAACCGCGACGTGATTATGAGAGATGCCGTAGTGCAGGACTCCGGATATATCGACCACCTGGTCTTCTTTAACGTGCACCTAAATATACGTACATGAGCCTGAAACATTTTCGCCTCCACCGAAAATGCATCCGCTGCAGCCGGGATTCAATCCTGTGACCTGCGGGTCAGCAGCCGAGTACATTAGCCACTGGAATAACGAGGTGGGGCTGGGTGGTATAAAGCCTTTTCTAATTGATTAACTGTCACGTGATAGGGCAAAAATACCTTTCCATTCATGATATGTGTATTGTTAGCAACCGAGTTCAACAGAGAAAAAACAGATTGCTAACTTTATGTGCAAGTTCTCTTTTAAGTGAATATTTTTGCCGAGAGAAATATGAGTTATGTTTCTCAAAGGACAGCTAGGAATAGGTTATTATATATAGTGGTGCCACATTTTAAAATAAAGTTTGATTACATTCAGTTTATTGTACTTCTCTTTCTTATAGCGAGTGTGAGGCAACAAAAATATCTTCTGCGTTGCAAAAGAGCGAAACTTGCGCCATCATAAGCGCAAGTTAATAAAAATTTAAAAGACTACAGAAAAACAAAGAGCAACACAATTGACCAGCTAAAACCCGGCTGAATACAGCAGCAATAGATGTCCCTTGACAGGTCACATCGCAATCTGTCTTCCGGAAAAGAATCAATAATTCACCGAAACAAACGATGCACGCTCGATCAGGGAAGTTCATCTTCAAGCTGTTGGTGCATGCTCGCTAACAGTTTGCCCAGTTCTGGTGAGAGACAGGACCTGATATTGACTCCTGTCTTTTACTTTATCATCACTCCATCCTTGGTAAAGAAAAAGCTGGACCGAACGTAGCACTGCCGAAGCTCCGGAAAACAGTCGGTGCTTATTCTCAGGGAGATCTCAAAATGCACGTTACCCGAAGGGTTGCTGATCGGGCGAGTTGGTCATCCATGAACGTAGCGTGTATTAGCGCCGTACATCAAATAAAGGAACACGACACAGGCGTAAAGACAGGTTGGCGCTAAACTTCCAACTGTTTATTTTATGCCAATCACACCCATTTTATACATCCGCGACAAAGCACAACTCATCTTGCACGTGTTCTTAAACCAAAGATCGTCATTTCCTTTTCTGACAAGGAAATCGATGACGAGCTTACAGACAAATGGCCTTATTCTTTTATAGCCTCGGCTTCTTTTACCTCCCGTGTGAGCATATCTCTAGAACGACCGATAGTTAGGCAACTCTAGAGATCAGGGGAGCACCCACAGCCTTTGCAGTGTGCCGTTAGGAATCCTCCCGCCGTAAGCTTATTTCTCGCGTTATAGCAGAGCTCGCGTAATCTGTCATTCAGACACCGTTTTGTTTGCCCAATATAGTACATCCCGCAGGATAATGGAAACTTTTAGATGACACAGGATACACAAACAACGATTCTAACGTGGTGTTTCTTATCCAAGCTGGGGGAGCAACATTTCTTGGACAAGCGAGCTTGCAAAGCTCCCCTAGTTTCTTGGGCGCTCAAAAAACGACACGCACATTAGCCCTCTGGGCCACTTTGTTTAAGTTGTGAGAAACTGTGTACATGTAAGGGATTACACCTACTCTGCAGCCCGAGTACTACGAAACTTCACGCCTGTTTTCTTTTTGAGACTTTTAGAGAATGCGTTCAGTTGCAGGAACTTGTACCAGAATTGGGTAGCCTGTTTTGGTTAGACGCTTGCTTTGGGTCTCGAAACTGGACGCCATCTTGTGGTGACACGATTGGTCATTGCATTTTTAAAACACAAGTTTGCGAAGCCCCTCTTGATGAATTTTGAATGCGCGGAAGCGAACAAAAGAATAGGCTTATTCGATCACGGCTCATACCACCAGCACGTGTGATTTACCGAGAAAAATAACCTGAGGTCCAAAAACCGAATAGAACCCTCTTGTGGAAGTTCGCAAGAGACCTCCAGGGGCGCGAGACATCCCTTAATCGCAGGCAACACTTCATCAACCCTCGCCTCTACGTCAACAGAAGTGCGGTCAATTAAAAACTGGAAGTCGTTGACAAAGCGAAAAACTTTGCACACTTTTGTGTTTTGTAGCGTTTTAGACAAGGTAATGCTAAGACCAGATAAAAACAAATCACTAAGAATGGGTGCTATAAACGAACCAATACCAACGCCCTTTTTTTGCAACTACAGTGCGTTGTTCCAGCAAATAAAACAAGACGATAAGTAAAACGATAAAAGCTCTAAAAATGACTAATCGACAATGAAGCTTCGTCTCTACGTCTTTGCGTTTGTGTCTCTACGTCTCTACGTCTCTACCTGTCTCTACGTCTGTGTCGTGTCGCTTTATGTACTGCGCTGATACACGCTACGTTCACGTTTCCCGCTTCGTCAGCAGCATGCTTTGCAATTCGGCCAGAATCGGCTCAGGATAGAAACTAGAAAAAGTACCTGATATCTTTCGTGTAACCTGTGGGATCGATGTGTGTGTGCGTGTACGTGCGTGCGTGCGTGCGTGCGTGCGCGCGCGCGCGCGCGTGTGTGTGTGTGTGTGTGTGTGTGTGTGTTCACCGGAGGTAGTCCGTGATGGTTTTGTTACAGTGGAGTAAGACAGGGTCACTGACGGTGACTTTGTGTAGGGCTCTCACGAGGAACTTTCGGAGGAATAGCTGCCAAGTACCTCCCACGAAAATTATTGACCTAAGTGGAGGTGCGCCTTTATACGCCGGGGTGATGAAAAAAATAACAGCATATCCATGGAGTGAATGATGATTGGTGGGGCCAAACGTTCGTAAGTCCGTCCGTGCTTTCGTCCGTCCATTAGGTTTTGCTTCCGTCCGTCCATGCGTTCGTCCCTGCATCCGCCCGTGCGTCTGTTCTTGCGGCCGTCCCTCTGTCTGTCTATGCATCCATCAGTCCATCCGTCTATTTGTATGTGCGTTCGTCCGTCCGTTCCATCTACGTAGTGAACTCTCCAAGTACAGCCATCTCACATCTTTTCGTCGTGTATTCATTATATACAAGTGCTGCCATCCAGCAGACATTCTGAAGACCAGCTCTTTTGGGTATGTGCCACCGGTGGCTACATACACCATCGGATGATGGACAGACCCACACCATAAGAAGCTTCCCCCCTAAAAAATTTCTAAACTGGCTGGTGTTATGATTTAATTTCTCAAAATTCAAACATTTAGCTTCTCGCATATAGCCACTGCTTTTATCTCAGAAATCCTCTGCTACAGGTCTTAGCAAAACTTTTCTATGATGGCTTCTTTGGTCCCCCACTGATACCGTCTGTTCGTGAAGATGACAAGCCCCCTTCGCTTGCCTGAAGCAACGCGATGAGCCTTTGCCCGTGGGGTTCGAATTTTCGGCCACCGTATAGCCAAATATATTTGTCCTCTCACTCTCTTTTCTTGGCAAATAGTAGCTACTTCAAGCCATCTTACACAAGGCGAAACAACATACCTTTTTGATGCGCATCTCGTCAGGAAAACAAATGTCGGCGCAAAGCCAGTGGTGGCCTGAACATAGCCAATAGCTACCAGATGCTCAAGGCGCATTCGATGCATTGGCCCTACCAAATAAAGGTAGTCTCTTGCAGTGGCATCTAAGTGCAGATTTTTTTTTGGGGGGGGGGGGAACAAAGCCAGCGTTCTTCTGTAGGAATTCAGTCCCTTGAGTGGTGGTTTGGCGGAACCCTACTCAAAGGACGGCGGAACGTGGTTCAGTGGAACCCTACTTGTGACGTCGCAAGTGCAGTTCGCAAGTAGTTCGACCCAGGGCTGAATTTTTAAGTTTGTAATTTAACATTATAAACACTTATCGAGGAAAAAAAAGCACCATAGGGCAGATGCAAACGCCTGGATTGAATAGCGGTAGACAAATCTTGATCAACGCCGTGGCTTCAAATAATAATAACTACAAAAAGGAGACGCACAGGCCACACTGAAAGAGAGGTGCATTCTGAATGGGAGCGTAATGAAGTCCTGAAGGCGTGTCCTCAGCAATACTATCAGAAGGCACTCGCTTTTTGTTTCTCCATGTCCTAGCGTGTGGGCGCTATAATTGTGATGAAAAGGTCGCTTGAAACAGCAGGCAATTCAGTTGGTGCGCAAAAAGAAGTAACCAGCTACCCTATGAGTATGCCTTCCTTCACTAATAAGCTTGGAGCGGAGATGCTGCCAACGAAAGGAACGCCTTGCCGCCGGCGATTATGGTTCGTTAGGAAGCATCCATCGCGTTCGAAGTCTGTAAGAAAAAAAAAACGTTGAGCTTCTACTTTTGCCTTTGGCGGTATCTTGGGACGACACATTGAGCAGTAAATGGCAATTAATGCACTTAAGCTTGCTTCGTGGTAGAGTAGCCAAGAGTTGTGGCAAGCCCATGTGGTTGCGTTGCAATCGGCGATGTGGTCGTTGTCGACGGAACATAGTATAGAGGCACAGCAATATACATACACCTGGCGTGCCTAGTAGACTGGAGTATTACCTAGCTCTGGCGTAAGTGGGTGACATATGACGGTAGCAGCTTCGTTCGAAAGTTTGTATAGTAGTAGTAGTAGTAGTCATAACAGTAGTATCAGCCGTTAAAGTGACAGCATTAGCAGTGATAGTAGTAGGTTGGAAAGTATAGCAGTACTAGTATAAGCAGTAGTTTTGGCCAGATAGGTAGTAGTAGTATTGAAGTAATATAGGTAGTTGCAGTTGTAGTAGAGCTTATATAGCTCTATATTATATATACAAACACACAAACTGCATTCTAAGAACATAAGTGACCTTTGAGTGACCTTTTATACATTACAGTGCCAAAGTGATAGCACTTTCCTTTTGGAGCCAAGATAATGAACTTTTCGTCTCACTCATGCTCCTAAAGAAAGCAAGTGCGACTATCTAAAAAAAGTGAACGTGCCTCTCTAAAGACAGTGCTATTCACTAGTGTAAAAGAAGAGCCAAACTTCTCAGAGCGTACTGCTTACGGAAGGCGAAACCCTGTCAACATTGTCGTTTTATGCCGAAACCTTCAATGCCTAAACAAAGGTGAAAATTGAGCGGCGTACCGCATTTGTTGTCAGTGGTGTCAACATGACTGATGTGAAACCGTATCATCGCGTGATGACTTTACCCCATGACGTAATCGCGACGTCAACGATCACCAAATACTTGAAGTCATCGTAAAATCATCATAACGTCAGTGTTATGTCAGACAACGTGACATCACATCGTCATATCATCACGTGGCGTCATTGGTTGGTCAAAAATGGACCAATCCAGGGAACCCCTGCAGAAAGCTTACAGGGATCGTGTCCCCGAAGGCATTCCAAAACTGCATTATCTGCTGAAAGCTTTCGCACGGGGCCATGGGAGGCTGCAAATATTGACTTGAAAGAAAAAGAAAGGATGGTTTTTGCTTAATAGTCGACTGAGGCGTATTCGTAAGGGACCCTGTGAGATAGTTTTACGAGAGATGGTTCCTCAAGCGCATGCGAGAAAATTATAGGCACCATACTAGTGAATGATGAGATCAAACTGACGCACTGCTCAGAGTATGACACACATGTGCTTTAAACTTGTACTTATGTGTCATACAGTCAGCTATGAGAAGGCGATGATCCACAACAATACTATCGCATGTAATTCATGCCAAACTACTGGCAAAGTACAACGAACTCTCTATTTAGAGAATTTCAAGAAACCACTTAACTGAAAGTTCACTAACCTTATAAGTTTCACTACCATACAGAACAGCCTTGAGCACAGCACAAGTGAAGCGAAATGTGTGAAATGCTATTTCTTTTCAAAAGCTATGCTTTTCGGTTTCGTCTGGCGCTTTTAGAGCGCAATTAATCACAAAGCTGTTAAGAGAGTCCGCGTTCTTATGCACTGCCTTTGGCAGGGCAATGAACCTGAGCTGTATTTATGGTTTAAAACTATTGACATCATTGAGTATCATTACCATTAATGGGCAAGTTTCAGTGCATTACGATGCAAGACTGAAGCAAAAAGCTCTACTGTGTTCATACTGTTGAAAAAATGCTGCCTCCCCCCGTGCTCTCTTTCTAATACGTGGGTTTAGTGGGAACATGTCATTTGAGGAGATTCACGTGGCTTTTGCGGAGCGTGACCATGTGTGCCGAGCAAAATTTTTGTATCACCTCTAAAATGGTCATTAAAACGTCAATACTTTGAATTATTTTTCTTTCTCAACAGGTTATGAAATGAGGGAAAGGCATGCGTTAACCATATAGTTCCATTTACCACATGGAATAACTGTTTTAAATATTCTTTTTTCCCCGGAGTATAACGAACTGGAATAATCTCAATACTATTGTAGTTTCTCAAAAGTCTTTAGTTTTGTTTGAAAAAAAACATGTTAACATGTTATATATTTCCTTGTGTGATTTCATTTGTTCGTCACCAGTGTTTTTTTTCCTTTAAATTCTTACAAAAGTTTGAAGACAGTCTGCAATTTGTGTGCGTTCAATTGTTTGTATTTTTAATGTATAACCAGCCTGCTAAGATCTCATTATCTATAAATAAATAAAAAAAACATTTAACGGGACCCGTGTTGCGTGCTTTTTACGGAGACTTGTCATGTAACCAGTCTTTCGTGTTGTTTTGTCACGCGACCAGAGTCTCCTTTCGCTTCGTATATTTGTTATCTCGTCCGTAAGGAATGTTACGTCTGACGCCGAAGAAATCGGCGCACGTGTTGTGAAAGCGATGCTGGAGGTGAATAAGGTATTGACGAGGAACAAGAGAGCACGTGGCGATTAATGATGACGATAGTTTAAATTTCCACAACTTGGCCGCAGAAAGAGCTATAAGAGCTCCGCAGTTAAAAATTTCTTCCTATGTGGGCTATACTGTTCACCTGCTTAAAACAAAAAGTACTCCTCTGGAAATGCGCAAAAGTATAGCAGTTTGGGCGACTTGGTATAGAAGGACATTCTGGGAGTTTCGCTCAACTCAGAGTGCAAGGCAACAAAGATAGCGGTACCAGGTCGGGCAAGGCGATTGCGTTAGCATTGATTGCTTTGTCTTGTCCTGCATGCTACGCCTACCTTTCTTTCTTTTTACTCTGACTCTGAGTTGAGGCAACACTCATGACACCCTCTAGAAAGCCCGAACAAGCTTCAGAAAGGCACATGAAAAGATTAAAATAAAAAACTGTATTTATTGCGTACTAGAATTGACTCAAATATGTACATTACCGTAACGTGATCAGGAAAAGCAGAAAACGAATAAAAATTTGACCGCATTAGGAAAGACAGTGAAGAGATTTTGAGAGCATATTTATTGCATAACAAGAATACTATGATGCATCTAAATTCTTCTTGGTGCTGTTAGATAAAGCCAGAACAATTTATGCGTTTTAGACGTCCTCATGATTTCCACACAGTCACGAGAAATGGGAGAATGTGCGCACAATCACATGAAAAGTTTGTCTCCTTTCCGGTGACTTTTTCTAAGTTACCCTATTCGTTTTCATTTCTGTGCAAGTGTTTCCACGGTGAAATCATCTGAAAGTTTTTCTAAACACAAGGTTCCCGGTGAGGCCATATTTCTGTGCCCGCACCTGTATGTTCGAACTCATTTACGCCGCTCAGCAACAGCACTTCCCCAGTTCACATGACTACCTCCTGTCAACGGCTTACACGTCACACGCGCTTCGAAGTATGACAGAGACGGGTGCATTATTCTCGAGGGTGCGGTCGTCACGAGCATTAGGCTGCGTTGACGCAGCCGTCGTGATAGGCTCAACACGCCAGAAGCTGCGTTGTGTCTCGCCGAATTCCCGTGAGCACGTATGTTACGCATAAGCGTGGAATTCTCCGCTTTCGTTGTGATATAGTGCTCTTGTATATGCCAAATTTTTTTCGCTCGTCATGTGGAACCCGGGGATACGATGCGTTTCTCGTTACGTTCCTACTGCGGGGACAAATTGCATCGGGCACACGCCCCTATCAGCCAGGGAGCCTGCCGCTAAGCCGCGCTTCGCTTCCGTTTCCCTGGAGCAACAGCGTTTATACTGGTGGCTTGTCGATTACCCTGTAATCAAAGGAAAAAGTGAGACGCAATTAACTGAGGTAAGGCTTAGTATAGTTTTCTCAAATTCGATTTTGTATGAATTGAATTGTCAAGGTCTTCGAACTTTTATGAACTTTTTTTTTCACCCAAAGCTTCAGAAACGGTATAGTGAGGTCTTCAGACTTCGATGTGCTTTGCGTGCACTTACTGAACCGCATTTCTGCATTGTTAGTTTGTGTGGGTTGTCCACAACACTTAACTACAGGTGCGACAAAACTCACACTAAGGTCACTCTGAAAGCTGGCGTCAGAAATTTATGCCAATGTCGCATAGCTTAAAATGTTTCCCGTAATCGACTGCTTAGACAATTTTGAGTGCAACAGTGGGAGCTTTTCTGCAAAACAAGTCGACTTCATGAATGAAAGTGCAGTAGGCTATTTGCAATGCGACTTGCGCTAGGGGAGACTGCAGCCTGTGATAAATCAGAGAAGAATGAATTTGTCTAATGCGTCAGCAGAACCGAAGAGGCCTAACGTTACTACGTTGTTAAGCTGAATTTATTGTAGTACAAACAAAAAAATAAAACATGACGTAAGGCATTTCCTATCAAGGCAAGGAGAAAAAGCATTGAATACCCGAGCATGCCTGAGTGAATAGGGGACATTACAAGAAAGAAAATCAGACATTAGGCACTGATGATGTGCCCAAGGTAGATGGACGACAAGATATGAGACTCATTTGAGGACGAAAAAAATTTCTGACTTGACAGCGATATTACGAAGCATGTAATGTGCCCAAGGTAGTTGGCTTACAACAGTGTAAATAGAGTTTTGTAAGGAAGATTGCAAAATATCGCTTCCGCGTCGTTTTCGCAGCCTCCCGTCCGCGACGAAGCAAATGCGTTGTCGTTGTCATTATCATTTCTATGAGAGCTTAAAAGCAATTTTTGCTACAAAATTTTAAGAGAATGATATCATGAGGGCACGA
Organism: Rhipicephalus annulatus; assembly: GCA_013436015.1. NCBI lineage: Eukaryota > Metazoa > Arthropoda > Arachnida > Ixodida > Ixodidae > Rhipicephalus > Rhipicephalus annulatus. The sequence goes on from WOVY01014650.1 coordinate 622,662, forward strand.
AGTAGCGCAGATGACTGTTTCGAATGAGAGGGCGTCCTTTGATGTTTGCTACACTCTATTATCTGGTATGACATGACTGGCTCGTCCTTTCTTCAATGTCCGTTTGTTGAATCCAACTCTAAAGACACTAAAGATATGTCTGTTCTGTTCTGTTCTAACTGTTTCGCTGTGGAGAGGTTGAGGTTTATATTGCCTCGGCTACTTCATATCACAATGTTTTGCACCAAAAAGAAAGAATAATACTGAAACGGTACCCAAAAATGAACAAACCGAAAAAAACATAGTAGCTCACTGAAATCAGTTAAAATATTATGCCAATACACAGTTTGTTTACAGCAGTTCACACTGTCACTTAACTGTTTACATGTACACTTTCCTTTTCTACTGTCAGTATATGCACTAACACATTTCACATATATAAATCACTGGATTTCTGTCACAGGCGCTTATCCAGTCCATTCTCCACTAAAAAGTCTGTCAGGAAGATGTTCGCATTTTTCTGAAGATGCATATTCCCGGATAGATTCCTCACTCAGCAGCCATACTCTTTATCGCGCATGAATTTCGGTGCTGCCTTGCTTTACACCTCCAATAGCTTAACGAACAGCGCTGAGGTGGATGCTTACGAAGTATATTTCCTGACCTTGTCGATCCATTAAATGACGACATTCATTCAATGGCCCTCCCTAGCGGTTCACTTCTATATATTCAGTCTCCCGAAATTCCTGCTGCAGACACATCGTGGTGAGCAGCTTGAATAAGTGATAGAAGCCACAATGAGGAAATAGCCACTACATTGAAAGCTACAGTACAGTGGACAATACCATTTAGTTTACTATAAAGAACGCCTTCTGCCAGTACTCTTTGCTGAGGGTTCATAGTAACTAGACAAAAAAATCGAATTTAAGTAACAGACACTGCGGCTATGCAGAAGAATTTTCGGAACTGCGTCTATTTCGTAGCGAAAGCAAGATATGGCATAACTTCTTGGAAAACACTGAATAGCCAGTTCATGGCATTAGAAGTGTACCTTCGATCTAGCGAAAGCTATGTCAGAAACCCAAAGTCCTCTTCACTTTCAAGTGATAAAGAAACCTTGTGAACTTACTGCAAGCATTAAAACAGCCATTTTTTGCTAAATATATTCTCGCAAAGATCGCAAATAGCCCGAACAAGTAGGGGGCAACGAGCAAGTAATGGAAGTACTAGAATTACTCTATAATGTTTGGGAATTTCTGATCACGGAATTTGCAATAATTTGATAGAATTTGGCTGCAATTATTCAGCCTATAGTTATTCTTTTAAAACAAACAACAAAATTTTACTACTTGACCTTTCAAGCGTTCGCTTGCGATATACTCTCACCCCTTCGCTTATCAAACTTTCAAATACTTGTATAAAGTGATTGTTCATAGAGGTGACGCTTGCCGCCCCGCCACGGTGGTCTGGTGGCTAAGGTACTCGGCTGCTGACCCGCAGCTCGCGGGTTCGAATCCCGGTTGCGGCGGCTGCATTTCTGATGGAGGCGGAAATGTTGTAGGCCCGTGTGCTCAGATTTGGGTGCACGTTAAAGAACACCAGGCGGTCTGAATTTCCGAAGCACTCCACTACGGCGTCTCGTCTCTCATAATCATATGGTGGTTTTGGACGTTAGTAATAATAATAATAATAATAATAATAATAATAATAATAATAATAATAATAATAATAATAATAATATTAATAATAATTTATTCTAATATTATTATTATTTGTCACGCAATGATTACGTAAGAAGCTTCACGATGCCCAGCTTATGAAAATCATTTGATGTGACGCCTGAGGAACGTACATCAACACAAGGAAAGCACCTTCGCCACCTCTTGAAGAGTTTGTCACTTTCCCGTAAGGCAATTTTTATTTTACGCCACATATTAAAATGAGCACACCTCCTGAAAGCGACGTAAGTGGCAAGGTTTTTAAACGGTGCCAAAAAGTGGAAGGAGCGAGCATCAAACATGGGCGAATCTAGCGCACAGATATAAGGGTGGTGGTCCTGCAAATACAACCCGAAATGACAGAACACAATGTGATAAAGTAAAGCTTATATGCCTATAATCGAAGAGACAATAAAAAGACACTCTCTCATATGGGCAACGGATGTCACTGATCCCTCTTGTATACGCCGCCTTTCTGTAGTATTCTATGCAGCCAGATGCCATCCGCAAACTTGGAACGCTGATCGATGTCGATAATACCTGCAATCGCGCCAGCGCAGGCGGGGCTACGGAGGCGGCAGGGAGAAGAGCGAGTCAACCTGCTTCGATTGGGGTGCTTTCGAGACAAAAAGGGCATCGGGTTTCACCAACAACCAACTTTTCACATCTCTGCTTCCCTCTTCCTGTCTCGTTCTTTTTTTCTCGTTCATGTGTGTTTCCTGTCAACGTGCCTCGCCCGCGTTGACGAGAGTTTGGATCCTCTGACCAATAGCGTTCGACAGGCTCGACGCTGTACAGGTTTTCTCAGGGGGATCTCGCATTCAATATCCGCGATAAGGAAAGGCTGATGATTGGGCAGCGAGCCACACAGCGCGCACTCCTTGATTCTTTCTGGCATTCGACTCTGTCATGTGTTACTTATTCGTGTAAATAAACGAGATGCTGCCGTGAGCTGGTGCTTTTATCGCTTTTGTGGAAACGACTGACGCGTCCTGATTTGAGAACAAAGACGCAGCGAGAATCAAGGATGTCTTACTCTTACGCGACAAACCAACTGGTGCAAAAAAGATACACAATTACACCTAAAAATAACCATAGTACATCAAAAGGACATCTATAGTACACAGAAAAACACCGCTTCTTTTGCATTCACTAATACATCATCGCTCTATCTGGGGCCTTCTCTTTCACTCAGCAATAGGGCTGTGCCGCTGCCATGTAGGTGGCCACTGAAAGTTATAGCCTGGTTTGTATCTGATACTTTCTCACAAACAAAAGAAAGCAATCTTTTAGGTTGGTATGAGAATGCTTTATGTTTACGTTGTGGCAGGTTAACATGGGTCAGCGAAGTGCAATTACTTGATGTGTACGAACAATATGGTGTTCGTTTTGTATTACGTCATGTAAGTTATGAAAGCTGGTAAAAGAGAACGATTTTAAACAGAAACCAGTGCAAATGACACCAGACAATAAAAGGTAGGTATTCTCACTAAGTGGGAGATACAGCTCGCTTACCTAGCAGAATAAACAAATAAGAAATATAAAGATAACTAAAATAAAATATGGCTGTATATATATAGGGTCAAATAAAACAATTAAAAATAGAAGCGCTGTGAGGCAGTTGATCTGCTCCGCAACATCGACATCTTATTGATATCCCAACTTCTCATTAATGTCGAGTCTAATAAGAAGAGCCCTTAAATTTACACTTCTTCGTCTTCATTTCTTCGTTCGTCGTGAGGATCCTGTTCGTGCAGACTTAATGCCATCAGGTAGTATGCGAGGGATTGCTGGTCAGCTGCCCCAGCTAAATAAGATTGCGTTCTGCGTGACGCCAACAGGCAAAAAGAGGGCTCCATGCTCGCCGCAATGAAAACATATGGCGCTGACTGACACTCACACGCTTAAACGCACATACATGCCATATAAAGTGAAAGCAAAGACATTTGCAGATCACATACCGCAATCTTCTCACACAGAGCTGTAAGCAATCCTGAAGATGCATATATTGATTTTTAAACTTCCCGGCAAATACACAACCTCAGGGCCACTCCCTGCTTCCTTCATTTTATATTAAAAAATAACACTGCTGGAAACCAATAGTTCTAGGACTAAGCATTTGTACAGGGTTATTAGTTTTTTTCGTAAAGGACTAAGCATTTGTACAGGGCTATTCGTTTTTTTCGTAAACGCCAGCAGAGTGCACGTACACACGTGATATGCTTGGAGTTTACTGCTTATACTTAAATCCGTTTACTACGTGCATTTACGACACCATAACAATAATAAAAAACGTTTTATTTGCACACTAGCTGTTCGTCAATTTTTTTTTCAGGTGGCGTGGTGACGTGGAGCAGATGGTGTCTCTTTTCTAATCACGAGAAGGGGTTTCATTCCCAACGACCAAACGCACGTTTCGGTATGCATAAAATGAAGAAGAGGCCCGGTAGTTGGATTTATACAGGCGCTAATGAACTTCAGGTATTCAAATTTTAACTGGTGTCCACAATTTTTCATGGGGCCTCTAAGTGTAACGTAGTAATTTTGATTTGTACAATGCCGAAACTGCCTGTTTTACACGTGTACATTTGTTCAAGAGTATTATACCGTACGCCTTTGAATTCCTCCGAATTAATCCAACGACCCGCGCATCTTGCCAAGTCTGGTGAAGGGCTACCGTATTCACCTTGGTAGCAAGAAAGCAGCGCATGATTGCGGACTTCTGTGATGATGTAGATGGGCGTGCGTTGTAGTGGTAATCAATTATCCAGCTACGCTAGGCCCAGCCCTAGAAGTGCGCCATGGTAAAACCACAATCTCGATCAACGGCTACTTGCAACAGAAAGCAGACGAACTCCGCCACTCACCCTGCAATAGACGCGCCTGACAGAATATACAAATCAATGAAAAATTTGAATAAAAACACTACTAAGAAGTAACTAAGAAGCAATAGACGCGCCTGACAGAATATACAAATCAATGAAAAACTTGAATAAAAACACTACTAAGAAGTAACACAATATGAGGAAACCCAGACGTGGGCAGAAAATGCCCGTCAGACCCATGACTGACACCTTAATAAACCGTCAAGATGACCTCACTGATTTTAGAAGTCCTGTGCAGGGTGTTAACCACATGTACGAAATTCTGGTTAAGTGATTTATTTTATGTGTTCATAACTTCTTAACACGAGCTGGAATAGTAGAGGCTCCTCGTAGCGTTGTTCAGATTCTAAATATTGATATATCACGTCCACGATACATTCGTGCAAAGCATACACCCCGACTTGGCCCTGTTTCGATCTCGTGCGAGGGGGTAGCAAACTGGGCCCGTGATCCCCCTACCATCCCCCGAATTTTTCACGCGAGAGCTTCAACGAGTTCGTGTCGCAGACATTTCGGCATTAAAACGCACGCGTCCGTCCCGTAACATGCGTCACAAGAAAACATGAAGTGTTGAAGTAATAATGTGCGGAACAAGTGTACAATTTCGTCGGGCATCGGAACATGTGAATATCAGTTTATAGCCAGCCAGCCACTACAATCAATGCACACACCTTACTGTACCTATCCCCTTAAGGTGACGTAAAAGGTGCATTGCAGGTTCGACAAGGCTTCATGCACTAAGCGTTTGAAGTACGCACTCGTAACAGGATATTGTTATTGCTTTCAACCCTTGATATATAAATATATGGAGGTTCACGTCCCAAAACCACCATGTGAATATGAGAGACGCCTTAGTGGAGGGCTCCGGAAAGCTCGACCACCTAGGGTTCTTATACGTGCACCCAAATCTGAGCACACGTGCATACAGCATTTTCGCCTCCATTGGAAATGCAGCCGCCGAAGCTGTGATTCCATCGCGCGACCTGCAGGTCTGTAGCCGAATACCTGGGCCACTATACCATTGCGGCAGGGCCACATTCAACTCTCTAAAGCGACACTTAAGGGTTCTCCGACATTTTTTTCCCCACTCAGCGGTATTTGGCTTTTAAAAAGCACAAGTTTGTTGGCAGCCGGCTGCTTTTTTACTTTACCAACAGTGAACGATAGAAAGAAGTAATTTACTGGGGGGCAGAAAATTTAGACACGATGATAATCAACATGTAGTGCGTTAAAGAAGAATTAAGTGATAGTTTTGCAGATTTATTGGCCAATCAATGTTTACGACAAGGAAGAAGCAGCTGTTGGATGCGGCTTTCCTTTTTCTAAGCAAAAATACCGGACAGTGACCTTCATGCTCTAACTAATCACGAGTTCGATAAGTTCGAGCGCAGCAGAGACCGTGCTCCGTGGTTGTGGCGCTTACCGAAATGCGAGAAGCGACGCCTTTTAGAGCGTGCCCAACGAGCGCATCGAGGCATGTACCAATGGCTACCTAAGGCTAGAGTTACTGTATATGCTACCTTTAGCTACCTAAAGGCAGCATATACAGTTACTCTACCTAAGGCGAGCCCATCGCGCCATTTCGCTACTGATGACGAAAACGCACTGGAGCTACGGAGCTCAGAGGACTGTGAAACGGTGTATGGTGTATACAGATAGGTTGCCGATACCTAATCGTGGAAGGTTTTCTTTGTGGCGTAGTGTTTAGCGTCAAGCAATAAAATAGGTGAGGTCCCTGGTTCGACGCCCCGCTGCAAAATCATTTATTCTTGCTGTTTTAGCAATTTGCTAATATATATTTACTACGGCACATCCGCGACGGAAATATGTCAGTGGAGCCGTAGTGGATCCCGACATAAAACATTTGCGGGTTGAAACGCTGTAATAGCTACAGAGGCTATTTAAAAGAACAATATATTCTTTTCATTCGTAGATCGAGCCCATTTGTTCGTTAACCGTCTATAGGTAGAATTTGGAGCGAAGATGAGCCGTGTCAACAAATCAAGTTTCTTCAACTGAAATATTCACTACTCAAAAATTCGCCTGTTCGAAATATTTTTGCAGAAAATTCACACACACACGAAAAAACTCGCCAGGTATTTTCTTTGTCGAAATAACGAGCTCCTGGTAAGGCCAGCTGTAGTGAACTCTCACTTGAACGAACGCCGGTTTAACGAACAGTTCAGAATAACGAATGGTCCAATCATGCACTTGTTATCTCGATGGAAATATCTCATTTGTGCTCTTTAAATGCCGTGTTTTCTACGAATGGCAGTCACGTTAACTTTCGAAGTACATTTACCACAACAACCATTATGCGAAGCATTGAGGTAAAAGGGCGAAAATCGACTGAGCGTACGGTCATCAGGACGATCCTCTCGAGACAGAGGGTGGAGGCGTGTCGAGCGTTGCACAGCATAGGAAGTCATTAGATCGGATCTCGTATAAATGGCTGGCAGTCGATATCAATACCCCTATTCCGCTCATTACTGGCTGAAGTCAGGAAATATTGCAGGTGTTTGTTTGGCGCACTCTGAGCGCCACTCACATCCTGATGCCTTTCATCAGGCATTGATCGACAAAGCTCCACGAGAGGCATCACTAATGCACCGGCTGATAATGGCCATATTTACGATAAGTTTGTGTCATCACGAAGCTTGGGCCGACGCGAAATCATAATATTTATATTTCGTAGAGCAACCTTATTTGCAGACAAAAATCTCGGAATACTTCATCGTAGACACCACGTAGGCAATATTTTTGCTGCAACGCAAATTTTCCCAGGCATAGCGGATTCATGAATGAATGAATGAATGAATGAAGGAAAGAAGGAAGGAAGGAAGGAAGGAAGGAAGGAAGGAAGGAAGGAAGGAAGGAAGGAAGGAAGGAAGGAAGGAAGTAAACAGAAAAAGAGAAGGCATGGAGGTTAACCAGAAGACAACGTTCAGGTCGGCTCCTCTACACTGGCCGATTAGGGCTGGGAAATAGAAAGATGAGAACGGGAAAGGAGGAGAGAGAAGAAAAAAAAGAGAGAGAGACAGTGAATTCACGGCAGCATGTAGAACTCAACCGCAAGTGATGGGCGTTCACACAAGCCTATCGTCACCAGATGAACAGCATGCATTTGTTGACTCGCATGTTAAAAGTGAAGCTGTCCGTAGTCGACACTTCCTCATAAGTTGATGACGTAGAGCTACTCAAGGGGCCCTGTGGATTCGAAAAAGTGGGACTTAGTAGGAAATGTGTGCTGCATTAAAACAGGTTGGGATGAGGCTCGGTGGAAACCTCGAACGAGTGGCGCGCCCAGATGGCGTATGCAGAGCCAGACAATGCAGGCATCAGCTGCTCAGTTGCAACAGCATTCGCGAAATGAAGTTGAGTGCATTTTTTATCGAACAAAATGATATGCCAGCTTTTTCAGATTTATTTTTCTCTTGCGAAAAGCTGCTTGTACTGAAAGGGCGAGCTTAGAACCTAAGTCGAATACAATCAATAAACGTACTTGTAATGTAGACGTTGATTGTGGCGCGCATGAACATATTTCGCTTTCTCGGGTACCTTTGGGGCTACTAACAAACAAAAATCATGAGAACAGGTGATCGTAAAGGAGAACCCGGCGTGCAACAAATGCGCGACAAAGTGACAAAGTGCAACCAGGCACTTGTATAGTATTCATACATCACTTCCTGCAACCTGTTCATTCTCTAAAAAGATTATCAAATTTGAAGAAACCAATCACATCATCCAAAGGGCTGCCTGCATTAAAAACTCGAAAGATGAGCAAGGAAAAGATTTTGACCACCTGCCCACCTGTGGCGCCAAGACTATGGAAACAGTGCAGCTGGTGGCTTTCCCATTTTAATTTTTTTTCTTTCACACCCTCAGATCTGTCCTTCTGAATATCGTTTTTTTAGGGGCGAAGCTCCTTAGGGCGTGGGCTGTGCGTCCCCTGTAGCCTGTATGTAGCCACCTCTAGTTTAGTTCTTGCAGTGTTCACTAGATGGCGGTACCGTCCGCTGTATGTAACCACCTCTAGTTTAGTTCTTGCAGTGTTCACTAGATGGCGGTACCATCTCCTGTATGTAGCCACCTCTGGTTTAGTTCTTGTATTGTTTACTAGATGGTGGTACTGGTAGCTGATGATGAAAAGTTGCAAGATGTTATAAACTAGAAAGCGGTACTTGTAGTTGATGAAAGACGCAAGATCTTATAAAATAGGAATGATGTCACATATGGCGCGTGTCATTGGTTGAAGGCAATCGTTCGATTTAGTGCGGCGACGTACGCTAGGGGGAGCGATGTAATAAAATCGAGTGGGCAAAATGTAGAGAGGATTCATGGTTTACCAGGTTTACCTCCGGAGCTTCGCCCACTCAGCATCATTCACTTCGTGGATATGGCGGAATTTTTTTCGCTACCCCTTTGCTGTAATGTATTACGCATGATTAGAGATGCTGTACCGTGGTCCCTGATTAACTACTCAATAGGGGTGCTATGCAGGATGGCCCGAGCTTCTCGAGCAGCCGAGTTTGCTCCGAGCTCGCTCCTCGGTGGCTATGGCATGAAGACAGCGCGGAGCGCGTGATAGCAGCGTTGATCAAGATGGCTACAGGAACACGCATGGCGTTGTAAACGCATGTGGGACACTTGCGGCGGTTATCAAAGTAATACCGTGTGCGAATACGCAAGCGCCGCCACTGCATCAACATTTTAACAGTGGAACAAAGTCAGCGTGATAGTAGTGCTATCTTTTTGCCAACTCAACACGCGCTGCCCCCCAGGCGTGTTCGTGGGTGTATGTCTTCTTTCGGACACGTTGTTTCGTTCCACCCGTAGCATGGAAATTTCCCCTCTCGAAGGCAGCAAGGGTGCACAAGCAGCCCATTCGTGCTGCTCGTTTCGCTTCTATAATATATTGCAGATAAATGTAAGGGCAGGTGGGCACCAGGGGCGCTCGCATCATAGCGTCAACGCAGTTGTGATTGGATACGTCGTGAGTGCGGTGAAATTGAATGCCAGATATCGTAGCCGCGTAGTGATATCACTTTTACTTGAGCGTGCGAGTGTGCATAGTCGGCACGATAAAGCTGATGGATTAATCGTGCCGCTCGACGTGAGTACTGCTTCTCGGCAAGAGCAAATGTGGCGGGCGTACCCGATCTTCGCCACGGGCGTCTGTCAATCAAACTGATTGACGCGTCAACTTGGTTATAAACTCGTTATTCTGAGAAGGGCCGAGTTCAACTTATGAATGTGGTGGTGCCCGTCTGATTGTCAAGCGTTTGATGCGGTGAACGCTACGTGGCAGCTTCTTTGCAGATAAAATAATTTGGGGAGCACCCTCCACTTGTGCAAGGCTGGAGCCATAGAGGAGCTTGTGATAACCTAGCTACTTGCAGCTTCTTTAGTTGGTCATCTACTCATGTACGTGGTCGGCTTCGAAGTGAATACCGCATCAGCTCTGTCTTAATTTTATTGTACTAATTGGCGGAGATTTAACGACCATTACACTGAGCTGTCTTGTCCTGATCAATAGGGCTTGAATTGAAAGCCAATTATCTCAGGAGCAACTAGCAAGGCCATGATCAGTATGGAGCTATTAAACGTAATACTGATTAGCAGGTTACTAATTATCATCATACTAGAAAAGGTTAAATAGCATGGTTTTACTTGGCATGCTCATGATTATAGTCGCGTATGTTAGCATAGTTTAGTTAGCTTATCAAATAGCATGCTTTAGTTAGCCCAGTTCTAGCTTTACATTGCTTCATTAGCATGATCTTTATAATGTAGCGTAATTGCCTCGTCCTTACCATGAATTGGCTTAATGAGTTTGGTCATAGCATGTCCTGGCCTAACAAGTATACCGTATGGCCGAAAAAAAAATCTCAGCACATCCACGGAGTGAAAATTTTGGCAGATCCCAAGTACAGTGGGAATCGATGATATTCGACGCACGAATGAGAAATGCTGATATGTCACTTTAAAATCAACACAACGTTCCGATGTGGAAGTAATTGAAGCCGTACATGACTTCCATGACATGACTATCATGTTTGAATGTGTCTATTACCTTCATCTATTCACGTCACCTGACACCAAATAGTGTAAGTAGGGTTAACGAAATGGCCGCGAGCACGCATGAGCGTTGTATGTTATGTTATTACATGACACGTGTGCCCGGGTTATCATGTTTGCACCAGTCATAAATTTCGTCATCCATTGACGTCACGTACCACCAAAGTTGGTATATGTGAAGCTAGCAAAATGGTCGCGAGCGCATCATAAAAGGCTCAATATACTCCTATGTAGCGTTGACGCGCGCACACGCTGGGCACAACGACGGTACGTTAGCAAAACGCTAGGCGCAAGCTGCGTTCGTCGCCGTGGCTCGACGGCAACCAGCGCAAAGTGCGACATGCTGCATTTCACGCCAATGCGTTACCCAGACAACGCTGCGTCTCCCTCTTTTCGTGACGGAGGTATGGCGGACGCGCTGAAACGCGCATGCGTCAAAGCAACGCATCGCGGCGCGCGCCTGCGAGTATATGGCAGGACCGGCGCCTGGCATGGCAACGCTGGCGTGATGTGACGAAATTAACGCCGGCGAGCACGCGCACCACGTCACGTCGAAATGTATTGGCGCCTTGACTGTAGCATGTAGTCATGTTCTCACATGACACGATCTCATGAATATCGTGTTAGCACCAGTCACATAGCTTCGTCATTGATTGTCGTCACGTAATATAAATTTGCCATTTCTGAAGCTATCGAAATGGCCGCGGGTGCATCATCAGTGTTACATGTAGTCATGTTGTTACATGATACGCATGTCGTGATTATCATGTTTGGATGTGTCATTTACGGACGTCATTCGTTCGCGTAACGTAATACCGAATTTGGTACAGGTCAGTAAGCTAGCGAAACAGCCACAAGCGCATCATGAGCGTAGCATGTAGTCATGTTATTAAATGACACGCATCTCATCTTTATCATGCTTGCGCCAGTATCATACCTTCGTCATCCATTGACGTCCCGTAATGCCAAATTTGCTATAAGTGAAGCTAGCGAAACGTCCGCGAGTGCTTTATCAGCATGGCATGTAGTAATGTTGTTACATGACACGCATACCGTAATTTTTATGTTAGGCTCTGTCGCTTGTGTTCACCATGCAACGATGTCATAGCATTCAAGTTTCGCAACATGCCATGAGAACGAAACCACCGCAAGAGCTGCAGGACCAAGAAATGTAAATCATGACATGCATGACATACATATCATGATTTACGTTATGACTGATCAATCATCTTCTTCATAAATTCATGTTAGGCCATACCAAGTTTGGTATCGATACCATTAACGAAACGGCCAGGAGAGCTAAATGTCGAAGGCGGCTAGATAGATAGATAAACAGATAGATAGATAGATAGATAGATAGATAGATAGATAGATAGATAGATAGATAGATAGATAGATAGATAGATACGCTCAAAGTCTCACAAGTTTGCTAAGAAATGCTTTGTATTTATATTGTTGAGTGGGGCGAAGCCTAACAGGGTTTTATTGGTAAAACATGAATCGTCCGTCCATCCATACGTCCATCTGTCTGTCTGTCTGTCTGTCTGTCTGTCTGTCTGTCTGTCTGTCTGTCTGTCTGTCTGTCTGTCTGTCTGTCTGTCTGTCCGTTCATCCATCCATACGTCCATCCGCACTTGCTGAGTGAATCATCTAACTAGACGGTCACGTACCAGGAGCTAAAAGGGATAGACCCACGGCTTTAAGAGCTTCGCTCCTAATAGCTAGTTAGCCAGCCGCATGTGCTCGGGTGCTAGCGGGCCATGACAACAAAAATGACGCGCACCAGCCGAGTAGCGTGCTAGAATGTACAGGCTGAGGATGATGATTAACACGTGGCCTCGGGTTCAGCTGCGGTCGCGATGTTGTAAGACGCTCGACCGGTGCTGATCTCAGAAGCTACGGGGCTCATTATACAGAAACAGACTTAGTGCAGGCACTAAAAGATTCAAAATAAGCTTAAACACCCCGTGCATCTAAAAAAACGTCCCCACAAAACGTTTTTGACACTTTTATTGTATGGGTGCAAATCTGCTTTCAGTGGAACGACAAACAAAAATAATGAAGATGCCTTTGGTTTGAAAAGACCACCCGAATTAGTCGACCGTCCTTGACGCGATCACTGCTTCCATCGTAACCAATGAAACGCAGTGCGCTGAGAGGCGTAGTTCACTTTTTCGTTCTGTTGGCTCGTTTATAATGGAGTGTCGCCGGAGCTCCGGAGCCTCGCGAAACTCGGCCGATCCTGCATAGCGCCCTAGAAGTAAAGTTTTCAAACCGTTATGTTGTCAATATATACTCAAAGTATACGAAAAGTTTGAAGACACTTCATAATCTCCAAAGTGTGTTCAGTGACAGTATATGGATATTCGAGAGACTATGCCAGGTCTTCTTTTTTTTGTGCATGTATAACCTTACGTATAGCATTAGGTGTGGGAAAATCCAGATTCTTGGGGAACCTCTCGGAACCACTTGTCGTGGTATCACTTGCCGGAGCACCCGTCCATCTGCGAAATATAGTGGCGGTAGCTGGTTTCAGCCATTTGCAGGTACTGTTTGTGCAGCGATTATAATCAGTGTGAATTAATAATTGAACGCCTGTTGCTATTCTTCCTATTGTTATGTCAGAGAGAGCAGCGATGTCCGAACACTGAATGAAATTTACCACGACGTTCAAGTTTTCGAAACGAAACCAGTGACCCACGTGTGAGCCTGTATCATGACTAGGCTCAGACGGGGGGTCGGATGAATGTGAGCATGATATATAAAATGCTTTCGCTCTGGTCTTTTCTCAAGTCGATATCCTGACAGCAGTCTGTGAAGGTTATTTCAAGGGCATTTTCCCATAGTTGAGTACCTACATAGTAGAGTCTCTAGTACTCTAAATCGTTAACCACTTTATCTAAACGAACAGGGCCTCATGAAATGTGGGGCCCGCGGGATGGTTTTATGCTCTCCCATAGCAGAATGTCCGGTACTTTAAATCGCTACCCCCCCTTATCTAAACTAACAACACGCCTAAGTTCTATTCCCAACGCAGATCTTCTCATAAGTTGTAATGATGACCTGCCTACTTGCCTAACAAATACAGGATGCTTGTAGAACAATTATAAGTGCGTATAAATGCCTCGGAGACAAACTAAGAACGACTTTTAAGCTTGAAGGCATGTCGCTTACATAGGTGCGAACCAATCCTACTAATACGACTTTCATTGATTTTAACTCTCACCAGTATGAGCATAATATTATCCCAAGTTATATAGTTGCAATTAGAATATATATCATTTATGCATTTGCAATAATATTTATACTTTGCAATCATAATCACATTACATAATTGCTATTCAAGCAGACCATGTGGCTATATATAGATAATTCAACTGGAAATTTACTTGAAGTTTAAGTTGCCCGTTGCTTCAGAATAAAAATGGCTTGTGGAATAGGTGCTTAAAATAAATCTTGTAATTTATTATCCCAACCAGGGAATTAATCCCTCCTCGTGCAACTTAATTAACGGCTGTGGTGTTGCTCGAACTTTTCTCGCACGTCCGTGTTTGCACGCCTGCCATTGTTTTTCAAGAGAACAAAGTAGGCTAAAAATGCACACACAGAAGAAATGTATTACTTTACTTTGCCACAATTAGGGGCATCTGTAACCGCAAATCTCATGTTTATGCGTCATGAGGGCCCCGCCACGGTGGTCTAGTGGCTAAGGTACTTGGCTGCTGACCCGCAGGGCGCGGGTTTGAATCCCGGCTGCGGCGGCTGCATTTCCGATGAAGGCGGAAATGTTGTAGGCCCGTGTGCTCAGATTTGGGTGCAGTTTAAAGAACCCCAGGCGGTCTAAATTTCCGGAGCCCTCCCCTACGGCGTCTCTCATAATCATATAGTGGTTTTGGGACGTTAAACCCCACATATCAATCAATCAATCAATTGTGCGTCTTGAGGTAAATAATATTTCACATTGAAGCGAATTCAATGGCGGCGATCGTAACGCAAGCGCTGCTCGGAGGTTCTTAAGGTAATCATGTCAGATTGTACTCGTGTTAGCTATTATCTGTGGTAAACATGACACATTGTTCTCCTGTGAATTTTCACCTTTGCCGCAGGTAGACTGTGCCTGCTTTACAAGGCTTACAATGCGCTACGTGCGACTACTTTACATCTGTGAACGTGGCAGGGTGATAAGGCAGGCTTTACCACTTCGTGGGCTTTACGTATTAGTCACCGTCAAGGCGATAAAAACTCGGGGGTTTATGCCGTCACCGCCACGTGGATAAGCGTAATCCACGTAAAGAGTGATTTATCATGCGGGATTATCGTCTGGGGCTGTCGCTTCGGCGATGCCTTCGTACTGACAGCAGCTGGCATCCAGTAAAGCTGAGATTATTTTCCAATCGTGCAATGCATGTTAGTCCCCCAGTTCGTTTGCGTCACTTCCACGTGCTCACGCAATGAAGAGTGAATTTGTTGTGTGGATGTAGAATGACATAAAATGAGAAAAAAATTCTTTCTGAATAATGAACACACCTACCGAGCAGCAAAAGGGCAAAGTCACGTGTTGCTCTCCCGAAAATAGAAAACTAAAAAAATAGATCAAGGTGATATAGGTGCACGTGGAATAAATTTGCGCAGCTCTCTCCAAACTAGTTTGGTATAAAAAAAACATGATATGTAAACACCCCACAAAAAATAGCGATGTTCTTTATAAATAACCGTTTGTGGAGTCAATGAATACGATATATTTCTTTTTATAAATATTTTTTGCTAAATAGAAAAAACCTTTGTTGTATGGTATTGCAAGCTACTCTGTACACTGTGCGTCATAGCGTTGATATACTTCAATAAAATTAATTCACAAATCTCTCCTCAGCAGATTTCTTTGTTTTGCTGTACAGTGATTCGACCAATGCAAAGGTGCATACTCGCGTCAGTGTGCCGTGCTGAGGTAAAGTTAGAAAGTGCATTGAAAAAACCAGCCCCTTTGGTTTAATTTTTGCCCCGGCCGCCATCGTAGTTCACTTATTCCACTGCGAAATGTTGGAAATACCCGAATACTTTAAGAAGCGCGCTGTGAAAATAAATGTAATCACATAAATGAGATTTTATGGTAACATTTTTAAATATCATCTACGAGTTTCTTGTTTTATTTCATTGAAATATCTTATATACATGAATGCAGTCCCCTTTTTATATGCAACAAGACTGTGAAAACTGTTTTGAGGTCTTAAATTACCACACTACGAATTACGGATACGAAAGGCATTGTATATTCTCATTTCCTGCCTTGTGATAACTGGGAATCGATGATATGCGAAGCATGAATGGGAAAGGTTGATGTGTCACTTTAAAATCATAATAGGTTGATATGTCGGGTTTAACGTCCCAAACCACCATATGATTATGAGAGACGCCGTAGTGGAGGGCTCCGGAAATTTCGACCACCCGGTGTTCTTTAACGTGCACCCAAATCTGAACACACGGGCCTACAACATTTCCGCCTCTATCGGAAATGCAGCCGCCGCAGCCGGGATTCGAACCCGCGACTTGCGGGTCAGCAGCCGAGTACCTTAGCCACTACACCACCACGGCGGGGCCACTTTAAAATCAGAACAATGCTACGAGGTGGAGGTGCATGATGTCATACATGATTTCCGCGTCATGATTATCATGTCTTGATGTGTTGTTTACCTTCGTCATCTATTCACATGACGTGATACCAAATTTAGTGTACGTGAAGCTAGCGAAACAACCGCAAGCACGCTATGAGCGTGGTATGTTGTCATGTTCATATATGACACGCGTGTCGGGATTTTCATGGTTGCACCAGTCATATGCGTTCGTCATCGATTGACGTCATCGAATACCTAATTTGTCATATGTGGAGCTAGTGAAATGACCGCGAGCGCATCATGAAGGGCCAAATATGCTCTAATGTAGCGTTGACGCAGGCGCACGCTGGGCGAAGCGATGCTACGCGAGCAAAACGCGACGGCAGGCGCGGCTGGCACGACCAGCGTCCGTTGGCATGGCCCGGCGGACACCGGAACGAAATGCGACGTGCTGCATTTTGCGCTGACGACGGTACCCATAGAACACTGCATCTCCCTCTTTTTTTGGCGGAGGGCCAATGAACGTGCTGAAACGTGCATGCGTCAAAGCAACGCAGCACGGCGCGCGCTTGCGAGTAAATGGTAGGACCGGTGCCTGGCATGGACACACTGTCGTGACTCGACGAATTGAACACCGCTGAGAACGCGCACCACGTCATGTCGAGATGTATTGGCGCCTTGACTGTGGCATGTAGTCATTTTTTCACATGACACGCATCTTTTGAATATCATGTTTGCACCAGTCACATACCTTCCTCATTCATTGATGTCACGTAATATAGAATTTAGCATATGTAAAGCTAGAGAAACGGCAACGAGTGCATCATGAGTGTGGCATGTAGTCATTTTGTTACCTGACACGCATATCGTGATTATCATGTTCGTATGTGTCATTTACCTATGTCGTCCGTTCGCGTCACTTAATACCGAATTTGGTACATGTGAAGCTATCAAAATGGCAACGAGCGCATAATGAGCGTAGCATGTAATCATGTTGTTGCATGACACGCATCTCATGTTTATGATGTTTGCATCATTGTCATACTTTCGCCATCCATTCAAGTTCCATAATACCGAATTTGGTGTAAGTGAAGCTAGCGAAACGGCAGCCAGAGCATCATGAGCATGGCATGCACCCATGTTATTACATGACACGCATCTGATGATTATCACGTTTGCTCCAGTCACATACCTTCGTCATCCATTAACGTACCGTATAATACAAAATTTGGTATATGTGACACTAGCGAAATGCCCGCGAGCACATCATGAGTTTGGCATGTAGTCATCTTGTTACATGACACACGTGTCATGATTTTTATGTTATGGCCTGTCGCTTGTGCTCGCGCATGCAATGATGTCATACCATACCAGTTTTGCAACATGCAATGTGAACGAAACTGCCGCAAGGGCCGCAAGACCATGAATTGTAAATCACGACATTCCTGACATCCATATCATGATTTTCATGTTATGACTAGTCAAGTATGTTCTTCATACAGTCATGTTATGCCATACTAAGTTTGGTATCGATAGCATTATCGAAATCGCCAGGGGAGGTAAAAGTCATAGGCGGCTAGATAGATGGATATAGATAGATAGATCGATAGATAGATAGATAGATAGATAGATAGATAGATAGATAGATAGATAGATAGATAGATAGATAGATAGATAGATAGATACGCGCGAAATCGCTGGAGTTCACCAAGAAATGCTTCGCATTTTAAAAAAGCGGTCATTTTATCTGATGAGTTGGTTTACAATTTGAAATAGGTTATAAATTGAAAGATTTTGCTGCATTCAGTGTCAGAAAGTGAATAGCTTAGCTTTTAGTATTCTCAATTATAGAGTAGCCAATTTCGGCACAATTTGAACATCGATATTTCCGAAGAACTACCAAAAGGATCTATGGAATAAAACATACCACTATGGTCCCCACATGTTGTTTTTTACACCTCTTTGCTTCTGGCTACTGCTGTAACCTCTCTATTTTACAGCGCGAAAGCTGTTATGAGATGACTATAGTTGAAATTCGGGCTAGTTGGTTCGTCCTCCATACGTGGGAATCCACACATTACAAATTTATTTTATCAATATTTAAACTTGTTGTGAATTCGGAAACTATAGTCGAAATGTGCAGTCGGGGAAGAATCGTGTGACAACAAAACTCTCAACTACTTGTATAAGCGCCCTGTTTCTAGAAGTTGTGGCTCTTTAAGTGATAACTTTCATGATTTTGTGTAGAAAATATATTGGTGCCCTAATTCACGCTTCAAATAATTTGCAGCTTTGCATTAGTGTTGCGAATACTGGGCGCTGATGGATTGAATACTAGACGTACTAAAGCGTCATGGAAACTGGGATTTTTTTTCTGTAGTCTTTGTATATTGTTGTCTTGCAACCTTAGGACGGTAAAATAACTCATGGGCCGATCGACTCCCGCAGACTCACTCGAACTCACACTAAGACTTGAGTCTGTGTCTGAGTGAGCCCGAGTGATTATAATTAGGTGAAATTGAGTCCGAACAAACCCTGTCGAGAACTCAGTGTGCCTGAAATTGAGTGAGTGCTGTTGAGGAAAATTGTGGCGGCTCTGAGCCTGGGTGAGTCCTAAGCGTAAAATATATTTTCGTGGATGAGTCTGAGAGAATTGCACAATTTTGCCGGCCTATGCTTTCGACTGTCCATTTTTCTACTTTTGTTCGGTGTTAGTGCGAGAGGCAGTTTCATGCTTTAGCCACACTTCCAAAGTGGGCATGCACTGTCATGATGGTTACTGAAAAGGCACTCCTAGATGCGTTTTCAAGACAATGACATTACACCACACAGGGACAAACGAACACTTTTGGCACTGTGCTTCACGTCCCACATTATCAATCTATGGCTGCCTGCCACCAACAAAAAAGTTAAGACGCCCTCATGAGGCATTGCCTCTGTTTTTTACGATTTCAAAACTTTTCAAAAAAAACTTCCATTCTTTCTCGAACGTTTCAACTAAGCCGTTGGGCAACAAACGTTTCTGAAATTTTCAAATGCCAATTAAATATTCACTTGGGTGAAAAAGATGCGTTGCCTTCACTGTAATAAGCGTTTATGCTGTGAACTTATTGCACATTTGCTTTTTTTCGTCTAATTCAGCGTCCTTTAGGCGACGATTGCACTTAGCGGATGCGAGGACACATTGGTTGTGCACTCCACTCTCCTCGTTTTTCCCCCTGGGAGAAGTGAGGATGCCACGCGTCAACGCATTAGATCACCGCTTGGCGGCTCCCCTGATGAGCACGTCCTGAAAACTTTATGAAGAAGTCGTGCCACGTCTTTTTTTGTTTTTTACCTTGGCATGCAGGCGTTCTCTTTTCGATGATTGCAGCCAGAATGATAATGTGAGAATTAAGCAGGCAATGCGAGGGCGTGAAGCAGCTCCGCTCAGTCCGCGTGTCTTTCCTCTCGCGGAGATGGCTTGCTTGTTAGTCGGTTGTTTGGCTCATTGCATTTGCAGTGAGAGCCTTCCCTCAGAAAATCGGGTTCCTGTTGATGGCTGGTTCTAAATGGAGCTGCAGTAATCACTTTACTGAACTCGCGTAAAAGGGAGGAGTACGTAGTTTTTTTTTCAATGAAATCCGTCATGTTCCGGAGTTCCTTGTTGCCTTTTGTTTCGTCTCAACGGGTGAACATGCGATTCTTTAAAGACGATAGTCTTTCTTGGCGATCTTCGACGCCAAAACTTTGGTCTGCGTGTCGGTCTGTACGTGTGTGGGTTAAGAAAAATGGCAGCATATCCACGGAGTGAAGTGATGGAGAGTGGGGCCAAGCATCCGTCCGTTCATTCGTTCTTGCTTCGGTCCGTCCATGCGTGCGTCTGTGTGGTCACCCGTGCGTCCATCCACCCGTCCGTGAATGCGTCGGTTCGTGCGTCCGAACGTCTATCTGTGCGTACACCCCTGTATTCGTCCATGCATCCGCTCCTGCGTCCGCCCATGCGTCTATCCGTCCGTGTAGCCATCCGTGCATCCGTCCATGCATCTGTCTGTGTGTCCGTTCGTCCACCTATTCAACACTCCAAGTACCACCATCTCGCATCTTTTCATCATATATTCCTGATATGGAAGCACCGCCATTCAGTGGACATTCCAAGGACTGAACGAGCAGTGGCACACGTACACTTTCTTACGGCTTGCGCTTCGTGTCTACTTCCCACCTTTAACCACCTCGAGTTGATGGTATATACTAGTTCACTGTATTCATGGCACTGCGGCCCAACGGTCGCCAAACTTTTCTGAAACCAAGGAGGATACGGCCAGCGAGTATAACGTAGCAACCCTTTCTCGTCAGATAGTGCTCAATGTACATGACGATGGCTACTAAGGGGGAATGAGAGACAGGAGAATTCGGCTTATGGTTAATGCGCACGCTGCGAATTTTTTATTGTTCAACAACGCACAGAAGAAATCTGCCACCGGCACCACCTTGGAGGTCAAAATGTAAGACTGGATACACACAACTACTATTACTACTACGACTACGAGGTACGAACGGGTGCCGCTATAAGGACCTTCGCCCCTAAATGTTGTTAACGATTTAGAGTACTCGGTACTCTACTACGAGAGAGCAAAAAGCCGTTCCGTGCGCCCACCCAGAACAAAAAAAACTTATAGAAAATAGAGCGTACCTTTCGCACTCCGAACGAGTTTTTGTCTGTTTGGCAGCGGTAACGATTCCCTAAAGGCACTACACGATACCTCGAACGGCCAACGCCATCCGCAGCGCAAACCAATATTTCTCAAGTATGAGCGTACATACCTGTGTGGTTGTCAATTAAAAAGCAATTATTGCGCATATCTGAGGCACCACAACAGCACCTTGATGTTTTATAAGTGTGCCTTTTTACTAGAAAAGGCACACACAAGTAATTATAAGGACCATAGAGTTTATCAACCTGCACTGACAGTGCAACGTGATGCTCACAAAGGCAAGTGTTTCCAACGCTTTGCTAAAACTACACGGTTGTGGCACCTGCCCATCGCTTTGCGTTCTACACACCTTATCGCCTCCGAGAACGGCGTGCACCTTTCTCCGCGGGTGCACACGTCTTCTTTTGTTTTTTAAGATAACTGCCAGATGGCGCTCGTGTCTACCTTCCCTCGATGCGCTCCTTCGCCTTCGCTGAGCGGATCAATACTCTCTAGCGCAGCGCTTGCAGAATACAATTCGCCAACTTTCTCGCACAGAACATCAAATAAACGTTTTGTTCACTTTCTCCACACGCAAGACTATCGTCTTTTGGCGACATTTGCAGTGAGACATGCAGATACGGGGCCACGTTTTTGTTGTCTTTTATACTTCTAATATTTTATATGAATCGTTCACACTAGTGGCGTCAAGCGACAAGATGTCGTATGATGAACAGCTCGACTTCTGCGAAGTGAAGTACTCAAGGAATAAATCGAGACATCTGTTCTTTGGCACAACCACTTCTGTAAAGAACTACCAGAATTATTAGCATCAATACTTTGAAAGTATGACCGCTAAGATTATTCTTTTCTCTGTAAGTGTGGAATTCAAAATTGCATCAATGTAACAGAAACTGTAGACACAGAAAAAAAACAAAACTATCTGCTTTAAATAAATCTAAATTATAACGTTTCAATTCATGACTCCTTTATATGTCATCGTTGGTTCTTACAGACCTGAATTTTTTGTGTAGTGGTACAGTGCTAAATGTGAAGGGGGGAGGGGAGGATAATCTGAAAGCTTTTCCTCTTTCGCGGACTGCAATTCTACGTTAAGCCAAATAGAAGTGTTACCGTGTAACACATTATCGTGTTTAGACTTGCTTAATTAAGTGGGTACGCAACGAAGAATACAATGCGAGGCTCTTGAATTTCAGTTTATCTCGGGTACATTTCTTATTAGCCTGAAATCGTTAACGAGCTCGAATTAGGTTAGCTGTTCGGAAGGTGGTGCGTGCGAGGCCCGATTTCGCTGTCGTGGCGCACTCTTCAAGGCAAAGCTGAAGTATCCTTCAGTTTTTTTTGTTAACTCTGTTCTGTTCCAAGTTTTATTTGTTTATTCGTATTTTTTTCGTAAGACGGTGCTGTTACTCAATTCAGGCATGTTCTTTCTGCAATTCATCATTTTTAATGATTTGCAACACTTTTTTACAACATATACCACTGCGTGGAAGAGTTAGTTCAGGCAGGTACGAGGGGTAGACTTGTCATAAGCAACAAGAACAACACAACTAAGCAAAGAGACGAAAATTAAAGACATAATAATCATAAATTGTGGCATTCTGGTTTACGATGCAGTCCTTAGAAACCGCAAGAACAGCTTAGTGCAAAAATACCTTGATCAATTACGAATAATGTTTCAGTTGAGTGATAGAGACGCAATAAATTTGGACTACCTCTATTGGCGATGTTTTTCATTCTGATATTGTCTTTGCGGAGACAGATAACTTCATTTATTAAAAAGGAATGCTCGATGGGTAGAACTCGCAGCTTGAATGATCGTGGCACTTTTCACTGCACTTTTATGCTCGCCTTGTATAGATCGTGTTTCATGCACTTCTATCTGTTCTACATTGAAAAGTAAACATCCTTTGCTAACATAAAGTTGAAGGCGAGACCCTCCTGGTTTATTGCAGTAGTCTGCGCAAGCGACTGGAGATTCTTGTTGTTTAGTTTTAGTTTTTTCTCTTGTGTGCTTTCTAGTCACTCTCATTGAGCTACCGTTAAAAAAGCACACCACCAGAAACTCAACATTACAAGAAACTCAACATCATGACAAAGCAAAGTCCTCTTCATATTTCAGATTGGCACACAAACAATCGGACTATATGACCAAGAACAAACCTTGTCTAAGCGTCCCTTTACTGTATTCGTTTTAGCGTGGCAGCCATGGAGAATCCCAGGGTAATGAAGGCTTTTCAAATAATGAAAACGTCGAACTTTCGAGAGCGTGACCGCTGACCAGAAAGTGATTCGAACACGACTAAGGCTTTAAATGGCGAGCAGATTAATACTGTTGCTTGGCCCGGGGAGCATAACTCTCCCTATTGGACTCACCGTTGCTGCGTTATTGATGAGGTTAGGGCCGAGATATCGGCGAGCCAGCTATTTTCCGTTACCCGACACTACTCCAATTCTGATGCTGCCTCATTGTATATTACTAGTCTGTTCACCTAAAGCGCGTAACCACGTATTCACTTTCGCAGAGATTCCACGCAAGTTTATCGAACACCTATGATTTTAGTTTTGAGATCCCTGTAGTGGTGGTTTATTGGGATTGTATAACTGTAAAGGCATTGTAACTACTCATGACATTCAGACTGTCATCGCAAATGTGTACGGATGCATCACTATTCCAAGTCATAACTGGAAGGCATTGTGCATTGAGGTTACAAAAGGTACGGTGAATAATGTTTCTCCCTTGTAGGCTTTTATTATACCATGTACAACGCTTCGCGGCATAATTTTGTTTTCACATGAGTCGAGATGTATATCTAGCGGGAAGCTTGATTCCTCTGTTTGGTTGAATAAGCAAATGACTACCTCAAAATTGAACTTGTCAAATAAAGGGTTGTGCATTTTATTCTTTTCATTGTAGCCCAGAATCGTGGTTGCATTTTAGTTTGATATCAAGAACAAAGCGCATTTGGAAGCATACGCTAACAATATATGTTTGCATTTGCAAGAATCGACATGGCGTCGCTCATATTATGTTATCTTCTAGTGCGGTTCTAAGACATTTATTCATGTGGGAGATGTGAACTCGAAAGATATTGACGGCACGAATTTGCAACACCGCAAGCTGTTAGACACTGCAGCAATATATTTCCTACATCCCAACATATGGTCCCACAAGTGTCAACCAAGGCACTCCAATACAACGCTGGCCAACAAGGGCAACCACCCCTCTGGACGAGGCACTCACATGGCTGATGGCTGTGCACCGATGGGCAACCATCATGAAATACAGCCTTCCAAGAAGGCGTTAAGGCCCATAGTGAGGTATCTTTCGACTTCTAAACTTTTTATTTCACAGTTCAAGATCTTGGGCAAACTTCATCCGTAGACTCGAATTAGACACGGGGGGGGGGGAAGGGGGTGCTGACACTTTTTGTCGAGTTGTTTGCGCCGCCGCGTACGTATCTCGCGCAGAAACCGCATTTGAGGTAACAACTACCGGATGGTAGGTAGCGTTGTGCTCGTGAGCACTCATCGCCACCACCACCACCATCATCATCATGGTTAGATTGGTAGCGCCGGCGGTGACCCCTGTCGGGAGGCCTTGGTGGCGGCAGGAAAGATTTGAGCGAGTCTTTTTCTGTCGTGGCGTTCGGCGCGAAATGTGTGTGGATTGGTTTGTTCCGATCGTGTCTGCTGTGTTCGTTCACTCCAAGAGCGTGGCGCTCGCTCGCCTGTTCGAGGCCCCACACAGACACAAAAAGATGACTCTGACGCCTCAGCCACACATTATAATTCAATATATAGTGTAAACGTAATGCACAATATTCAGCTTCAATACACAAATGAAGACTATTTATATAGCAAAATTGTCAGGTTATACGGGCAGGTTCAATAATCGAGGCCAGGGTACTGTTCCATGTGGCTGCACCAGTGGTCTTGGGTGGCTGAAATTTTCGGGAGACCTCGACTACAGTGTCTGATAACGCGAGTCGCTTCGGGACGTTAGGTCAGGCAAGTTCGCCAACCAATCAATTATTATGCCTTATTTACGAAAAAAAGACATTCGTGTTTCACGCTTCTTTTGCTTGGTACACGAATGAGTTTTGAGCAGTCTTAGTATTGACGCGCGAAACGAATGCTGTTCACTATTGCTAAGTGCGCGTATATGACAAACGCAACTACACGTCATTTATGGGGGCCACTCGATGACGTATCGACGCTCCGAAGATTTGCCAAATATCTGTTGAGAAATATACACCAAAAACTAAATCTGTATTGACAGTGATAAAAAAATTGAACATGATACCGATGGCACTTCTAGTCATTAGTGAAAATACATAATGACTTTATTCTTGGTAAGTCTTCCATTATCCATTCTCTTGGTATTATTCTCGGTAACTCCATGGTAGGTTATTTCGTCGACGCTGATTACGCGTAATTAGAACTTCGTCATTGTTTCAGAGTGGGATTCAGGGTTTGAAAACCTTTTTTGCTTTAATTAACTTAAACTTAACTTAAAAATTTGCTTTAACTTAAGCCAGAAAGATGTGGCGTAAATGGCTTGAGTTCAGAAAAATTGGCACGAGAGAGCGATTACGAAATGAGATTGTTGGAAGAAAGTTTCAGGTCGTTTGGAGTGAAACAATCACACGCAACTAAAGAACAAAGGCGAGAAAGGGCAGGTGGGAGTGGTCATCGTTTCTAAATCTCATTCGGACGAGCTGCCACAGGAAAACGAAATCACAGGCTTTCCATACCTTTGTTTCCGCCCATCGTCGTTAGCGATACTACCGAGTTCTCTTCGAGCATAAAAATTCTCCATTTTATATTCCAGTAATGCGCTTCAAACGAAAAAAAAATAATAATGAGCGAGATTAGTACCTTTGATACCAAGCATCAAGAGAAGGCACAGTGGAGGGGTATTCCTTTGTCTAATTTTTCTGCATGTATTTATTTCTGTCGCTCTTTCTATCGTTTTCTCGCTTCTCTGATCTTTTTGTTTTTTGTCTACATCAGTTTTACTTACTTTCTTTCTTTCTCTTTTTATTCATTTCTTTTTCTTTCTGATTCTTTCTTTCTCTTTGTGTTCCCTTGTATATATCCCGCTTCTTTTTTATTTGTCTTGCCTTCTATATATTTCTTTCTTTCATTCTCTACCCGCTGTCGCTGGCCTTCCTTTTTTCTCTCTTAACTTTCTCTCTTTCTTTATAATTATATATCTTCTTCAAATTCTGTTCTTCCCGTCTTCCAAGCTTCTCTCCCCGTAGTCACCCTCACTTCTCTTCCCACCTTGGTGCCATACTATGCTACGCAATTGCTTATCGCACATGAACGGTTGTCATGTGGTGTGGGGTATGACAACTTTAACAAACATTCATAAATAATACGTGATACAAAAAAGGGCAGTTCATGGCACTGCAAATGTTCCTGAGATTTTGCGGTGGTGATTTAGTGGTTATGGTGCTCAACTGCTGAACCAATGGTCCCGGGATCGAATGCCATCCGTGGCGGCCACGTTTTCGATGAAGGCGCAAAGGTTTGAGGCCCGTGTGCTTAGAGATAGGTGCTCGTTCCAGAATCCCAGATAGTCGAAGGTTCAGAAATTCTCCAATACGGCGGCCTTTTATACTTATAGCATGTTTCGTGACGTTAAACCCCATTTATTTATCATCATTGCAAATGTTCTGTATTAAAGTCGCAGTTGTCCGCTCTTTCATGAAACCAACCTGCTAAACCTACCAGACAACTACCACACAGATCTCGTCATACGCTACGACAAAAAAAATGAAAACTGAGAACGTTTTGAGCACTATTGCTCGAAAGAGCCGTCTGCCAGTTTTTTATAACACTCGTCATGTTCACACGTAGTGTCTACCTGACAGGCTCACTAAATACGACAAAGAATTGTTGCGCTTCCTCCTGCTGGTTTTTTTTAGTATTATACAAAGAGTACGAAAATAATGCTTAAGAATACTTTCTTTCGCTACATAGCGCGTTATGTTTTATAGATGTTTTTTGTTTTCATAATTTTATTGAATTTGATGTGGTTATCAAAACAACAAGATAGCTTGTTTGCCAGTTCATTTCACTCAATTTCGCTTGTATTGCTCTTTATGTGTTGTGTGTACATATGTGCTCTTACGTATACATAGATATAGAAACAGAACTCGTGCGCCGATTTCTCCGGCGTGGCCTATAACAACCTTGATGGGTGAAAGAACGTGTAAGAAAGAGAGAAAAAAAACGGAAAGGCACAGAAAAAGAAAACATTCCGCGGATCCCCTGTACCTTGGCAATCGTTGTTATGCGAATTATGTGGTTGGAAGGTGAACGTGTTTAATTTTTTTTTATTGAGCGAGGCATTATGAAGTGCAGCTAAGTAGAGGCATCAATACACAAACACAAATACGTTAAACAGCCGCGTGTGTTTTATATTAGCAGTTGTTTGCAGCTGCGTAACGATGCCGATGGCAACATGGATATTATAGCAACATCAGAAGGGGTAAGCTGATATAAAGCGCTGGTATTTGCACTGCATGTGCACGTAGTGATGGAGCCCTCAACACTGCTTGAAAAATAAACTTAAGCATATGGCGCCCAATTACAATTTACAATTATCACGGCTGTATCATAGGAGTATATTCCAATGTTTATAAAACTGAATAGCCAGTACCTCAACCACAATTGACGTTACACGAACATTATAGTCTATTTCGAAAGTATATCCGAGGCTTAGCGTGACTGCGGTAGAATGAAGACTTCACAGCCACGCAGAATGCTAGGCTTTCATTTCTGCTGAGACACTGGCATTTATTGTTTGCATTCGTCCGGTCAACGATGCCTATGGCAGCTTTTTCTTAACGCTCAAGCGTTAAAGATATTTTGGGTGGGTTCTCGCCGTCCCTGGGTAGATATAAAACGTCTATCACCTGTAGCACATTTCTCCAAGCCAGTGGCATATAGCCGCCCCGAGAGAGAAAGAGAGAGAGAGAAAGAGAGAGAGAGGCAGCTTTATTTAAAGAAAAGCCGAGTGATAGCATGCTCTAGCCTGCTATACTTTACACCGGTGAAAGGAAAAGGAGAGGAAAAATAATAATAGATGACAACTGTGAGATACAGAGGTGAATATATACAATTCTTTGCAGCTGAGAAAAATGTCATAGCCACGCATGTATAGTCCAATTGCTTTGAAAAAGGCTATAATCACTCTTAAAATCATAGTTGCACTGTTGGTGTCAGGCCAAGCGTCCAACACAGAATTATCAGTTATTGACCTACTGAGAAATTATTCAGCAGCAGAAATCAGTGTTTGTCATTCACGTGCGTATACTAGGCACCCACAAACTATGGTCTCGAGCGTTTTTGGCACATCACAATGTTCACAACTGGGACCGGTGTCAATATGGCTGATGATATGTGCACAACGTCTTCTGTTCGCCACACCAAGACGAATGCGGTTGATTGTACTTGCTATGTGTCGCTTAAATATAGGGGGCATGCCGAAGCTCATTTTCGGGTCACATTTGTGAAGTCGCCGGTATCATCGTTACGATTTGGTCCAGTGTTCAAGTGTGTAGCAGAGCATCACGCCGCGAAGGCAGCGTTCGTGTCGGTTCGCGAAAACACAATGCGTACTTCAGAGCCACTGTTTAGGGCATTTTTAGCTTCAGCGTCTGAATTTTCGTATCGTATCACGCCGCTGTGCGCGAAAAGCCACTGGGAAGTTATAGGATGGCAAATTGCTTAAGAAACCTGAAGAATTCCTGTGACTTCTACAGCGAAGATGTAATACGGGTCTTGCCTCATGACGCACTTAATGATTTGCAGAGCGGGTTCGGCATCACAGAAAATTGTCCAGGTTTGAGGTTGCTCTCCAGAAATCAATCTTTTTGCCTCCCAGATAGTGACAATATCTGAGGCAATGAATGTGGTTGCATGATCTGCATTGTATCGTTGGGCGATATTCATGTCTGGAATGACAAAAGCTGCGACGAAGGTGTGTAGTGCAGTAGATCCGTGAGTGTACATGTGCAGGGAATCGCCTAAGTTGTGCGAATGGGATGTATGGTCAGTTGTCTGAGGCCAACAGAAGAGATGAAACACTTTTTCGTTATCCCAGGAATAGTAAGACTAACAGGTGGTTTGGGTAGGGCGTATAGAGGCCCTCTAGGAGCACTCACAGGGAAAACATTGACGGTAGAATATTCTCATGTCATAATATCGCTCTTGAAGAACTGCAGTATGGGTCGGTGGTGGAGTGTGCCCATAGTGGGTGCTGCCTCTGTTGGCGCAACAATCGTAGGTGTACTCCAAGTGGCTCGCAGAGCATGTATACATCGATGGGACAAGTCCGAGCCTCCACAATGGCTTAGTTTGTTGACGTACAGCGCTGTAAACCCAAGCATCTTCGCAAGCCTTGAGCTTGAACGCTCTCTAGCGTCTTCAGACAACTAGATCTCATATTAGAGCGCACTGGCATGAGAGTACTAGCACTGGCATGCTGTATCGTAGGTATCCCACAAGTGGAGCATTGTGCAACTGAAGTAGCGATGATCCTGATGGGCCCCATTTTGCTCCTGCCACGTAGCGAAGAACCAGAACAAAACTCTTCAATTTTGATTTGAGTACTGCGACGTGTCTCGACCACGATATATCTCTGTCTTTGACGGCCCCAAGAAACTTGTAGTGCATTACAGAAGGTATCGGGGTTCCATTAAAAAATATGGGGTCTTGCGACAGATGCTTGCACGTGAAAGCAAGCACTAATAATTAGTCGATTGAAAGAGTTAGCCTCTGACAGGTATTTGGCTGTGGTCGTCACTGCACGCTGTTGTCGAACACGCTATTGTGGACGAGTAGTTCCGGATGCCCATATGCCTATTTTCTCAGGTATGCACTGATACTCAATTGGCTGGGACGTTCTGAGGCTAGGTCGATCATTGCAACGTTGTATTGAATCAAGCTGAGAACTCTCCGTTGGGGCACATAGCGATAAACTATATATCGATCGATGTCTTCGTCAAGTGTCATCGCATCAATTGTGTGGTCACTAAGATAACTTACGACCAAAGCATGCAGTCATCCACCGATGTCTAAGTTTTCCAGTGAGTCGAGGATCGCATAATTCAGCCAATTATTGTAGGTGCCTTTAACGTTTAGCTACACAGCTGCCACTGTGGTCGGCGTCAGCTTCTTTTCTCTTCAACGCTGGTGATCAAGACGACCACGCCATCAAGAGCAGATCGGCCTCTTCTGAAGCCGTTAATAAATGCGGATAGTTGTTGCTCTCTATAAGCCACTCTAACATTGACAGTACCATTTTTAGGGGCGAAGCTTTTTTAGCGGCATCCGTTCCTCCCTCGTAGTCATTGTAGTGTGTTACAAGTGTAACATTTTGACCTCCAAGGCTGTGCCGGTGAGATTTTTCTTCTGTACGTTGTTGAACAATAAAAATTGTGCTCAATGTACATGCCAATGGCTGCTAATGGGGATTGAGAGACAAGAGCCTTCGGTTTTAGTTAACGCGCACGCTGCGATCACCACTAGCAGCAATTGGCATGTAGATTGAGCACTCTCTGACAAGAAAGGGTTGCTACGTTATACTCGCTGGGTGTAACCTCCTTAGTTTTAGAAAGGTCTAGCGAGCGTTGAGCCGCCATGCCATGAATACAATGAATTAATATATACCATGAGCTCTAGGTGGTAAAGGTGGGAAGTAGATACGAAGATACGAAGCCGTAAGAAAGAAAAAGCCGAAATTTCCTGTCTTTCATTCCCCAATAGCAGCCATTAGCATGCGCATTGAGCACTATCTGACAAGAAAGGGTTGCTACGTTATACTCGCTGGGTGTAACCTCCTTGGTTTTAGAAAAGCTTAGCGAGCGTTGGGCTGCAGTGCGATGAATACAGTGAACTAGTTTATACCATGAACTCGAGGTGGTTAAAGGTGAGGAGTAAACCCGAAGCGCAAGCCGTAAGATAGTGTGCGTGTGCCACCTCTTGTTTAGTCCTTGGAATGTCCACTGGATTTGCGAGTTTCTATATGGGGAATATATGATGAAAATGCGAGATGGTGGTACTTGGAGTGTTGAATAGATGGCCGAACGAACACACAGACAGATGCATGGATGGACGCATGAACGGATGCAGGGGCGGATGCATGGACGAACGCAGAGACGGACGCACGAACAGATGCACGCTCGGACGGGCAGATTGACGCATGTACGGTCACACAGACGGACGCATGGACGGACGGAAGCTTCGCCCCACTCTCCATCATTCACTCCGTGGATCTGCTGCCAATTTTTTTCTATTGTTTCCCAGACGCATCTGACTAAGGCGATTGATCGGTAGGAGAAAAGTGCATCAAACCGACTGGACACTGTTTAAGGCATCCGTCAAGACCGGTTGTGAGCACATGAGTGATCCATCCAAGGTAGAGGACATCAATGCTTATTCGCTGCGTGACACAACCAGACAGGTTAACCTACCGGTGCAGAGATCAGCAATTGACTGCCAATATGAAGCCCTTCGTGCAATTTGTTGCTGCAAAGAACGACGTCACAGAAGAACGAAGTTGCCTTCAGACCTTTCTGCCTGAGTTCGAGTTCAATGAAATGTTTTTTTGAATCTTGAGAAGCTGTAAAGGTAGCACTGGAGAAAACAATGCGGGTCTCTGGACCCTAGGTAACCATTATCCAAGGTCTGGCGGGTCGTATGAAGTCTGAAGTACAAGGGTTCAGCCTAAATTAAGGACGACGCAGCGAGCGATGGAAAGGAAAATGATAAGTGTAACCTCGAAAGACAAAAAGAAAGCAGAGTGGATCCGAGAACAACCGGGGTTAAGAATATCATAGTTGAAATCAAGAAGAGGAAGTGGACTTGGGCCGGGCATGTAGCGCGTAGACAGAATAACCACTGGTCAATAAGGGTAACAGACTGGATTTCCAGAGAAGGCAAGTGGTTTAGGGGGCGACAAAATCTTAGGTGGGCAGCTGAGATGAAGATGTTTGTGGGTATAAAGTGGCAGCTGCAAACACAGGACCGGATTGACTGGTGAAACATGGGACAGGCCTTTGTCCTGCAGTGGCCGTAGTCAAGCTGATAATGATGATGGTGACGAAGTCTGCAGACAATTACCCAACAACGTCCACCGTTTTTATCTGTTGCGCTACACCGCAGTTGGAACGGCGTTTATATAGCCTTATCGTGACCACCACTGGTGATCTTACAATAAATAGGCATATTACTACCTAGCGCCTCCTTGGTGTGATGAGCGGCTTGAGGTGCGTTTTAAAATGCATGATCTTGACGCTGCGATTTCCGCCTCCCTATGCTCCTCGGTAGCAGGACCTGACGGAATCACGTATTCTGCCCTCCTCCATCCTAGTTCAGAAGCACGACATAAATTGTGACGTCCATATAACACCTCGTGGGAGTCGGGAAAAGTCCCAGCCAATTGAAAACACCGCCAAAGTATCCGATGTGCCTGAGCACGCGTGCATCAATTTCTTCTGAAACTTCCCACATGAGTGTGCCGTGGACATTTCTAGAAGAACGCTGACAATGGACACGTGACAGAGGTCACAGTCACCGGGCTGATGGTGCAGTCCTGACACACACAAAAAAATCACTGCTTATTGTCACGAAGTCATGACGTGGCTGAAGGCAGGAGACTGGATTGTCAGATCCAACTGTTTAATTGGGCGAACGTGTGCCCGGCAAGCGGAAAGTGGCGTTAAAGTAGCAAATTTGCACTGATAGCGGTGATCGGAGCGTCGGCCGTCAATCAAATGACAAGCGGCAAAGCATGTCGGCATTTATACTCTTGCCATCGAATACCCTAGTGTTTTCGCTAGCGGCGACGTAGGTTCCAAAATAATCTGTATTGCTCACGAAGTTGGCATAATCATAACAAAATAATCTACTGCAGTCCTTAAACTTCTCGAACAGTGCCTAAGCGGTTTGCGGTTACAATTAGGTACAGCGTAAAGGGGTGATAACAAAAATTGTGGAAGGGTCGTGGAAATATCCACGGAGTGAACAATGAGGGGGGCGAAGCTTCGGACGGTTTTATCGGTAAACCATTAATCGTTCATCTATCCATGCGTCCATCCGTTCGTCCATGCGCCTGGCTGCCCGCCTGGCTGCCCGCCTGCCTGCCCGCCTGCCCGCCTGCCTGCCTGTGCATTCGTCCTTCTAGTGAACATCTAGTGAAGCTCCATCTCGACCCGCCGCAGTGGTCTAGCGGCTAAGTTATTCGGCTGCTGACCCACGGGATCGAATCCTGGCTGCGGCGGCTGCATTTTTGATGGAGGTGAAAATGCAGATGGCCTGTGTGTTTCGGTGATTCGGACGCAAAGAAGAAACACGCGGAGCAGACATTGTCTCAGAGGGCACAGCTTCCAGGAGACACATGTATAACATACATTGAAGAACTATTGAAGCTGTGCAAGATCGTGAATGGGAGGATGTCTGAAGAAGACAAGGTTGGACACGTTCTCAAGGGTATAGCCGAAGACGTGTACAATTTCTTAATTGGGAAAGCCTGCTTGAACTTCGTGTCCGACGTGATGAAGCAGTGTCGTTCCTTTGAATTCCTCGAGATGCGACGAATTGCTCAGAAATTCGGCCGCCTGTCTAACGTCCCTACTGTGGCTAGTGTTGAAACAGTGCCGCCTAACGGCCTTGCTTTGACCATACGGCAAATCGTAAGAGAAGAGCTGCTTCGATGTCAGCAGACCTATCATCGCCTCAGCGATTTTCAGGATGTGTACGTAAACGAACCAGAACGTGTGCGGACTCCTGTTTCTCTTCCACCATGGCAACCATCGATTAACGCAGCAGACGCTTATGAATATCAAAGCACACGGCAGGCTGGATTCCCCCGTTAACCAACTCCCAACTACAAATGAAGTTTTCGCCCGCCTGTTTACCCAACATCGCCTGCCTACAGTGCCCCTGAAGGGCGGCATCACTATCCCATGCCTTCCGAGAGGAGTCATTACTCTGAGCAGCCACGTGCCCCTCGACCAATTTCGGTATGCTACAACTGTGGCGTCCTGCGTCATATTGCACGTTTTTGTGACCACCGCCCATATCAGCGACAATTTTTGCACATGTCTCACCAACCTTTCAACCATCCGCACTCCATGTTACGGAAACAACGCGCACCTACCGGGTCACGCTACCACTTGCCGGCCTCTGATAGAAGTTTGACGCCACCACCAGCTCCCCGTGCTCCACGGTCGCCGTCGCCATGGCGACGCGCACGTACACCGCCGCCGGAAAACTAGTCGGTGCGGCCAGTGGGGGTGAGGCCGCGAGATCACAGGTGCTATCTACGGATATACCCCCGTCAGCGTTTATGTTGAAGAACAAAGTTCATGTAGTTGTCGATGGAGTGGCTACTATGGCACTTGTGGATACAGGCGCGACAGTCTCGGTGGTGAGCGTAAATTTTAAGAACCTGCTATGACCAAAAGTGATGTTTTGCCTGAACCATGGGGTGACATTTCGTGGTGTAAGTGGTGCCGTGTTGTACCCGGTGGGATATTGTACTGTGGACGTCTCGCTGTGTGGCAAGGTGTTTTGAACACAATTTGTGGTTATTCCGCGGTCTACACATGACGTTATCTTGAGTATTGACTTCTTGTGTGAGTGTGGGGCAACTGTATACTGCAGAAGTGGGCATCTTTCTATACACGGTACTTTCCCTACGGCGCTCTTGGAAATTTCCTGTCCGGAGGAATGCATCTTTTTCGTCTCCGTGGATGCAGTCGTTCCTGCATTTTCTGCGGTGTGTGTTCCCGTGACATGTTCAAGTAACAACTGTGGCACGTTTGACGCCACGCTCAAACCGATTCCCTTGGCATGCCTGAAAAAGAACATTTTCATTACCCATTGCATAGTGTCAGTCGTTGATGGACGGGCAAGTGTGTGGACAATGAACAGTTCCATGGAGCCTGAAATTCTGCCAGGCGGCATGAACCTTGCAGTACTTAGACCCGAGTCATGTACGATGCCGGTTGCGCTTGTTGATGCTACAAACCAAAATGAACATCTAGGCTTAGAAGGTTCAGAAGATGCCCAATTGCTACAAATGGTCAGCAAGTCACTTGACCAAAGCGAACTTCATACACTGCTCGACGTTCTATCTAAGCACTCGAAAGTATTCAATTTTTCTAAGTAAAGCCAGAGGCCCTTGATCCCAGCGTCCTGGATACGTCATCAGATCCACACCGAGTCGGCATATCCCATTAGGCAGAAACCTTACCGAGTAGCACCATCGGAGCGCAAGATCATCAACGAGCAAGTCCAAGAAATGCTGGAAAAGGGAATAATACAGGAATCGGCAAGTCCGTGGGCTGCTCCTGTCATTCTAGTGAGGAAGAAGGATGGTACGTGGAGATTTTGCGTTGACTACCGCCGACTGAATTCTGTTACGAAGAAAGACGTCTATCCACTGCTGCGCATCGATGACGCTCTAGACTGCCTGCATTCCGCGTCCTACTTTTCATCTGTGGACCTGAGATCAGGTTACTGACAAATTCCGATGCACGCAGCTGACAAAGGAAAGACGGCAATCGTTACGACCGACGGACTCTACGAGTTCAACGTTATGACATTCGGATTATGAAATGCTCCTGCGACATTCGAAAGATTTATGGACTCTATATTACGTAGTTTAAAATGGCATATATGCATGTGTTACCTTGATAACGTCATAATTTTTGACGTTTGTTTGAGCAGCACTACACTCGCCTAGACCTCGTGCTCAGCAGCATTGAAAAAGCTGGCCTTGTATTGAGAGACAGCGGCCGTTGAATCATTCAAGCGTCCTAAATCTGTGAAACAACTGCGTAGCTTCATCTGGCTCTGCTCGTATTTCCGCCGGTTCGTACCCAAGTTTGCGGATGTCGTTCACCCCCTGACGAGCCTTCTACGCAAGAACAGCCCGTTTCAGTGGACCTCCGAGTGTGATGCCGCTTTTCACAAGCTGAAGTGTTTATTAACTTCGCAGCCGATACTTCGGCACTTCAATCCTTCGTCGCCCACGGAAATTCACACAGACGCAAGTGGCATCGGTATCGTTGCCATTCTCGTTCAGCGTTCTGGCAAGAAGGAACACGTTGTGGCGTACGCAAGTCGTTCTTTAAGAAAGCCTGAACGCAACTCCACAGTGACCGAACAGGAATGCCTAGCGGTAGTCTTTGCCGTGCAACGGTTTCGCTCATACATCTATGGTCGCCCGTTCACTATCGTCACAGATCATCATTCCCTGCGTTGGCTGGTCAACCTTCGTGACCCATCCGGCCGCCTCGCACGATGGGCCATTCGTTTGAGAGAACATGTCTTCACCATTTCATACAAGACTGATCGTCTACACGCTGATGCGGATTGCCTCTCCAGAATACCGCTACCATCAACAGATATGGAAGGCGATAACTTTGACCACCTTATCGCTTCTCTGTCGACTGGCTTTTCTGATGCCGTCACTTTTGCCGCTGAGCAGCGTAATGACCCCAGCTTGAAAGTTCTTTTCCCTGGAGCGAGAAATTCATTCGGCGAAGGCCAATTTTGCGTCCGAAATAGTCTTCGTCACCACAGAAACTTGTCCACGACGGGCGCCCGCTTTCTGCAAGTTGTTCCTGCGTCCCTCCAAACGTCTGTTCTGCGTCTCACGCATGATGACCCCACCTCTGGTCATCTAGGCACCGCACTTAGTCGCACGAAAGAGCGGTTTTATTGGCCGAAAATGAGTAAGACAATTCAGAACTACGTGGAAAGCTGTACGCAGTGCCAGAGCCACAAGCGGCTCTCCTCGGGTCCAGTTGGTCACCTGCAACCTGTAAAGCCTCCCGGTTCCCCTTTTAAAAAGGTCGGCATTGATCTGATGGAACCATTTCCACGCTCCTCAAAAGGTAACCGGTGGATAATTGTATGCGCCGACTACCTGACGCGGTACTGCGAGACGGCTGCCTTATGCTCCGCCATGGCAGTACAGGTTTCGGAGTTCCTGTTGCATTCAGTCATCCTCCGACACGGACCTCCTCGCGTGATAAGTGACCGTGGACGACAATTTACCGCTGATATTGTCGAATCATTACTTCGTTTGTGTGCCTCCAAGTTCCGACACTCATCTGCGTATCATCCACAAACTAACGGCCTCACCGAGCGCACAAACCGAACGTTGATCAACATGTTGTCAATGTACGTCGCCTCCGACCACAAAAACTGGGATGAAGTTTTACCATTCGTCACGTACGCCTTCAACACGTCGAAACACGAAACGACAAGCTACAGCCCTTTCTATCTGCTCTACGCTCGCTCACCTCGACATACG
Organism: Rhipicephalus annulatus; assembly: GCA_013436015.1. Lineage (NCBI taxonomy): Eukaryota > Metazoa > Arthropoda > Arachnida > Ixodida > Ixodidae > Rhipicephalus > Rhipicephalus annulatus. The sequence continues at coordinate 659,970 of WOVY01014650.1, forward strand.
CTGGACACTATCTTTCCTTTTGTCGTCCATGACCATTTAACGATTGCGGAAACTTTGTGTCGTGCGGAAGAGACACGTCGACTTGCCTGCCTACGTACACTGGCAGCGCAAGAGTCCTCCAAAACTCGCTACGACAGTCAACACGGGCATGTAACCGACGCCCCCGGTGATCTAGTGTGGGGTGTGGACCCCAATACGCAGACGTGGCTTGAGCCTAAAGCTACTAGCACACTACGCCGCTCGTTTCGTGATACTCCATCGTCTCAGCGAGGTCAACTACGAAATTGCATGTGTCACCACTAGTGGCCGACGTTCGTGCAAGACAGAGGGGACGCATGTTGCCCGCCTAAAGCCATTTACACGAAGGATGCAAGAATGACTCACCCAGAGGGCTTCGTCTGAGACCGGAGGAATGATAAGATGTATAACTACCAGGAAAAACAAGTGAAGCGCCGGCAGAGAATGAAGACAACGTTGCCTCCACTGCGATTCCTCTGAGTGGGTGCGAGCCATAGCGGAGGAGATCATTATCATTATACAGTGATCGCGGACTCAGGGCCCGTTAAAACCCCCCATCAAGTTACCTTGCCTTGTGTAACAATATCACCATGCCATTGTATATTTGTGATAAGTTAACAATCTCAACCATTTGCCGCACGTGTACGCGGTGCGCGGCCCGAGATTGTCGCTGAAAGAAATGTCCCACAGACGCATCGAGGTGGTACGTTGTTACCAAAAGCTCGCGTGCTGATCGACGGGCAAGTAAAGTGGGGTTCATCGCCTGCGTCAGCTCTGTCGGATGGAATAGTGACCCTTTTTAACTCACTCATGTTGTTCTCGGTGGAAATGACGCGTTATTGTTATTCAAGGTGGTATTTCAAAATTTCAGAAGCTATCGATTGGGCACAACCGCCATCGTAACAACATCTAGCCGTTGCCTAAGCACGTTCTCAACACAACATGAACTTCTTCACTCTCTCAGATAGAACTACAAAACAACGAAGTTTGCAATTTATTCCTACACGTACAGACTCATCTGATTCTATGGGCTTCCTGCCCCATGTTTTCTATACTCGCCAAAAATTGTCACTACTTGTAGAGAAGTATCGTAGAGTATTATATCTGACAAAATGCGTAACAGTTCCTTTCCACGTGTGTGGCCTACACAATATCACAAGCAATGCTTTCGGTCGATGGGAACACGATTTTCTACCAAGTGCGAATTGGTACATCTCGCTTCACATCGATTGGGCAGTGGAGCGCTGGAGGAGGCACGAAAGAGAGCGAAGCAGTGACCGTTAGTTTCGTCCTCCTTTCCTTGATGAGTTTAGGTGCGTCCGCGATTGTTTTTATACTCTGGCTTTTAATTTATCTCGTGTGCCGTACATTGGCGTGCTGAATATTTACTTTTTAAAGTTGTAGAGCAGCATATTGATATTCTAATACTCGTAGAAAAGCATTAGTTCCGGCCCCGACCCACTCGTCATCTTTCCCCGTGTGCGCTCCCGTGCTGTTGCTCGCGCTTTATATTGGGAAAAGAGTAATCGCGACTCTTCATATAGTGAAATACGAATGCTTTTGTCATTTTTGATACTGTGAGGACCTGTGATCACCTTTTCTTTATATTTTCACTCGTGGGCAGAAAGGAGTCACGGGGCCTTGTATAACACTACCCGAAGACGAACACCGCCTTTTTTTCGCTCCCAACAACCTCACAACGAAAACTTTTGCCCCTAAAGTAATTTAGCACTACCCCCGAGATCGACTCACGTCAAAGCAAGCAACGACGTCATGGCATGCATACATCAAACGTTTTAACAATTTGCCATGATTACATCGTAGGGTGAAGTTCTCGCATGACAAACAGTTATTCTCGTAATTCGTGTTCATACCCACACCGCCAGTTAGACGCCGACGGCTGACTCTCGCGTCTGATGACGCTTGTTCCACAATAATATGCACAGCTGTTGCTATAAAAAGTGTCAGAGAAGTGACGGGAAACAACAAAATGGTTATTTTTTTCAGGGAAGCCATTCAGTTGAAAGAGTGGTAGTTCTTAGTATACGCACAATTTATACCTCATAAATCATGCACCTGCGCCGAACAGCATCCGACGCACCAAGACCCTTCATCTGATCACTGAGACTTTACCAAAGCACCAAGACCCTTAATCACATCTTGAACATGACAATTATTTCTTCAACTGTAAAAGTTTTATTTCGAGAAGCACGTATTTGTTTAGTACATATCTTTCTGCTACTCTTGGGTTAATGAGAGTCTTTGTTTTTAACGAATTGAATAAGGTGATTGCAGTTTCAATTCAATCACTCTAAACAAACAAACCAAATCCGAAAAAATGGAATGTGTTATATCATCTTATTTTTTTCTTTTATTTCACTCTATAGATGATATTACTCCTATGCTTCAGGCCATGGAGTCTACAAGGAAGCTTTCCAGAATTTTCCAAGATGGACAGCCTTGCGCCCTTCTCGTCGAGTCGCATAACCAGGTGACCACATAGAGGAAATATGAGTCAGAATAGCTTTACAATATCACACATTGTGCAGTTCGAAGGTGAGGGCTATAAAAATTTTGATATATTAACTGTACTGAGGGCTCCACAGCTGTATTTCCAATAGCAAAGTATTTGAGATACTGATCTACGCTTTGCTACTGGAACATAGTGGTAGTTCCTTACGATAGGCAATCTACAGTTTGCATATAAATTGCTTTAGGTGGTGAACACACAAGAAACACTTACTTTTTAGAAGAATCTTCAAATATGGAGAAGTTGTTCCGTGAAGATCCCAGACAGAAATGACAGTACATTAATATCATGGTTAAAACTGAAACATGTGAATAATTCGTGTTTTGTGCCGATTGAAAATCCCGTATAGGGATCTTGATTTTTGGAAGAGATGAGCAACTGGACAGAAGTCGCGAAGATTAAGATGGTATTTAGATGGAAAGTCTTTAATTATTCGGTTGAGGGGTTAGTATGGGAATCTAGAAAACAAACAAGATTACGAATTTTTCAACCATATAAATGAGAGCTTTCACGCGTATATTTTCTGTTCATTGTCCAGAACCCGTAAAAGAAAAGTGACTTTTCTCAAAAAAGAAATTTTTCCTAAAAAAATTTGGAATATATAAACCACCATATGGCTTCGCTTCACGGGAATTTTACTTAAAGGGTGCCGGTTACCCAAATTTATTTTTTCTCGCTCAACAGCATTTCTACATACAGAGTGTTAAAGAGCGCACACACTGGTTACAACTCAAGCAGCTTGTCATGAAGACAACAAAATAATGAAAATGTGTTGCTGTCAACAAACATCCCCAAAGATGCAAACTTTTGCGTGCATAAAACTTCTCGCATAAGCACATAAAACTTCTCGCATTCAAAGTTTCAAGTTTTCATATTGTTAAAATATAGTGAATCGAAGAACAGGTATCACTTAAGACATATTAATATACTTACAAGAACGGTTCAGCTTAAATTGAGGATGACACAGCAAGCGATGGAAAGAAAAATATTAGGGGTAACCTTAAGAGACAAGAAGAGAACAGAGTCAATAAGGGAAGAAACCGAGGTTAAGGACTTCATAGTTGATATCAAGAAGAGGAAATGCACATTGGCCGGGCATGTAGCGCATAGACAGGATAACCGCTGGTCAATAAAGCAACTAACTGATCTTAGCCAAAAGGCCGAGAAGCGATAAGCAACTAACTGGACTAACTGGATTCCCAGAGAAGGCAAGCGGGTGAGGTGGAGACAGAAAGTTAGGCGGGCAGATCAGATTAGGGAGTTTGCGGGTATGAAGTGGCAGCAGCAAGCACAGAACCGAGAAGGATGGCGTAACAAGGCAGAGGCCTTTGTCCTGCAGTGGGCGTCGTGACGGTGATGATTATAATGATTATAAAAATTCTTTTAAGTATTTCGAGTTAAGACGTAAATGTGATATGACGGTTTGCTGGCAAGAAATCGAACTTAGAACTAGAAGTACTCATCGTAAACGATGGTAATGTGTGCAAACACGGGAACATTGTAATTGAACAAGACAACTGAAACAACGTGCAGCACTTAGAAGTTGTATTTGTCTTTGCACGCACTAGATTGTTTTATGATCAGCCCTTACGCACCAACTCAACTCTGTGTCACTACCGTCTCCGTGTGCGCGTGTTCGGGCGAAACATAACGTAGTAATACACCGTATGGGAGACTCATATCAAAAGTGGTAGGCGAGGTAGGGTCGATAATTTTTAAGTTACTAGGTACCTTCCTAAAAAGAGCTAACATACCATACCTTCTTGGGCATCGCATGAAGACTTTCAGTGAATCAACAGTGCACTGATGTCACAACAATGTCGAGCGATTGGACAGGCCTTCGTTAAGATTACTTTTGTCACTGCTGTTGACTGTGCTGCCTTTCCTACCAACTTCCAATCTCTTCGTGACCGTGGGCTTCGTGGCAGCCGAGAGAGTTCTTTACATTCCCAGGTAGGCAACAGTTCTTGTGTAAAGAGGCATGCATCACATAAATTCAACTTAGAGTGGTTGAATGTACCTGATTGCTTGCGGAAAACGAAATGTGCTCAACAAGTGCAATGGCTTGATCGAATTGGTTTAGTGAAAATAACTGTGAATAACTGATACGACTCCGCAAGTTACTTGTTTTTAGACTGAAAATGCCGAAACTTCAATAAACCACCTAAGGCGTAAAAAAAAAGCTGGACAATTCTGGAGACTACCATGGTTTCTTTTACGTTGTTTTCAATTCTTAGCTAACTGATGGAACTTTAAAATTTGCCGCTAGGCCTTAGATAAGTGATGCTTCGTTTTTTCCTCATTGATTCTACACGTGGATAACTTCGAGTTAGGAAACGTACGCAACACGGATTTCCGAATTCTAAAGACAGAATTTCGCCCAAACATTTGTACCTCAGATAGTGTCGTAGGCCTTGCATCACTTCAGAATATTCTCGTAGCCGCCGTTGCTTTGTACGTTTCTTATGCAACGAGCAAGGTTGCGTTAAAACACAGGTTATTATTCCAGAAACGTTAGCCGCAACAAGCTGGTACAGGCAGGAACCCGGCAAGCACGAGCCACACACGGACGTCAACGTCTTCTTTCACGCTGGCACAGAGCTGGCGCCACTATGCTTCGGTACAATTACTCCCCGCGCAGAAAGGAGCCAACCTGGCGACCTAGGGAAAGGACACGACAAGGGGGTCATAGCACGGTTTGAGGCGTGATACGTGTACTGTTTCACGCCCACGGCAGCGTTGGTCCGAGGGTGGATCAATGGGCTCAACTTCATAGTTGACAGGAGATGTTTGCCGCACCACACGGTAGGGGCCATGGTATTTCGACGAAAGCTTCGGGGAAAGACCGGGAGGGGTAGACGGGACCCAGAGCCAAACCAGCATTCCTGGGTTATAGTGTACAGTAGACGCAGAGGAATCGTGGTCAGTTTTCTGGCGCCATTGGTCTAGTGCGGTAAATGAGCGAGCGAGTGGACGACACTCTTCGGCATAAGCAGCTGCTTCGGAAACAGGCGTCGCTTCGGAAACATCAGGCCTGTAAGGGAGAATGGTGTCCATGGAGCATGATGGCTCACGTCCGTACAGAAGGAAGAAAGGAGAAAAGCCAGTGGTTGTTTGTGGCGCAGAGTTGTACGCGTACGTGACAAAAGGGAGCACTTGGTCCCAATTAGTGTGGTCGTCAGAGGCGTACATGGCAAGCATATCTCCAAGGGTACGGTTAAAGCGTTCTGTCATGCCATTGGTTTGGGGATGGTATGCCGAGGATTTCCTATGGACAGTGCGACATGCCTTGAGTAGCTCGTCGACGGCGTTCGAGAGAAACACGCGTCCACGGTCACTGAGTAATTCACGAGGTGCACCGTGTCGCAAAATGAGATGGTGAAGAAGAAAGGACGCAACGTCTTTCGCAGTGGTAGCAGGCAGCGCAGATGTTTCAGCGTAGCGTGTTAAATGATCCACGGCGACGATAATCCACCGGTTGCCTCGAAGAGAGTTGGGTAGAGGACCATAAATATCAATTCCGACGCGGTCGAATGGTCTCGCTGGGCAGGTTAAGGGTTGCAAAGGGCCAGCAGTGCTGTGAGAAGGCGTCTTGCGTCGTTGACACGTGGTGCATGACCGAACGTACTGGCGAACGTGCCGATACATGCCGCGCCAGTAGTATCTTAGACGAAGGCGAGAGTAAGTCTTAAATACTCCAGCGTGGCCACACTGGGGGTCATCGTGAAAGGCAGCGCAGATGTCCGAACGCAAATGACGAGGGATGACAAGGAGCCACCTACGGCCATCCGTCACGTAATTGCGGCGATACAACAAGCCTTCACGGACAGCAAAGTGCCTTGCTTGACGAGAGAGGGAGCGTGAAGTCGTTTCTGACGAACTGTGAGAGAGGACGTCGAGCAAAGAATTGATCCAGGGATCCTTGCGCTGTTCGGATGGCATGTCAGTGATGCTCAACGATGACGAATCGCAAATGGCAGTTGATAAGCAGGCAAGGTCAGGAGGCAGTGGAGAACGGGATAGTGCATCGGCGTCTGAATGTCTGCGTCCTGAGCGATAAACAACACGGATATCGTATTCCTGAAGGCGTAAAGCCCAACGAGCGAGGCGGCCGGTAGGATCTTTCATGGACGCTAGCCAGCATAAGGCATGGTGATCTGTGACAACATCAAACTGGCGTCCGTAAAGGTAGGTGCGAAATTTTCCTATAGCCCAAATGATAGCCAAGCACTCTTTTTCCGTGACGGAATAGTTGGACTCTGCCTTCGTTTGTGTACGGCTGGCATAGGCGACAACGTACTCGTCGCAGCCATCCTTGCGTTGAGCGAGAATGGCACCGAGGCCGACACCACTTGCATCCGTGTGAATTTCAGTGGGTGCATTGGGATCGAAGTGGCGGAGAACTGGCGGAGAGATGAGTAGCCGGCGTAGCGCCGTGAATGCCTCATCGCAGTGGGAATTCCAGCCAGAGAGGTCCGTGCTACGGGAGAGAAGCTGAGTCAGAGGGGCAATTATAGAGGCAAAATTGCGAATGAAACGCCGAAAATAGGAACACAAGCCTATGAAACTACGAAGCTCCTTTAGGGTAGTAGCCTTGGGGTACTCGGCAACGGCACGCAGTTTGGCAGGATCTGGCGATATTCCTTCTTTTGAAACGACGTGGCCGAGAATTGTGAGTTTGCGGGCGCCAAAACGACATTTCTTGAAGTTAAGTTGCAACCCGGCTGCCGTAAGGCACTGGAGAACTTGTTCCAGACGGGAAAGATGAGTTTCGAAATTCGCCGAGAATACAACTATGTCGTCTAAATAGCAAAGACAGATGTGCCATTTAAGTCCCCTGAGGACACTGTCCATCATTCTTTCAAAAGTCGCAGGCGCATTGCAAAGACCGGAGGGCATTACATTAAATTCATATAAGCCGTCAGGGGTCACAAACGCCGTTTTTGGACGTTCTGGTTCAGCCATTGGTACTTGCCAATATCCAGAGCGCAGATCCAGTGAAGAGAAAAACTCCGCACCTTGAAGGCAATCCAAGGCGTCATCAATGCGTGGCAGGGGATAAACATCCTTGCGTGTGATGTTGTTTAGTCGACGATAATCCACGCAAAACCTGATGGAGCCATCCTTTTTTCGCACGAGGACCACTGGCGAAGCCCAAGGACTGTGTGAGTGCTGAATAACACCACGTTGCAGCATCTCGTCGACGTGTTGAGTGATGACGTCACGCTCGGCCTGCGAGACGCGGTAGGGGCGCTGACGAAGTGGAGTATGATGCCCGGTGTCGACATGGTGAGCGACAACTGACGTGCGTCCCAAGGGAGGTTGTCCGTGGTCGAAGGAGGCGCGGAAACGGTCAAGTAGTTGAATGAGCTGATTGCGCTGGTCTTGCGTAAGGCCGGTGTCTACGCTGCGCAACAGAACGTCTTCATCAGGTAGTGAGGGCGCGGTGCCAGCTGTGACAGCATCCACGGACATCGGTGTCGTATCAGAACGGGCATCGAAAGGAAAGATGTCATCATAAGTGTCAAGACTCCCAATGCATTCGCCATGCAATAAGGTAGCGGGACAAGGGAACGGATTGCACACGTACACGGCACTGGAGCCATCGGCAAGTGTTATGACGGCAAACGGGACGACAAGGTTCCGGCGACGAGCGCATTCTTGTGACGGCATAAATAGGGCAGTTGAATCGGAAACGGAGTTGCACAAAAGAGATACCGCGGTGACCGAAAAAGCAGAAATGACGACGTCAGCGGCGACGATCACCTTTTTGGGTGAGCGAGGGAGATCTATGAATGTCGTGCTGAGTGGAAACAAAACGAGTTGAACACGAGCGCAGTCGACAACCGCATGATTAGCGGAAAGAAAGTTCCATCCCAGGATGATTTCATGAGACGCATGCGGAAGGACGACAAATTCTACGATGTAAAGCACTCCTTGAATCACAACACGAGCAGTGCATGTGGCAGAAGGTTGGACGTGTTGCGAACTCGCCGTGCGTAAAGAAATTTCAACCAGTGGAGTCGTCACTTTGTTCAGTTTGCGGCATAACACTTCACTGATTATACAAATAGCGGCACCTGTGTCGACAAGAGCAGTTGTGGCGAAACCGTCCACAAACACGGCAATCTCGTTAGGGGGCGATAAATGAGGCCTTGGAAATTTCGTCGGTGGCGCAGCTCTTGCCTCAGGAACTGCGACTGTCAGTTTTCCTCCTGGGCGTGGTTGGAACGGCGAAGCATGGGGGAAGGAGACCGAAGACGGGGTGAAGGAAATCGACGTCGGCTGAAGTCTGGTCGACGTGAGCGGGGGTCATGCGAATCAGGTGTCACATGCGATTCTGATGGCCGAGGTATGTTGCCGGAATGCTGCACATCATTAAAATAGAATCCACGGCGACGACAGTAGCGCGCGACATGTCCTGGAATGCCACAGTTGTAGCAGATGGGCCGGTTATCCGGAGTACGCCAAGAGTTGGCAGGTGCTCGAGGTTGTGGAATGGGCCGATTTACCGTATAAACTGAAACTGGTGACCTGTAGTAGTTGGTGGCTGGACTGTATGAAGGGAGCGGCGGTTGGGCAGAAGGTCGGCGGACGGCTTCTGCATAAGTCAGCGGTGCAGCCACTGACATTGGGGATGTGGGCGAAGGGAGAGCCTCGGCAACTTGCGTCTGAATAGCACGGCGAAGTGAGTGGTCCAGTGTTGTGGGGGTCTCGTTGATGGTGGCGACAAGAGAGAGCTGTCGAGCAACTTCCTCCCGGATGTACTGTTGAATTTGAGGCATTAACACGCTGTAGTCGGGGCCACTGCTTTTGCACTCCAAGGCCGAAATATCAGCTGTCTGCGTATTAGCGCGACGTGTAGAAACTCGTTGCTTGCGCAGCTCATCGAAACTTTGACATAACTGAATCAAGGCCGTGACGGTCTGTGGGTCTTTGGCCACAAGCATATGAAAAGCGTCGTCATCAATGCCTTTCATTATGTTCTTTATTCTGTCAGCCTCCGTCATCCTGTCATCAACTCGCCTACAGAGGCTGATCACATCCTCAATGTAGCTTGTGAAGCTCTCACCATTTCGCTGAAATCGTCCCCGCAGTCCCAGTTCAGCGCGAAGCTTACGCATGGCTGGACGACCGAAAAACGAGGTGATGGCCTCTTTGAAAACCGACCAGGTGGGGATGTCGGCTTGGTGGTTGGTGAACCATAGGTTGGCCAAATCCGTCAAGTAGAAGATGACGTGAATCAGCTTCGCAGGGTCATCCCACTTGTTAATCGCGCTGGCATGCTCGTACTCTGCCAGCCAGTCCTCGACATCTTGATCTTCAGTGCCGTTGTATACTGGTGGGTCACGCAGACGAAGTACACCAGAACACATGACGGGTGGCAGCGTGGAAGAGCCTTGTGGGGGAATCGACGCGCTCGGTCATCGTCGACTGAGAAGGTAGCTTACGGCTGCGGAGCTCCAGGACGTTACCCAGCACGTTTCCACCAAATGCAACGAGCAAGGTTGCGTTAAAACACAGGTTATTATTCCAGAAACGTTAGCCGCAACAAGCTGGTACAGGCAGGAACCCAGCAAGCACGAGCCACACACGGACGTCAACGTCTTCTTTCACGCTGGCACAGAGCTGGCGCCACTATGCTTCGGTACACTTAATATTTTGTTGTTGTACATACGCGGGTAATCAACTCGGCACCGTCGTCATTTATTGCGTGAACTGTTTACTTCAATATTTTTAGTTTTAAGTGCTAAAAAATGTGATACGTACATCCAATCTGTGTTGAACATACCTGTTTATGATCATGACAGTTTTCTGTGATCTACTCACACAGAGCAGTTTTCCAAACAGCTTTGCTGTTACGAAATGAGGAGAATGTTTCAATACAGTAAACCTAACTTTTTATGTGGTTTCATGTCTGAAACTTAAAAAATTGTTATTACGCACGTTAAACAGACACCTGCATTCTAACGCTCAAAAAAGGACACATGATGACAGACAGGACAAACACTTCATGCAAATCTGTCATGTTTGCATCGGTTTTGCACTAAAGTGAAGATGTGCTGAGCTTTTGACTATCTCCCCTGCAGGTATTTTTTTCAAGTCGTTAAAAAGGCCTTTCATAATTACTAATGATATAAATACCACTTAGAGAAAAAATGAACTTACTAAAATTTACGAAACACGGTTGCGAGTTATTTTTTTCCTGTATTTCAAAAACGAAAAATTGGCCCCGTATCTGCATGTAATGTGCAAATGTCGTCGAAAGATGATAGTCTTGCGTGTGTAGAGAGTGAAAAAAAAACATTTATTTGATGTTCTGCGCAAGAAAATCAGTGAATGGTATTCCGGAGGTGCTGAGTTATAGTAGTGCCTCGAGCGTGCAGCAGAGGTGAACGAGCGCATCAAGTCACGTCATACATGACGCATGAGCGCCATCTGCCAGTTTCTTTTGGAAAACAAAGCGCGTGGCCATGCGCGCCCGTCTCAGAGGTGATAAGGTCTAAAACGCGAGGTGACGGGTAGGGGCTGCCACCATCTCGTCTTAGCATAGCGTTGGAAACACTCCCCGTTCCCTGCAAGCCTTGCATGGTAAGCGCAGCGTGATAAGCACTACAGTCTTTAAAATTACTTATGTATGCGTTTTATTGTAAGAGATGCATATGCAGAATATATGCGTGTTGTTATGGTGCCCCAGACAAGTGCCATAATTGCTTTTTAATTGACAATTGCACAAGCATGAACGCTCAACCTTGAGCAACATTGGTGGTCGCTGCGGATGGGGTCGGCCGTTTCAAGTAACCAAAGCCGGTAGGAGTGGACAAACAGACAAATATACAGACATACAGAAGACAGACACACAGACAGACAAACAGACAGACAGACTGACAGACAGACAGACAGACAGACAGACAGACAGACAGACAGACAGACAGACCAACATTTTTGTGTCGAAGGTCTCCAAGAAAGACTATCGTCTTTGAAATACCTTCTTGTGAAGTAGATGGCTTTGCCGCAATAGTGGTCACTACTGAGAAGAGCACCCTTTACAGGCAACGCTGCCATGTTTACAATCTTCCAGAAAGGTGGTGTGCACAAAAGCGTTAACTCTGCATTGTGATATCACACTCCACGCGATAGCTAGTTAGCAAGGCAGCAAAGCTGGTTAATTCATAAAAAGAAGTAACACGAGGTAAGCGAGGCTCATAAGATAAGGTAAGATCTAAAAGGTCGATATAGGCAACTGATAAAACAACAACACTCATATTGATTCATTATTTTCACGGAATGCTATCAATATCAGCACCTCGCGTTTGGGGCAAAATTTGACATGACGGTGTGTTGTCGTTGCTGGCATGGTGACATTGCCTAGCCGGGACGTTATAGGTCAATATTTCGTACCCCGAGCGAGTTCTCATATTGGCTTGAACGAAAAGGAAGAATGTATTAACTCTTATGTGTTCTCGTGCTGATTTGTATGGTAGATATATTAGTTATCACGTTTTCTTTAATGTTTCGAAATGTTTCAGTTATTGCACGACATATTGAAAGCTCTAAAGCGGTGTGATGTTGATGACCTTCATTGTGCGAAAATACACAGTGATCACGGTGGCATACTGAAGGACCTTGGTTACCTAACCTCATCGGCACAGGTAGGCACATTCAATGTAGTAGTTTTTAATGAAGGAACGAATGGAGGTTTCCATGCTTGAGCGTATTTTGCACCAATCTCTGACGTTTAGAAAATCAAATAAAAGCTCATCCATTTATTTAAGGTCACATAATTGGTTGTGTATATTTTCTCGAAACGATGGTTTTCTTTGTCGTGATTTGAGATCAGGACGTCCAAGTCACATAGGTAAGAGCCTCCCGCAAGAAAGTTATAAAATTTGTGCTATCATTTCAAAAAACTGAACCATACGGCGTTGTTGAAGGACTCAGACTGACTTAACGAAAGGAGGGGGGGGGGGCAGGCAAAGTCAACCTATAAGAATAAGAAATTCAAAAATATGTAATAGGAAGCCATATTGTGCTGAATAACTACATAAGTAGGCATAAATTTTTACTGTTATATACATTAAAGTAATTGTGACTAAAATAAAAACCTTGTAAACATGGTTTTATGCACAGTAAATTAGCTTGGTTTTATGTTTAACATGTTCATATGTGTTGTGTCGTTAAAGCTGTCAATACTGCGAAAAAATTTTCTCCGTATATGTGTCAAGTAAAAACGGAAATGTGTAAATTGACGCCAATCATTCCCTGGGCCATACACCCAATGTTTGTACCAAAGAGCGTGCTTCGAATTATATAGTTATCACTCTACGCATGTGCTATCTTTCATATATTAGAGTGCATAAGAAAGAGAAAAATGTTTTAAGGTGCCGGTTTGTTTTTTGTTTCAGAGTTACGAAGCGGCTATACGGCTCGATCCTCATCTCGCTCATGCTCATCTGAACCTTGCTGTGATCCGCTCCTTGAAGGTGAGCTGTGACTTCGTGGACTTTATGACAGCATTAATATATCATTAAACACAAGGGAAAGCGCAATCTTAGTTTTCTAGCTAAGTGTTCTTGTGCGAATTTCGGTACATTACAGACAGGAGTTTATCCCGCAGGTGGAATTGGTTAAGTATTTAGGAGAGACTTATACAGCAAATCAAAAACGGAGTCCGCATATAGAAAATATGGCAGCTAAAGGAGCACGGGCAGTAGGGATGCTTTGTAGAGGTAGCAGTACAGGTATGGTTTGGGTCATCATGGGCTCGTCACAATATATTGTTTGGTACTCACCCGATATTACAGTTTTGCTGCGTCCTGTTTTCGGGAGCACCCACCTACAAACTTTGGCCACGGTTACTTCTAGAACGCGAAGCATTACGATTATGAACTGGACTCCCTAAGTTAGTCGCAGACAATATTTTATATAAAGAAGCACGCTTGCCTTCAACTATAAAAGGTTTCCAAATACTAACAGTGCCTACCTTTTTAAAAGTTATGCATCCCCACAGAGAAGGTCACAGTATGCTTTCAATAATGAGCCGACTGCCTTTTTTAACCAACAGTAACTTAGATTAGGCTGCCCACAAGTCATTCTCGTTCAGAAGCTCTTGGAAACATTACAAGTAAACCTTCATGAAGTACTGGTGCTAAGAAGACTTATTCAATTAATAAAATAGACTTCGAGAATATACTTCCTAAGTATTGTAGAAATTTTCCCAGCAGGTACTCAAATGGCCTTGTGAAAGACCACCTGGCAAGATTAATAATAAAGATTGTATTACCAATTGAAGCTTCAGTTTGTGAAGAAAAGGCAAGAGTGGCTATTGCATCTTCAGTGTTTAATTGGTCTTTCTCATTTCGTTTACCTGTTTATTCACCTATTTACAAAGCAAAATTACTTGCAATTGTCTTAGCGTCATATAAATAGCTTCTATTCATGACAGATACTCTCATTATCACAGACTGCCTGTCTGCCTGCTCTTCATTAAGTGGACATAATATGTTGAATGCTATTGAAGTGTTTTATGCCCTTGCCCCTAGATATTAACGTCTCATTTGATTGGTATGCGTACGAAGCCATAATTGTTGTACCCTCGAGGAACATGCAGATGTACTTAAAGTGGCCTCACATAATGATCCCATATTGCTATATTGCTGACGTGAGCATTTATTGCCGTGGCATGGTTTGAAAATTTTGCAACATCGGATAAGTTTGAAATGTCTTGCTTGGCAAAAGCGGAGTGTCTCATCTTAAGTACCCTTGAAAAAATTGAGGGTGTTCTTCTATATTGGCGGAAATATCAATTACGAGAGTACAATTCTGAGTCTACCAACTGAATTTTATCTACACAGGTCTGGTCTGCTAAAGTCACCCTTATGCGCCTACTGCAGCGGGAATGAAGTTCTGCATTTTTTTAACGTGTACGGCTATTTGCAAGTAAAAGACAGTTATTCGATGAACCTTTTCATATGTAGGCTTTCAATTTATACCTTTCAGCAATCTTCTCCTTTTGACCAACTGGAAAGAGCTTTAGCCACAAGAACGTTTGCGAAGTTATATGGGATTTCATAAAAAACAAAACGAATTAAGTGTAGCGCGTAAGCATAAATTCACTTTAATTATTCTACATTTATTACATATCTTATTTAGGTTTTTCTATAAAAACTTTCTTATCTAGGCTTATTAGGCTGGCAAAGCAGTCCTATTTCTAACATAACGTACCGTATGTTTCAAAGCTGGTCCCCCTTGCTGGTCGCGCAAGGGATACAAAGGCCAACCAAACACCCAACTATTTGATCATGCAAAAGTAATTATAGGATTTCTGGAAACACACCGTAGTTTATGCTTATTCCGTTCTTAACACTTCCCTTGGCTGCACTTGTGATTAGAATACCACTTTTTTCCATGCAAGAGATTTTGTGTACAATAATTTAGCTCAAAATAATATGCTACACGTTTTTTCTCAGCGTGACTACCTAGGTGCCTTTCAACACTGCTAAGTGGCCCTGTCGCTGGACCAAAAGAACAACCTCATCATCCACAACATGGCGAAGTTGAAGTGACGAATCACAAGATCACTCACGCCATTCGACAACTGTGTTTAGGGCTGATACAATGTGCCAGAATGCATTTACAGTGCCATTTTTTTTAATTGACATTGACCCCCTGACGCACCTCCTGAGTTGGATGCACAGTGTACCGATTGTTACGTTCCGCAAAGTTTGTAAGTAAGTCAGCACATGTTCCGGTGTTGAACAAGGTTATCATAACTGGTCATTATGAACTCAAAGTTATGGATGAATGTTTCACGTCGATTGGGCTTTGTAATATTCCGTCCTATACCATAGTGTTTGTAAAGCCATCCACAAATAGACTGTGAATCGTTCCCTTCAGTGTGAGAACGTATTTTTTTAGGCACCGTGAAACTTTCCTGACTTATCTTTGAAAGCATGCGCGCTGAAATAAATTTTGAGCATCCAGTGTCGCCCATGTATTTTCTTGTGGTATTATAACGCGGTCGTGATATCACGATGTTGCGCAATGCTATCATCGTAGTGCCAAGCCTTGACGGCGTCACACCATGTACCTGTGCAACGTCGGCATGTTTTATATTGATTTTATAGAGGACTCCTAAGGATCTGCCTTATATTGTTCCTTTTTGTTGCTAGCGTGCATAAAAAAACTATTCCGCAAATGCTTCACCCACCCATTCTTGATTTCATAATGTCTTTTAGGTAAAAAATATGGGTTTTTCAATTCATTGTGAACAAAAGTCAGTTGTGACGACGATGTTCTTGTCAAATAGGCCTGTAATTGAAACATTTCAAGAATAGAAATACATCATAACAACGTTATTACTTATTGTGCGATATGTGTTAAACCATATATGTTCCCCTTCCTTACTACGACCGCTGTAGTTGGTTGTGGCAGAAAGTACCGCGACTATACGAACTGTGGCATAAGACTATGAAACAATGTACCTAATTTTCTGACTCTCAGTAATTTTAGCGAGTGCTCCTAATGCAACATAACTCTTTCAAAGTGTGAAATGTTTGCTAAAAAGTGGTAGCGGGGAGTGTATCATGGTGTGTGTCGGCTTACGTAAGCTTATCATTGAAGCGAAGTCGTAATGTCATTACAGAATGATACATAAAAATGTCGTGAAGTAAAATGTCTGATGGAATCATCGTGATGTCGCGCGTATGAGTGTTAAGTGCGGTTGTGTAGGCTACAACGGGTTTTCAAAGCCAGTTCATGTTACCTTTTTACCAGGTACGATGCAAAATTGAGTTTTTAGCTGCTGAATGACTTGCATACTGGCGGAAATTGTAATTAAATCTCTTGAATGATAGGGTGGAGATGTAAGCGGCAATATTGTGCTTATAACGACAAGTAGTTGGCCTAGTTAGTGTGAATTCAGAATAAATGAAAGTAGGTATGTAGATACGGACACAAGAAGAGAAACCAAGGCAATACGAAAAGGCCATGTTTTTGTTTTCTTGACCTATTTTTTGAATTCTTGATCTACTCAGACTTTTTTTTTACCACCATGTTATTGCGCCGTGAAAGGTTTTCATGTGTCGACCATATATTTTCTTGGGATTTCTTGTAGTTTCCTCAAATGAACATTGGAATAATTTTCTGGCTACATACAGTGTTTCGGGGTCAGGTAAAGTGAATAGTACAGAAGCAGGCCTGCATAAAAATGTCGCAAGCGGAGATATCCAAGTTTCTTCGGCTTTGTAATACGGACACTGACACCAGACTTGCTGAAGACCATTGTTCTTTGGCCAGTTATGGCCCTTACGCCACAAAACCACACTGAATGCTGAAGACCATTCCTACCACTTCAAGAGATCGCATGGTCATCTTAAGCAGTCACACTCACGCATGAAAGTTGACGCTACTTGGGTTTCAATAGCAGCCTGTAGTTGTGCGATAGCGTGTGACAGCAGCCGTACTACCATGCGCCGCTTCAAGTATCACAGAGGAACGAATATAGCGTATGTCAAACGAAGCTATTGGAGAATATGACCAGTTGTAGAAACGAATCATTGCTCAAATTTGTACTTGTGACATGAAGGAGCAAAAAAGTCAGCTTAGCGAGTAATTTCTGGCCGGCCTGTTTAGACAATGCCACCAGATTAACAATGCCATTGCTTGAAACTAGAAATTTCTGTAACCTACTGCTATTCACGTAACATCGCGCGCTTGTGTCGTTTGCCGAAATAGGTGGCCATATATGACAGTTCAGCTTTCAAAATCTCTCACACATGTAACTTCACAGTAACGAAATCTTGATAATGGGTATCGTGAACCGTAAGTGTTTATACAATAATGATTGTTTTTGTTTGACGTCGCAAAACTACGATAAGAAAGAAGTCGTAGTGGAGGACTTCAGAAACTTCAGTGCCTTGGGGTTCTCAGTGTGCACTTAAACCTAGGCACATAGGTCTCTAGAATGTTTGCCTTTATTAAAGTGCCTCGATCTGGTCGGGATTATATCCCGCTACTTGAGGGTCAGCAGCTGAACACCATAGTCTATAGACGGTGTCGTAAGTGTTTATTGTACCCGAAATATTTCATACGGTCAATATGTTGCCTGCCTTCGACTATAGCCGCGTAACAGCATCCAGAGTGCCGGAAGAACTTGCAAAATTTGTTATTTACGTCGGTATAATTCACCAAAGCCTAGCGGTGGCCGATTTTCTAGCAGGCAGCTTCACCTTGTGGATTATTTTTTTTCAATCATCGCGAGACATATGTGTTCCGATACCATATTGCTGGACGACGCAGAATCATGCCAGTTGATGTCGTGCTTCTATAGCCCTCGAGAAATGATGTCATCAAACGGTACGAGTCGTGTATAGCGTTGAGTCTACAAAAAAAATCGCAGCTTTTGTTACCGTCGAATTACGCAATCTTCGTTTTTCATAGAGGTATTTTTATCATAGTCCAATCAACTGAAATAGGTCGTGTCTTCATCTCTTATGAAATCTTGTCTGCCGCACCATTGTTGGTGTTTTCATTTTATATGTGTATGGATGAGTGTAGTATGTGCGTACACAATTTGAAGACGATGACATGCTGTCGTGTCGTCCAACATACCCTTGCAATTAAAAGTGATGCCTTAGAGAATCTTGTCATGTTCTCAATCGCGTATTTTATAGTATGCTGCTTTTGTTTTTAGTTATAGTGCGAGTCCACACCTTTAGAATGCGACCAATACAATTCTCGAGCACTATTTTTTCTTACAAGATCTTCTGCCTAATATGCCGAGGAAGACTTCCTTATCATATTTCACGCCTATCGCTAATTTAGAGTAATGCTGGCAAGCGCATTGAGAACAATAAATATATGTGAAGATGACATAAAAATTAGGGTATCTTAGAAAAATACTACGCACCACTAAGTGAAAATCAGTTTCAGTGGAGGTGGCGGAAGTGAAACGTAATTTGAAAGATGTTTAATGGTGAATTTAATTGACAGATTTGCAGTGTCAGAAAAACTCTGCACTGAAGCACTCTGCACTGAAGCACTCCACTCTAGTGGTCTGGATGGATCAAAAAAAGTGCTACCGAAAATGCTGCGAATATACGAATGGATGACACCATAAAGTGTGCACCAGCGCAAGGCTTTGCAATAAATTATGGCCCCTACAAAATCACTGATTTCCGAAAGCATTGATATCATGACTTCTTTCTAGCGAACGTCAGCATCTAGAACGGCCCCGTAACGGACCCAGAGGTCAAGATTTAGTTGTGGTGTCACAATTACCCATTAGTCCTCAACGATCACATTACTTTGGAAACTTTCAGAACTGGTTTCATGACGATGGAGTTACATGGGTTTCATGATACTAAAGACGCCCTTGTTCTGTTTGCCCTTTCCTTCGCTATGAAACATTTGTAGGCTTGTATCTCCTGGCTGAGCACTCTGCTCACTATGCGAGAAAAAAGAGCAGGTAGCCGGCATACCTGGGAGTGGATAAACAGGTATTGTGGATGAGGAGTGCTTGGCATCTTGTCGTCAGGGCGAATGTTGACGGCATGGCGATTTCCAAAGCCATGAAGAGATATATTTGTTTTTGAGAATTTTTGGAGTGCGCAAATACTATAGAAAGCGCATTTTAGCGTCAACGTACCCATTTAAATTTATAGGCCTAACGAAATCGTTGAACCGTTAGTTTTTTTTTTACTGAAATAATAGTTGATGCAGAGAGCTAACAGCTCTTGCGCCTGGAAAAAGGCTGAAAGAATACCAGGACTACAATACAACGACGAAAAGATCCACCCAAACAAGAAAATAAATTTTTTATTACCCTTTATTTTCTCAACTCTCACGTTTCGCGACCATAAAAGCCCGAATTCCTTGCATGAACACGTGAAGCAGCCTCAACATGAACACTCAGTGACGGAGAAATGTGTAGGCTTTACTCAGTGGCAAGTGTTCTGTGGGAGGACCACAGTTTAAGGAACATTACCCTGAATGAGAACTAATATTGTTGCTAAGCTTGCAGATGAGGGGCACACTGGACTTGCGCGTTTTCTGTGCACCCCTCTTCTTGCCCCCTGTATACTAACTCTTTCATACAAACACCCTTATTGTTACCTTGTAGCTCCATACGTCAGTTTGCTTATGCAAACATGCCCTCTTTCGTATGCTTAATCATTCGCTATACTGATGCAGGAGTACTGAACTCGTACTGAATGCATCGCATACTGAACAAATCATCGCTTGAAGCAAGTCAACCCCGTTTCAAACATTTACTTTGCCTTAAGCAGCACATGCGTGTAAATACACGGTGTCACCAAAGCCAGAACCACGTCTTACTGAAGTGTGATTTTTCAAAAAGAAGTAAAAACGCAGTCACCGCCTTCTAGCAACTGTGCTGTATTAGAAATAGGCAAGTATTGCGTGCCTCAAATCTCCATTCATACTCAGTTTTATGTCTCGCTCTTTTCACAATTTCTTTTCAGAAGTTCTCTCTGCAAATTACCAACAGAGCACGAACTCAATTCGAACATTTCCTACATGTTATGGCCTTTGCTCCGAGGAAAGTATAGAATACCATACAGAGGCTCTCAAAAAAAGTGCTTCTATTTACACTTGCGCGAAAGTAATAGAGGGCTCCCTTAATGGTGCTTGAAACAACATCCCTCTTTTGAATTGAAACCTACATATGGCTCTTGTCTCAACCCTAATTAATCTGGAGCGTTGTGTCTATAAGTTACGTTTCAGATCGACGCATTCGCTGTGAGCGGCCGCTTGCGACAGCCTCTCACAAAGACGCCCAGAGGTAATCAAATGGCCTCGTTTTCAAAGGCAGTGCTATTTTTACTCTCACAATGATACTATCGTTCCTCGATCTTTTGCCAGTATCAATAATGTGAACAAAAGCCCACGTAGCGTTCGCAAACACACAAAAGTGGGAAAGATATATTGATAGAGCGAATAAAAACGTCCGAGTGCATCCATCCAGGCAGCCGCGTTCATCGTAACACCAGGAAAAGTACGACCGAAGCTCGACGGGGCATCCCTTGTGAAAAACACAAAGCAAGTCACAGCTAGATTTCATCGCGTCACTAAAGAAACTCACTGTGTGCGTGCTTTGGTGACGGCACAATAGTATTTTCGTCTCGTTCGCGCGGGTCCTCCAACTCGCCACCGATGCCAAAGGTGTGGCACGTGAATGAACGCTTATCACGGGCCCTTTTCGGTGGTTCCGCCTAAATAAGAAGAATGGAAAGTTGTTCTTTCCTGATTCCTTGGATACAATCAGAAACCCCGGCTCCGTAGTTCTCTTTGCTTATTTGCCGCTTCCAGTCTGTGTGCGACAAGACTGTTTTCATTCAGTTTCTTTAATGTTGGTAAACGCACCTTTCTGTACCATTATTTTTTTATTGTCACTGGGGACGGGTTTCGTTCTTGTTTCTCTTCGAAGCACCTTCGTTTAAGCGTTGACGATTCAGGCAATGCGTGTTGAAAAATAGATGTTCTATGCCATAGGTGGTTCGGGTTTAAGTTAGGAGTTCATTGGGTACATATATTACCGGAGCATAAGCTTACGTGATGCATGGAGTTATTGAATGCCATGATAATAATTGAAAAAAGTTAGGTGATCTAATTAAAACAGCAAACCCCACACGCATTGAAATAACAGCTGCCAGTGCAGTGCAATAAATGTAATTTCGTTGATCAGTGAAAGGTTTCTTGTGGCTCCGAGTGTCTTATGGTCTGGAACTCTAAAGCAGCGTGACTTCACTGTGGCCGAAATATAGTCCAAGACGCTGCAAGCACTAACGCCTTTTTCTCAAACTTTCGCCAGTCGAAGATCAAATTTACAACGCCCAGCAAAGCAGTTGATGTCATACGAGCCTCAGTAGTAGCCACAGCTTCCTGAGATTTTTCTTAATACTTCCCTCCCATATATTGTCCGGGAAATGATTACAACTGAAACCTTTTCTTTTGTTTTTTTCATGTAGCCAGTTCTCGTTTCATAATTTGAACATCGGTGCTATAACATACTCCCGCAGGCAATGAAACTTCGGTGCTCTTAGCGAATAGTTGTCCAAGTTTTTTACTATCAGACAAAAGCTTTTCTAAACTCGGGTACAAGTCAACCGAAAAAAGAGAAAAAAAAAACCTAAAGTGAATGACGAATGATCGGTTAACCCATGAATCCTCCATGGGCATATGCTGTCAACAACCGGGAACTCTCGTTGAACGACTGGGACGGCGTTGGTGCGTTATTTCTCAAGCCGAATGCTAGCGATTGTCGTCATGTTGTTGTCGAACCACAAGCGGTCGCATACCTAGCAGCTGTGGCCGAAGGTGGGGTCAAGGAATTCATGCTTAAATCACGCATTGGCCCCGCCTACGTCCGGTAGCGGCCGCTTTTCGAGCTTGTCCACGGCACTCCACGCCACCACTTCAGGCTTATCTTGCCGCCGCTTCCGTATTCTGCTTCCCTGGCCCGCAGCTCCAGGTTCACTTGATGGAGAGCCCTCACCGCTGCTGGCTCGCTGGCCCGCCGCTCCAGACTTGCTCGCCAGCGAGCCCTCTTAGCTTCGGCCTCCCGGGCTCTCACCGCAGGGTCTTAACGGCGAGCCCGAGCTGCAGCTGCGTTGCGAGCCCGCTGGGCTGATGTCTTGGCTTGTGGGTTGTACATGCGGCCGAGCGAGGACGAAGTTTGCTCATAGCGTGAGCTCCCGGCGGAGAGAAAGGAAGCGGACGAGTGGAAAGTGGTGTGCGCCCTCATAAGCCATCTAGTGAGCATTTGTATAGTCACGCGGTCACACAAAACAATACGGAGACTCTTCTTTTTTCCTTTTTCTTTCGCAATCCTTTCTTTGTCCCACTACCCATCTCCCTCGTGGCGTCGTTGAGGTGACCTCAACAGTTAACATGACACACCTTTCTCTTCACTTCTCTTTCTTTCACGTCCACTTGAAGGAGGCCACCACGCGGGCTATCTGAAACTGACGCTTCGTGAACTTTAACTCTTTGAGTTGGGGTGGGGGGGGGGGGGCACGCCATCTAGTCAGCATTATTAGAATTACCGGAGAGGCGGCCTTGAGCGTGACCACAGAAGTCTACAGGCAGCACTAGTGTACACGCCTGCGACATAGGTAAAGCCGCTGGTCGAAGAAGCAAGGTCATAAAAATGACTTTTTGCCATCGAAAGACCCCTCACCTAAAAATGCCGTCGCCATGTTTTTCACCATAACGTCCCAGCCAACTGCGTTGCAGTCGGCAAGTTCGGCGCAGGTAAGTTCCGAATATGTAGGTTTCCAAGAGAAGAAAAAGCACTTGCACATCACATTTTGCTTTCTTTTGATAGTCTATCTCATTTTCTCTGGTGGCTTTCCAGGACTTCGCTCTCCAACTCACCCAATGTCAGCGTGGTAGGATATTGTTGCCTTCGCGTCACTTCACCATACATAAAAACGACAGGCCTAACTTGATTACTCAAGTTTTTGTTTATAAAGGCAAATAAAACTACAAAGCTTATAATTAACCCTAGGCTTCCCTAAAAACTCTCCCTGGCCAGAATTTTTATTGAAACTAAGAGTAAAAGTGAGCGAAATTAATAAAGGCTGCTAACTGCGCTTAAGACGGTATAAACTAAAGGTCAGATGAAAAATTCGGTAGAACCCACGTACCTTGGGAATTGACGTTATACGAAGCATGCGGATGGAAGGTAAGCGTGTTGTTACTTTTGTTGGTGGGAGACAAGTTACAAAATAACAATAAATATTCGTAAAAACGTTCTACGCACAAACATATGTTGCACAGTCGCACATGTTTTATATAAGTAGTTGTTCGCACCTGCGCGACAATAACATAAGTAATACTAAGAAGCAGTAAGCCGACGTGTAATTAACGCTAATATTCACGAGGATGGTAGCTGTTGACACTGCTACAAAAGTAACTTAAGTGTATGACACCTAACTACGACTGGCGTTAACCCGATGAGACGGCTGTATCGTAGGAATACATATGTAATGTGTGTAAAATACGATAGCCAACATTGCAATCACAGTTGACGCTTCACCAAGATTGCACCTGAATAGTGTATTTTACCAAAGCACTACCGAGGAGGGGCGTGGTTTTGAAGTAGTATACTTGATTTCCACGCATAATGGTTGGGTTCAATTCCTGCTGGTATCGTGATGTTCATTGAGTCAACGCTGTCGATGTAAGTTTTTCTTAAGGCTCTCGCATTTAAATTACCAATGCCTGTTGTTGCCGTTATTGGCTACATATAAACTGTCAATCACTTATGGCGCATACCCGCGTACCAGGGGCACATACCCACCCGCGGTTTCGAGCTGCTGTCGGGCGGGAATTGTTTGAAGGCGTACGCGACAGGATTGTGACATTAGCCACGTCATGACCAGTGGGTCTTATTCGTTAAACCACCTTACCTTTTCGTACTAACTTTGGTTCACAAAGTTAGTTTGCGCAGAGATTAGTTTACGGAAGAGTATGGGGCATGTGCTTCTACGGGAAACGTCGTCGGGGGGGGGCGGAATTCGGAAGTGGAATGTTACCTAGAATGGTACTCCGGTCTCGACTCGAGAAGTCACGGAGACACGCTAGTACGAGAAGCGGGTCTTTGTCTTTAGTGACGTCAAAGTAGAGAACCGCGGGACGAATCCTAGACTCAGAACTTCTCTTTACAATGAATATAAAGCAACCAATTGAAAGGAGACATACCTTACTTGTTCAGCCTCTCGCAGTCATTCTTTCATGAAGCCTACAAAGCAAGAGACTGCGGCTTCTACGTTAACACAGAGCGTCGTGAGTTACGTGGACATGAGCTCGCATACCACCGCTACTGAACATCAGTAAAGTTCGCATTGTTATGTGGGCATTCGAGCTTGGCATTCTTAGCATTTGAAAAAAAAAGCCGGCAGGAACCATATGCACAAATAGGCCCCCAAACTTTAGCAGAACAGTTTGAGAAAATGGTTTTGAGAAGGCGCCTTCCACGTGACATTGCTAATGAATGTATTCGGCGAAGATGCCTTAGAGCGGACGCGATTGTAACTTCAAAATGTTGTGATAATCCAATGTTGATCATACGATTTTCTTATTCTTTGAACCTTTTTTTTGTGCTTTCAATGCCTGGATGCAAGATGTCATTCCTGTTACTGTTAGTTTAAACCAGATGTAGAATTCGAGAGGAAACGTTTGCGATTAGGATAACTCACAGCAGCCCGTCAGACAGAATCAGTTCTCCAAGAAAAAGCATATAAAAAAGTCTGGCCAGCGTTAACGCAAATGTTAATCTGGGTCGAATTGGGATTCTGTTTTGTCTTATGCCTCATGTTAATTTCGAATTTTATACTTCTCTCAGAAATGAAATGCATTACCAAAACAAAAAAAAATGAGTACACTCTCCGTAGTACGGCCAATTATGTAGGTACACTGTAAGTGTGATTACTAATAGTAGCTGAAAATAAACATTACTAAATAGACCGTAAGACGCAACAAAATGAGTCAACGGAAATAATGATGAAGACAAGCTTTCATTTACCCCAAGCGTTTGAAATATTCGTTCTGCTTTATGTTTATTGCTTGTCTACTACACCTTTTTTCTCAAATGAATTGCACAAGCTAGGTGTGATACATTATTTAGTTGGCACGAAAACAAAGTGTTGTTGCGAATACCTTATTTAATTAGCGCTAATAGGTGGCAATGACAAGTTTCATTACTAGATATATGTAGACGTTCAAACGAACTGTGTCTATTTTGGGACTGAAAGGACTAGGCATGAAAAACATCGCTGAGCCTCAATATAGGGCAGAAACTTGCGAAAAAAAAGATGAGATTTTGTTAATCAACACCACGATAGGTTTGTAAAGCGGCCATCGTAAATCATATATGCTCAAAAGTATTGACACCTGCACAAGTGCTGACATTTACAGAACTGCAATGTCACTTTCAGTTTAAATACGAGCAGAAATAATTGTAGTAGGCAAAGCCAAAAAGAAACTAATATACAATACGGCAAATGAATGACGAGGTAGCAACTTCCTACAAATGTGATTACAGGCAGAAGTCTGTTGACTCAAACTATGGAATCAACCTCCGAAAATAACCTCCAAAAAATAAGGTTCTTGAAAGCACTTTAATTAAAGTAACATAACGGATTCACGAATCACAGCTATGGGCGCACATTTCATGGCAAATTAAACTTCTCTTTCAAGAGTTTTATAAATGTCTAGTATTGTCCAATATTGGTTCACGTTTAGAAAGGTGTATCGTTGTTGTTCAGATGTAATCCACAGTTGTTCATAAATTCGGACTTAAACATCCTGTTGGGAAACGTGTCACAAAATAACGCGACCAGTACTTGAAGCTCTGCGGATGCTGTTTTGTGTTTACAGGTATATGACACACTCAGGCTGCTCACTATAGAAAAGTGCCGCTGTTTAGGACTTCATGGTTATCTTACTTAGCTGAAGAGCGCGTCAGCTTAACTTCATTTTGGGGCAAGGCTGAAACCATCACTTTAAATTGTAATCGCTACTTAGATGCAGCATGCGGCGTTACAATATCGACTTGTAGTTGTACTGATTGATATGTGGGGTTTAACGTCCCGGAACCACCTTATCATTATGATAGACGACGTAGTGAAGGGCTTCGGATATTTCGACTACCTGGGGTTCTTTAACGTGCACTCAAAATTGAGAACACAAGCCTACAGCATATTCACCTCCATCGCAAATGCAGCCACCGCATTAGGAATTTGATCCCGTGACCTGCGGGCCAGCAGCCAAGCCTATAGTACTAGACCACCGCGGTGGGGCTTGTTGTTGTACTACTGCTCCTACTACTAATAATATTACTGTAATGATAGGGATAATTGTTCGTATTAACGCCTAAAACCACCATATGTATATAAAAAACGCTGTAGTGGAGGGCTCCGGTAATTTAGACAACCTGGGTTTTGTTAACGCGCACCTAATTTCAAGCACACAGGCCTCCAGAATTTTCATTATCAGGCAAATGTGGTCGCCGCGACCGAGATTCGGCACCGCAACCTGCGGGTCAGCAGCAGAGTGCCTTATTCAATAGAACACCATGGCGGAAACTACTACTGCCTGCTACTATAGTACCAATACTGCTACTGCTACCACGGCCACCACCACCACCACCGCAACTAGAAAAAACTTGAGAAATTACCACCACTAGATATAAGCTGCGTACTCGTCGTAGGTGTGTAACACTGTTCCCCAGAACACCGACGATGTGTCCGTATCTCGATGTATACGTATACACCTGTTCTGAGTTTCATCAGCAGATAATTGATTGTCGCTCCTCTCATGGGCTTTTCACAAGCCATCATTGCTCTACAATTGTCAACAATTATTACCAATGCACCACACTTATTGGCTCCTACTTCTTCGTGTATCTGCAGAGGATTTCGAGAGAGCAATTAGCCGAAGCTTGAATATATTTTTTATATAGCAGCCACAGACACGATGAATGCTTCTTATTGAATTAGAACCACCATCGGCAAGGCTTCGTTGGCGTAGCCAGGATGTATGCTTCAAGCTTAGAAGTTGAGCGATGCAGACTTACTGAATAGCTTTTTGATGTCTTTCCTCAGCCATCCAACTGCTTTTGGGCGCAAGCGTCTTCAGCACCCGTTATTCAGGTCTCACGCCACAAGAGACATCAGTCAGAAAACCGAGCAACCACTGATTACACGCCTTAGCACGCTTTCATTAGGCTCCAACAGAGAACGCACCTGTGTTTTTAGAATCGGCTTGAGGTTTACTTCCTCTTAATATTTTTGCGGAGCTGTTGTAACAATCAAGCGGCATTCATATACGGCGATGACCCATGTTTACGTGTTCCTAGACTATTGACAATTGATTTATGCGCTTTTCATACGTTACTACCTTAAATATATCGACTTTAGCTTTAAGGTAGACCATGCATGTAATGAAGTGTGATGGTGGTGACGGCCTTTATTTGAGGTTCTGATTCTTAGCTACTTGAATTGGCCAAGTTATTTTTTTCCAAACATGGCTCGATCTACTCTAACAGTGATACCATAGTAGCGATTATTCATTATGAATGAATATTCGGTGCAAACCTGCCAAAATGCTCCAGCGAACACAATTGCGCCTAACGCTATTAGTAGGTAGAATGGACACGCATTGAACTTTTAGGATCGATGACACCCCACAATTATTATTTAAGATGCCGCGAACAGTTCTTCGTCTCCCCCATTATTATTCACTTCCAGCTTGCGCCAGTATAATATTAATGGCTTAAGACGATTCTGTAGGGTTATTTTGCGCGGAGAGCAACCATTGGGCTCGGTCACTATTGTCATGACGAATCCAAAGGAAGGGTCTTTTCATAACGTGGTCATATTGGACAACAATATATATTCCATGAAGGAAAACAAAATTAAGAACACACGAGTTCCCTAGTCAGGGATCTAAAAAAGATAAATATGTTTAGAGAAATCTATCCGTCTATAAGGCTCTTTGAGGCTTCTCGAATGAAATAGAACATCAAGATCCTAATAGGAATTGCCTAAGCGATACGTTGCAGATAATAATGGCACAGTCTGATCAAGAAGTGTCATCTCAAACCATATCATTGGCGATTTTACCCTGCCTTACTTCAAACTCTCTCTCTCTCTCTCTCTCTCTCTAAATATATATATATATATATATATATATATATATATATATATATATATATATATATATATTGTGTTGAATCACACTTTCCATTTCTAGAGAGAGATATCCGGAAATTAAAATACATTAACTAAACTATGGAATAGGCATTCTACTGCCACAACAGTATGCACACTACAGAGTTATTAATTTTTTGTGCATGCAAAGACAGCCACTCACTCGTATGAAGACGCCAACACAAGCGCTGGTGTTTGTGCCCACATTACGCGTGCGTGAATGTGTTTTTTGTGCGCTGCTTCATTAGCAAAGTAGTAAACGTGCACTGAGCCGGTGGCATTGCGGTGCGGGAGTGATTGAAAGGAATTGACGTACTGCGTGCCATAGCTGACCCACAAGTGGAGCAGATTACGGTTGTTCGCGGTGATTGGCGATGTAGAGTATGAGCCAATGTGTCGTAAAATGTGTCGATAAATGTGAAAACTACACACGCAAATAAAGTTTTACAGCGAAAGCTGTTATGAGATCACAACTCGGGTTGCACGCAGCGCCATAGCACCGCTGCCACCGCTGTTTGTAATGAAATTGCGTGAAGTTAGCAAAAAAAAATCTAATACTAATGACACATTGGGGCTAAAACCAGGGTCCACTGGGAGCCAGCCAAGTATTCTACCACTGAGCCACGACTGCACTTGGAGCTTGTTGGCAAACTTTCCTTAGGCAGGCTTGATGTGATGAAAGCAATCGCCTAATACGGTTTATAAAGCACTTTAAAATAGCAAAAGAACAACCAGTCGTCGCACAACGCGACTAGAGTAACGAATGGGTCGTTTAGTGCTCCAACCTATTACGAAAAATTGTTTTTGTTCAGCTATTAACAGCGGCGCATACCCGCTTCAGACACAATTCCTCTTGGTCATCAGCCACTGCGTGAACAATCGGCACTAAATTTCTCGCGATAGTTTGGCGGATACCACGCTTCTCAGAAGAATGACAAAAAATAGCATTGTGAATGGCAGCCTACTATCTTAACGTTTTTTTTAATATTATTGTCGCAGTGGGCACCAAGCAAGTGTGCTTGCAGTAGTTACACAATGAGTGTTTAGAAAATGCTCTGAAAGGCCGTTCTTTTAGCTTCCGCTGTGACTGTGCCGCACTCTACACGATGGCTTAGCATTTTTTTTTTAGATTTGGAAGTGATTGTGCTTCAGAAACCAACCAGAACACCGGATAATGGTGCGCCAGGTTGAGCAAGTGAGGCCGCGAGAGCATTTGTGAAGTACAAGCTGTAGCTTGCTTACTCTTCACCCTTGTGAACGGACATTTTTACTGGCCTGAAAGAACCAAGAGGCATTTGGAAAAGTGATATCCGAGTCGGCACTACAAAATACTTATGGCTTGACCGAAGGCAATCAACATAAGCAGCCATTCTCGCTCTCGTACGCCGCTGCTGTTTTCCACCGTATCGCTGACCCTTCGTAAACGGTAACGGGAAGGAAGAAGTTCCGCATGCTAGACAAAATGCGTCGCAGAGTAAAGAACGTTTGAAATTTATTCTCCATAGCCTTAGGTTGCTTGAGTTCTTATTAGGGAGTTTTAGAATAGCGCACCGTGAGCCCTTGCGGTGCAGTCACTGCTACTGCGCATGCGTTGTACGCGAGCCGCCGTTCGCGTTTACCGCCCACCCGCAGAAACTCCGAAATAGCAAGCAGCGTGTGCGGCTCGCATACGCCCGCAAACGCTGGTGTTGAGACTATGTGTAGTTTCCGTGCACTTGAGTTTGCGGGGCAGATAATGTCCCTAGATTGTTCACTAGAAGGGACAAACATTATTCTAAAGCTCATGCGGTGCCCACTACGTCTGCGACGCCCGCAGAGCCTGCAAACGTTATTCTAAAGCTCCCTAGTAGCACTTTGCGTGCAAGCGAAGCCGCGCCAAGCGGTTGTAATGCGCTTCGTACCAGCTAAGATAACAACGTGGCAAGCTGCCACGCTGTGAATTTTCTCCAAGCTACATGCAACCCGAACAATGACTGGCAATGGAGTGGAACTACTGCACAGAAAATTTCTCGGAAATGCCATGGATTATTAAATACAACATGTGCGGTTGAGCGACCGTACGTATATTGCTTGCGGGAATACCAAATGTTGTTTAACAAGTCAGACACAAAAGTCATCGTTAACTCAACGCCTACTTATGTAGGCATAATGGCAAAAAGTAATGTTAACAAACATCGATGATGATAGCCTATGCTACGAGCTTTACGCAAGCCGGCTGGATTATTCGCCAAACAGCCTGTCCCGCATCTGTGCTACGTCACATTGAAAACATTTCTGTAAATAATATCTTTTCTCTTCAATCGAGGTACCACAATTTGATGCACTGTAACTGTTAACATTCTGCAAGCTTACCCGTTGCATCATTTAGCGCACATGCACTTGCAGAATACATCATGTTCAAATCTGACGGAGATACGACGATTGTAGCAAGCCAGTTAATTGAAACTGAAGTGGCTGCAAGTCATCACTCGCGGCACTGATGGCACATTGGAACACTAGACTGCTGCGCCATCTGTAGCTGCTGTACATTTCCTTTAGGCCACATGAATTTGAAGTTTACTCATAGGAATTCAAACAACGTCTGCGAAAAAAAAATTAAGTAATTCGAAACCTAGACCTAAGGTTAAGGCACAAGGAAAAGGGCAAAGTTTTCTCCGGTGCACACTCGACGTCTAGTGCTGTCGAACATTGCAGATTCCGCAACGTTCGCCTGCCCTTTTCTCTTTTTTACCCGAATCCAAACATACAAAAATGAATTCCTTCTCGACCGCAGTAGCTTGCTGGCAGTGATCAAAGTCTAAGAAATGAGAGGATTGTTGAGAACGTAACGCCCCCCCCCCCCCCGTCCCCACAAAAAATGGCATAAAGAGAGCGTTAGTTTTAAATGTTTGCTTCCACTTCACTGGGAAAGGCCTACTCGCCAAGCAACGCCAGTTTCTTCTGTTGCCTCTAAAAGATGAAAGGCTGCGCGACTTCGAAAGAAAAAAGTAAACAAAGCCGCTTCTGGAACATTTTCGTCGCTGACTGTCATGTCAATTGGGAATGCGTTCGTGTTGTGTATTTTGGCAAGCACATCATGGCCAACTCTGAAGTTGATTTTAAATACATGCATCTAGGCGTGTAGTACCCATCTTTATTCACCGGAGCTAAGTTATGGCAACGTTACAAACAAAAAGAAAATTACATCAAGTGCAGTTCTTTCGTTTATTCATCTGAAAAGAAAATTGTCTGCCGAGGTAAGTCAAAAATCTTTAGTGATTTATTCATGTTGGACAGGTGTACTGATATAATCAGCGGGCACGAACATGATTTTTGCGCCGTGCGCTTGCTCGTGGATTTATAAGCTGTAATATTAATGAATATTGCCGTTACATTTGCGCTGACCACGACGCTGTGAGCGTCGTTGCTTTAACATTAGCTATACAGTACTGATGAGGGACAAGACCACCAAATCATAAGGAACAATAATGCCCGTATTCACGAAAACGTCATAGTCTAAAACTTTTCGTATGGTGGTTTTTCAGCCATACTGGATATGTGTGTGGTGGGGGGGGGAATTTCAACAGTGAAGACTTCAAACTACGGCAGAAGGCCCTTGTAAAGCAATGTTGTGGGAATTCAGCTTCTGCATACTATCTGCTTTGAAATGGTGAGGCTAATCCTAATACCCGAGTAAACATTATTCTGTAACATTCTGCTACACATCACATATTAACCCACTACGCATCAGAAGGCATACGCGCACCTTTCCCTGCGTCTGATGAAGAAAGATTTCGTATGAGAAGTTTATAATGGCTTGGGAGCATTGGACTGCTCTCTCGTTGGGCGATTAGCATTGTGGTTGTTATTGCATGTTTTGCAGGGTAGCAAACCGGATGTGCGTCTGGTTAACCTCTCTGCCTTTCCTTGCATCTTTCTCTCTCTGGTTGTTATTTGATGCGTCTCATACGCTATACTATATTCGTCAACACTATTTCTTGTCCAGCATGCCACCTTTATAGGGCATTTTTGCGAGAGTTTCAAGTCCAAGCTTCGCTCTGTGGCAGAATACTGGACTGCTACGCAGAGGGTGTGGATTGATATCACATCTGATCCTAGAAATATTTTTCTGATTTAATTGTTTTCTTACATCACCCGTTGTTGGTTGCGGACCACAGTCGAAACTGCGGGTTGAAAAAAGCTGCTATTGTGATTTCATAGGAGATTTCACTGTAAAAATATGGTATACAAGAAACGCCGTTTGTTTGCCCTGTCACAATTTATCCGCGATCCACCTTTCTGGACACACTTCTTACCACGCGTCAAACATCAGCAAGATTGTTGCTTTATCTACGAAAAAAAAGTACTCGCTTGAACTGTACAGAAGTCACTTTCATTTCGTGTTTTCTTAGTCTGGTATTTATTTCACGCTTTGCGATGCCATGCAGCCCATGAAAAAGTTCACTTCCAGCGCCACCACCTCATCCATCGCTCGAAGCAAGCGTGGCGAAGATGCTGTGCGCATTCGCGCATGTATTATGAAGATAGCACTTATCAGTATGTGAGCGTAAGCAATGCCCACAACACGCTGCTTCTATATGCGCAATTTTGGCGAGGAATGCTTCTTTCGAGAACGAAAGTAATGTTCACGCTGGTAGAAAGTTTTCTTCATCAACGCCCGACGGGTCCGGCAAGAAAAACGTTTTTGCCTTCCTAGATGAAGGTGGGCTTATTCCATTAGTGGCAACTTCCTTCTCTTTCGCGCCACCTAGAAAGAGTGCCGAGACGCCTGTGAATAAACGACCCGCCACTAACGCTTAGAAAAATTGCAGTCGCTGTGTACAACCACTGAAATTTGCCGTTGCAGAGGCCATGCCTCAAGGTACTGAGCCTCTAAACACAGTTGTATACTTCAAGACGCACAAGCAGCCTCTCTATAATGGTCTTGATAAATGAATTACAACATTCTTACGCACTGCAGAGGAACTTACTAAAGCAGATATAAATTCGCATAGGCTTGATAAAAAGTTTGCACGCTTGTTATAAGCATGCAAAGTTATTTCACTCGAACTATTCCTCACTAACTCCGAGACATAGTTTTGTAAGAAGTTATCTTCCAGCCCCAGTGCTTGTGTAGTGAGACGTAGTGCTAATACAATTCATCCTGTTCTGAGGCAACATTTCTACAACATTGCCTATCGTTTTATTAAAACATTTCTTAACGTCAGTGGGCCTTATTGCGCCTTAGCGCCTTTTTCAAGTGCTCATCTTCTTGTGAATAATAGACGAATATCTTAAGAGAAAAAAAATTAAATTGTTCGCAATCAAATATTGCCAATAGGGATGAATTTTGCAGCGACACAGTGCTTACGTGACGTGACAAAATTTGCATCCGTACCTTGTCGCAATACAAGTTATAATAAAGCTTTTGTTGTGATGCGCGCCAAAACCATGATATTATTATGAGGCACAAAGTAGTGTAAAGGTCAGAAAGTTAAGTCACGTGGTATTTTTTATTGTGCACCTAACTAAGTGCACACATACATTGACATTTAGCCACTCGCAGCCGTGAAAATGCAACTGCTGCGGCTACGATTAAAATTCTGGCTTTTACGTTAGTATTCGAGCATCGTAAGTACTGAAGCCCAAATGCAGTAAGCGATGCATGTTTTTTAAACAGAGGTTATTGTGTACTCATAAACCAAAATTTATGCTCTGCCAGCCAACAATGTCCATGCACTAACAAGAGAGTGCTTTACATCTACATTTGACATGATGTCTGTGCGTATTTCATTTGGTGCCAACACCTATTGAAACATTCTAACAATATGATCATACAAAGTAGAATATAGTGAAGAAGGGGCTATAAAAATAAAGTTTTCTTTTTGAATGCTTAACTAGAGGAATGTTTTTCAGCAGTGCGCTCGAGAGCCATGAATGCTGTTTTATGGGTGAATGAAAGTGAAGGTTCAATTCTGTAGAATCAAGATATGAATGGCGTTACGATAATATACTAGCTAGAGAAGCAATGGGAAGGGGCAGTAAATTAAACAGCCACATTCACGAAGCTACGACGGAGAAAAGCACACTATTGGACGGCAACACATGCGTGGGCCGCTAGGGATGTCTTTAGGGCCACTAGGGATTCTTTTCGCAAGAGGCTGTCTTGGACCATTAAAGGACTATGTTTTCAAACGAGCTCATCCTTGACAGCGTCAAGATCGTTTCACTCACAAGTGGCTGCGCTGTTGTGAGAAAAACTTCAAGGACGCTTGATCTTCAATTTGATTAGAAGAACGCAAAATTGTAATCAGTTCAATTACGCACCGTGTTGTTATTGCCTAGTAAGGCTCCGTTTCTCGATAGGCACTTCCACCGTATACAGCGAGGAAAGAAATATATGTACGTGTAACACTAACCGTTTTATCCAAAATATGCTAGAATGGCTATACTGCAAGTAAAGTTGAAAATTGCATACTGCGCCATGGTTCGTGGCTGTGACAATTACGATGTATTCTTTGTGCGTCCGCAAGACGATTCGCGCACCTACGCAATGGAACACATTGTTGATGCCGTAGCAGAAAGAGGTAAAAATTTAGCATTGTATTATGACGACATGCGCACTCTGTCCACCAACAAGTGGGTGACTTCCATATTTTTAGCGGTCGCAGCCTGCGGCCGGAGCATGAGTCCTTTCAACCAGCCGGAACTGGTTCTCTAGGTATATTGACGTCAGCAATGCCCCCCCCCCTCTCATCTTCCAAACTTTTTCATGGTTTTCTTGTTCTAAGATAACTATCAATGATGCCTGATTGCAATTTAACGCATGGAATCTCTACCCAAACCACTCGTTGCGCAGTTCGTATGGCGCGAACACGACGCACGATTCTGTTTCTGCCTCGCAACACCTGTACACTAACGGGGCTCCCACCACTGTCTAACACATATATGCGGCTTTTTCTCGAGATAGTTTCATGCCCTGAAATGACTTTCGGTGAAAACTTGCTTGCAGGCACAAAGTCTGGTTTGCGCTACGGGTATCTCAGAAGACTCGATTGAAGTTTATAACTCGGAAGATTTTTATTTTTGGATTAATGGTGACTTTTTCTTGCTGACAAGCAGATGTTTCGCTCTGAACCAGTGATGCCACTGCCTACACTACAGTTTCTTCAAAGCGAGCTCTTCACCGCTGTCGCATTTAATTTCGCTCACCATACGTAATCGTAGAACCGCGTATTCACGGTTTAAAATTATCTTTGTTGAATGCAGGTATCATATGTAGCCACAAAAAAGGTTGCGTTTGAATAGTATATAGCTGACTCAATGAACTAACTGTATACGTAACCACCGAATCCTTAATTTACGAGTGCGTGTACACTGGCAGGCAAACACTACTTGAGGAACATTTGTAAGCCTCAAGCAAGGACTATAATTGAATCGAGAATTTCACCAGTCTGTGCATGTTGCAAAACGATGCACGCGCCAGTGCAGTTGGGCGTTCTTTTCATCGTAGATTCAGATAAATGTTTGAAATATGCCATCGTTATCATTCCGAAAGAAGTTGGGCAATGTCCAAATCTTTTGTGAGGAAGTGAAAAACTAGCAGCATCAGCATTGTCCCAGAACTTATTTTGTATGCGTAAATAAGAAAAGCTATGATATCACTAAAGGAAAACTATTATTTTTTTGCAAATCGTATAAGTCTTTGGGTTCTTTGATGTTTACCATACAGCACGTTCAACGAATCGCTCAGTGTTTGCGCAATCATAAAACTACGAAAAATTGTCTTGACCTCCAGGAGCTCTATGATGGGAATAAAGTTCAACAGCGCTGCTGCTTCTGCTTCAGTTGCTGCTTGCCCAACCGCCAGCTAGCTGCTCGCGAGGAAACATGCTTTTACAACAAAGGAGCTGAAATTGAAGCTCCAGCTGTTGCGCTTTTAATAACGGCGCCTGTCTGAGCCTTTAGAATTTCGGCACGAACTTTACTCAACAAAAGATGCTTGTAGGCAGGGCGCTTAGGCGAGTGGGATGGCCATAACAGGCATCCTAAGGAGAAACATCAAAGGAGTCTTGCGAAATGGAAGTTTTTTATTCGGATCATTTTTTTATCCGGGTGGTAAGAATGCTAGTAGAAACATGAAACTGTTCTAACTTAAGAAACGTATACTATTTTTAGCTAGCTGCTGTAAGCAGGCAATTACAGCGTGGGCGTTGGGTTTTTGTTACAAACAATCGTAGCTCTGGTTGGATACATTTTCAATATAAAGTGTTCGTATCTACGTGGTAATGATATCTTCTCATGAATCCTGCACCCTATGAATGTGATACGCGAGTTGCGGCGTCAGAAAGACACAGTGCCATCGGCGCATCGTTTTTAGGCATTGCTTTTAATGTGGATTAGCAGTTTTAGAATAGAAATTTTAATGAAAGCGCTGACATTAAGATGTTGTATTGACCTATAAGTATTTAAAGAAAAGACTGAAATTTAAACAAGGGCAGTTTCTAACATGTTCACCTTCAAATTATAAGGCAAGAACAATCAAGCAGGCTTTATATTCAATAAAACTGCTACTAGTTTTGGAGAAGCTATGATCTCGAAATTGATTTGTCATATTTTGCAACCCTGTAATTGAACGTCAGTAACATTCCGCAGCATGTCCACCATAGTATCGCTGCCAGGGTTGACCAATTGCTGCGCTCTAATGTAATACTGTTAATGATATGATGGTTTCGGGACGTGATACGCCACATATGAACCAATGCATTACTGCTACTACTTGCTATTCAATTGATTAATTGATTTGTTGGGTTTGATGTCCCAAAACCACCCTATCATTATGAGAGACGTCGTAGTGAAGGGTTCCGGAAATTTCTACCAACTGGGGTTTTTTAACGTGCACCCAAATCTGAGCACGCGGGCCTACAACGTTTTCGCCTCCATCGAAAATGCAGCCGCCGCAGCCGGCATTCGATCCCTCGACCTGCGGGTCAGCAGCCGAGTACCTTAGCCACTAGACCACCGCGGCGGGTTGCTATTCAGTAGGCTCTGCAACTTCATTCGCCTGCGCTTGTGACCACCCGAATCGGGCATTAGTGTTTCACTGTCGTATCAGCAAACAAGAGTGCGTGGCTGCGTTCACTGCAATGTAATTAAAGGTTATAACGCAGTTGTCGCTTTAGCGAAGCTTTGTGATCCATTAGCCAGTTATGTGAACAACTCTTGGTATGTCGAACATGTGTGCCATGGTAGATCAGTGACTAAGGTGCTCGGTGGTTGATCCAAAGGTCGTGGTTTCGATCCCAACCTTGGCGGTTGCATTTTGGTGGAGGACCGTGTACTGTGAGATGTCAGGACGCAATAAAGATCACTGGATGTTTGAAATTTCTGAAGCCTTCTACTTCAGCGTTTTTCAGAATCATATCGTGGTTTTACACAAAACAAAAACACTTATTATTATTATTATTATTATTATTATTATTATTATTATTATTATTATTATTATTATTTCAACATAGCGCTTTCCACGTGATAAAGGAATGTCGTACAGCACACCAATGGCCGGCCATCTGGACCGCTGGGGAATAGCCGATAGCTCTCTGAGGCGACAACTCAGGCTTGCAGTATTGGGGAAGGACCCGGAGTGTCCACTCCACGACAAAGTCATCACGTGGTCGCCGGGCATTTCAGTTGCTGAGCAGAGCAGAGTAGCACCTTGAACTGTGCCAAACTCCCACGCTGGTGGGTATTGGCCAAGAACCGGGTAGTTTTCAGAAGAAACTATTAAACTTTAGATTAGGTGTATCATATCTACAATTTAAAGAAATAATTAGGTAAGTAAATCACAAACATTAAAAGTACGAATGTTTCAGTTTGGCGTTTTTCCACTCCACTCAACCGCTGAGCGGTGTGACGGCGCGAGTGCGCATGAGGTCTTCACTTAAGTGTGCTAGCGGAGCGTGGCCCACGCTACGCTTACAGGCCTAAGCGGGGCGTGTAGCGTGGCTGTCGTTACCGCTATTGAAGGTTGTCCATACGCGGGCCTTCTCCCTCCGGCGTGCGTCGACTGCCCGCATTTTCCGAGATGGCGGCCTCCAGGGTTCAACATTTGCCACGTACGCAGTGGCCTCACACTGGGCTGCGCAGCGCAAGCCGCGAAAGCACTTTGTTATAGCGCACTAGAATATTCCAGTAGACTATAGCTTTGGCGTCAATGCTGATTGAACTGGATTTGCAATGCAACATTGCTTACTATCGCGGGCCTATGTTCTCGTCGACACTTTATTAATAATGTTTTTTTTTTTATGAAATGGACTGGTACCGCATCGTAAGAGAAAGTCGAATACTTGTCAACAAGTGAATTCTGCGGGCTTGTTTTACTTTATAAAGGGGACGATATAATATGTCATTTTATTTAATGAGCTTGAACTTGGCCAGCCGGGTGCTGCAACTGTGCAAGTTACGCTACCGGACGGAATGCGCATAACTAGAATAAGAAAATAATCTACCACTCCATTGCAGTTAGCAGGTCAATCAGGAGCGGAGCAGGCCGTAAAAACGTCAAACTATAACGCCCTATAGATGAACAACAAGGGATAAATAGCAACGCAGAGGTGGGCAGTGTGAGGGAAAATATTTGGGAATATAAATGAATAACAACAATAAATGCAGCAATTCAGGAAATAGGAGTATGAATTAGCTCGAAGATTTAAATATGTTTGAAACTTCCCCAAGGCATCAGCAACATTCCCATCTCTGCCCCACCACGGTGGTCTAGTGAGTGATCATCGCTTGATGCCTGTGACCACTTCTGTGAACGCTGCCCGCAATCATGACTGAAGCACGGGTAAACAGCCGGTCTCTTAACGAACGTGCCAGAGACATAAACGTGATCGCATGATAACCAAACAGGCGTGCTATGTCTGAAGGAAACGTGGAACGCCGCATGAAGAACCGGCGATCAGCGGCTACAAAGTAATCCTGTGTGCTGAGCAAGCGAAGCGTCTCGTTGCATTGAGAGAAAGAGTAGCATAGGAGAAGAGAGAGGGGGGACGCGCATGCGCAGCGAGAGAGCAGACGCGTGGCGAAAGGACGGAAACAGCCCCTAGCAAAAGCTACTTTAAATTCAAATGTTCAACGAATGGGAATCGAACCCACGACCAGTTGGTGCGCGAAGAGATGTGACCGGGCGCGCTACCCACTATCTCAAAGCCACATACTTTCGAGGCATTAGACACGCGCCTTTCAAGTCTAGTGCCATGTTCACTCGTGGGCTACAAGTTGGTCCTCTATATAAGCCCCGTAAAAGCGCATTCAGTCTGCAATCGCATCTGTCATGAGTGCCGTATCGCGCAACAGCTCTATCGTACGTTTGCGAACCTAGTGACCACGTTTGTTCACATTGACCTTTTAAGTGCGATACGTATTAGGGCTGAAGCTTCTTATAAGCCACGAGTCGTGTATTCGCAATGTATGTAGTAGTAGTAGTCGTCGTCACCATAGTAGTAGGTATAGCCATCTCCACGGCCCGACTAGAGGAGCGGCACACGCGCACTCTTTTGAATTGAAGAGGAAAGCCTCTCATATTCATCATAAATAAAAAGATTGTTGTTTCTGATGAAATAGCCTACAGAGACGAGCATCGGTGACTTAATCTGCATTAAAATTCACCTTCAAATGGATGCTTACTGAAAGAACTAGTAACGAAAGGAGCCTCATATCTCACCAGAAAAGGTTGCCATGTTAAACTCACTGGTCGTAACCTCCTCGGTTTTAGCAAGGTTTACAGAGGGTTGGGCCGCAGTGCCATGAGCCAGTGACTGTGATAGGGGTGAACTAGACACGAAACGCAGGCCATAGAAGAGTGCGCACGTGCCGCTCCTCTAGTCCTGCCGTGCCACTTCTCGTTTAATACTTGGAATGCCTGATGGAAGGTGGTACTTCTATATGATGAATATATGACGTAAAGATGCGACATGGTGGTACTTAGAGTGTTCCCTAGATGAATAGACAGACACACGGGTGCCCTCATGGACGGACAGACCGATGCACGGACGGGCAGATGCAGAGACGGATGCACAGACGGACGCATGAATGCACGGACACATGGACGAACGAAGGGACAAACGCACGGAGAAATGGATGGGCGCACAGACTTATGGACGGACGTGCAGTTGGGCGGACGCATGCAAGGACGCACGGACGAACGGATGAACGGATGTACAGACAGAGAGATGGACAGACGGGTGGAAGCGCGGACAGGCTGAAGGATGCTTCACCTCACTCATAATGATGCACTCCGCGGATATGCTGTCAATTTTTCCGACGCGTCGGTCACCACTCTGAATGAGCGTTGCATCCTCACTACAACTGTGGCAACCTAGCAAAGTTCGCGTGCTTGGCTGTGGTTTGGCTTATTTGGCTAAAGGGACGTGATGTGTGCCATCACTAACGGCCGTCATGTCTGCCCTCTAGTCCGGCAAACCAAATTAAAAGAAACGCTACTGTATGGCTTTCAGGACGCTCACAAAGATGCGGAATCTATAGGGAGCCCGGAAGCCGCGAGAATGAAAAAGGAAAAGCGAAGTTGCTTTGCTCATTGGTCGTACGAAATGTTAGTGTCACTAACAGACTCATGGGCCCCCTAAAATTTACGCTAAATACCACAAGGTTTGAACAAGTACGTGTGTATAAAAATGTGTTTAGCGATTTAGGGCACTTCATTCTCTGCTAAAGGAGAGCAGAAAGCCGTCTTAGGCAAATAAATTTAAGTGTGTTTAAATAAAGTGGTTAAAACTTACAGTACTCGGTACTCTACTATGGGAGAGCTTAGAGTGGTTTGTGGTCCTCAATTAGTCTGTTAAAAAATTATTGTCGCAAACGTCAATACCATTCAACCGAACATTTTCTTCCTAGACATACGATAACGATGATGATGAAACAGACGTCATTTACATGAACATGGATATGAGATGACGTTGAAAGAACATGTACATTCGATGGTTCACACAAACACAGCCACAAAAATATTTCAAGGTTAACAAGAGACACAAACGTAACATGGGTATATACATTTTGCATATTTACATCTTGGCATGCCATTTTTGCTGGCACATCAACACGTCAGCCTACCAATAATAGGCCGGCCGAAAGACAAGTTTCCCTCGTTCGTCCCAGACCGACACAAAAGGGCAATACCAGTGCCGAATAAATTCCTCTTCACCGAGGTAGAAGAGCTTTTCCGACAAAACAGACAGCAGCTGCGAGTACAATCGTTCTAGGATAGGGAAGAGTGCGCGGCGGTGGCGGCACGCTGCCTATGCCTCGCAGCGGTTGCGCCAGAGACAGAAACAGCCGGCCACAATGCGAAGACAGGCGAAGCGGCCTCGCGAACAACGCCCAGAAGAAACGAAGCGATTTACTCTGAGGCAGCGAAATCCAGCATGTACGGCTTTTCAAAAAAACACGAGCATTGGCACAATGCCTCTAAAAATGCTTACTTGTTTCTCGAAGGGAGCAGTTCGGGCATGTTGCTCACTGGACCATTCTCCACATTTGAGGTGGTCGAGAGTGGGAGGCACACCGCATCCCAGGCACCACATGAAGTCCCGTAGGTGTCCAGACAGAAAAGAAGCCATTAACGTGCTCCAAGACACCCGACTAGAGCAAGCACGGCGGGCTGGGGGAACGAACGGAAGCAACAAAGCAGCAGCTGTCTCAACTATGTGGTTGGGTCAACACATCTATGTCAGAACAGGTGACTGAACATGAATAAAAAGCCTATAGGCAACAGATGTTGCATAAAACGAAGGAAGTGTAATTGACTGTGGCTCCCTGTTAACGTGCACATTAGGCATCAAATGCCGACGATGAGAACCCAGAAAGTAATAGGCAAGCGTTCGTGCGGGAGATTCCCCCCCCCCCCCCCTTGCACTAGGCGCAAAAGGAAGCGCAGTGCCAGCAGCTGACAGCGTATGGACACTGAAGGAAAAGCAAAGCCTCCCTGAAAACTCTGTTGTCCCAGTGCCACACGAGAGACCAACTCAGTGCCGCCTGACCAGAAAAAGGAACACAAAGCAGACTGTAGTGATCGCACAATACGTAAAGACGGTTGCACGACGTGAAAAGGGTACCAATTGCGACGTCAAAATACAGTTTGCGAGGGGTACCTCTGCTCAAGAAGCGGAAATATAAAATCCCGTGCATCCTGAATTTTTAGTCTTACTTCTTCGAGAGCGTTTAACCAAACGGACTCGCAAATGCCATAGTGCTAGTATGAAATACTGTGTGTTTACAACAAGTGTTAAATGCTTTAGGACACTACTGTGTGTTTAGAAAAAATGGTAGCATATCCACGGGGTGAATGATGGAGAGGGTGGTGCAGCATCTGTCCTTCCTTTCGTTCTTGCTTCCGTCTGTCCATGCGTCCGTCTGCGTGACCGCCTATGCGTCCATCCGCCCGTCCATGCGTCCATCCCTGCGTTCGTCCAAGCATCCGCCCCTGCGTCCATTCATGCGTCCATCCGTCCGTAGAGATATCCGTGCATCCGTCCATGCATGTGTCTGTGTGTCCGTTCGTCCATCTATTCAACACTCCAAGCACCACCATCTCGCATCTTTTCAACATACACTCCCCATATAGAAGCACCGCCATCCAGCGGACATTCCAAGGACTAAACAAGAGGTGGCACACGCACACTTTCTTAAGGCTTGCGCTTCGTGTCTACTTCCCACCTTTAACCACCTCAAGTTCATGGTATGTACTAATTCACTGTATTCATGAAACTGCGGCCCAACGCGCGCTAAGCCTTTCTGAAACCAAGGAGGTTACGCCCAGCGAGTATAACATAGCAACCGTTTCTTGTCCTATAGTGGTCAATGTACACGCCAATGGCTGCTAATGGGGAATGAGAGACAGCAGAATTCGACTTTTAGGTAACGCGCACGCTGCAAATTTCTTATTGTTCAACAACGCACAGGAT
This sequence comes from Rhipicephalus annulatus, assembly GCA_013436015.1. Classification (NCBI taxonomy): domain Eukaryota; kingdom Metazoa; phylum Arthropoda; class Arachnida; order Ixodida; family Ixodidae; genus Rhipicephalus; species Rhipicephalus annulatus. The sequence continues at coordinate 703,214 of WOVY01014650.1, forward strand.
AAATCTCCCACCGGCAGCACCTTCCAGGTCAAAGTGTAAGACATGTTACGCACTACTACGAGGGACGAACGGGTGCCGCTTTAAGGAGCTTCGCCTCTAAAAAGTGTATAACCAATAACTGCCGCAGAGTTGCCAGGGCATCTCAGAGACTTTGTCTGGAGGTTGGGCTGGGGCTAGCTCCCCACGCGAGATCAGTTGCAGCGATGGCAGGTGGTTCGCACTTCCACTTGCCCCAACTGCGTCATGGTAGAGACCAATCGACATGCGACGTTTGAGTGTGTGGTTTCCTGCCTTTTTTGGGGTGCGGTTAATGCTGGTTTTCGGGGACAGGTTGTGCAAACTGTCGTGTCCAACGGCTGATTTCCGCGTAGCCGCTTCTCTGCTCTGTTAATAGTTGCGGGGCTGTTCAGCCTTTGGAGAAACCGATGTGAGGCCGTAGCTGCCAATTGCCGCCGGCGTGCTTTGTGGCCGACACTGGGGAGAATGAGACGACAGATCCTCGCGTTTCTCTCCGAGGAGCTTTTCTTTCTCGGGGAGCAAGAGTTTCTGTGGCATTGGTCGTGCCCTTTCGTCAAGGAGGAACACGAAAGGATACAACTCATTTTTCGACCGACTTGGTGCTAAGCAGCGCCCGTTGAGTTGTTGTATATGATTTCATTTGTTACATATCTTGTTTCATTGCATCTAGTGTATCGTTATACCATTGTATCATGATATCGCATTGAGTTTTTGTGTACATATATGCCAACATTGTCATGTATATTAGAGCAAATGTCTTCACTGTAACGTAGTGATGTTAGTCGTGAAATCTAGATGTGCCGAAGTGTATGTGCCCTGTTACTAGAATGGTATGAAGCCTTTGTGTTCTGTACATGCTGTAAATAATTTTTTTCTAAACATAACAATTCAGAGTAGTTGGTACTCTACTATGAAAGAGCATAACGCCGTCCCGTGGGCCTCGAATGGGGCACTTGCTGGTGGAGGGGGTGTGTGGAAAAAGTGGTTAACAATTTAGAGTAGTAGGTACACTACTATGGGAGAGCATGAAGCCGTCCCACGAAAAGCAGCCGATTGTTCATGCATTAAATTAAGAGAATTTTAATTCCAGATATATCTTTCATAGCTTATGTGAACACAGAAAGATGGATAATGATGATCACGCTCATGTACAGTGCAAGCTGATATATATAGTGGAAATAACTTATTTGCGTTAGCAGTGATGTACAATGCAAAAAATTGTACAAAGACAGGACATTCATGAACATCGAGATGATTAAGCTTATATACAGTAAGGCTATATGAAGAAACAAGGGGGTCATTCACAGCGTAAGGTGATGTTTTTGCATTCACGTCAGAGGACATTTGCTCTCGTGCTCCAGAACAATATTGCACAACATAAATATTTCCAATAAAGAAAAGGAAAATACACCCTGTAATTGCTGTTTAAAAAAAATTGGAGCCCCACCGCGGTGGTCTAGTGGCTAAGGTACTCGGCTGCTGACCCGCAGGGCGCGGGTTCGAATCCCTGCTGCGGCGGCTGCATTTCCGATGGAGGCGGAAATGTTGTAGGCTCGTGTGCTCAGATTTGGGTGCACGTTAAAGAATCCCAGGAGGTCTAAATTTCCGGAGCCCTCCACTACGGCGTCTCTCATAATCATATAGTGGTTTTGGGACGTTAAACCCCACATATCAATCAAATCAAGAAAAAAAAATTGGAAGATCCCACGTACAGTTGAAATCAATGATATGCGAATGACGAATGATAAAAGTCGATATGTCACTTTAATATCAGCCCAATGTTACGAGGCTGAGGTAAATGAAGCTGTACCTGACTTGCGTATCACGTTTATTATGCATGTTTGGATGTGTCGTTTGCCTTCGACATCTATTCACGTCACGTGATACCATATTTAGTATATCTGAAGCTAGCTAAACGGTCGCGAGCACACTATGAGCGTGGTATGTTGTCATGTTCTTACATGAACGCTTGTCAGGATTATCATATTTGCACAAGCCATGTACTTTCGCCATTCATTGACGTCATTAACACCAAATTTCGTATATGTGGAGCTAGCAAAACGACCGCGACCGAATCATGAAAGGCTCAATGAGAGTATTCTCTGTAGCGTTGACGCACGTGTAGGCTGGGCACAGCGACGGTATACATTAATAAAACGCGAGCACACTATAGTCGGACGCCGGGCGGGACCAGCGTTCGTCGGCGCAGCCCGACGGCAACCGGCGGGAAATGCGACATGCTGCACTTCGCGCCGATGCGGTACCCAAACAACACTACGTCTCTCTCTTTTCATGGCGGAGGGACACCGAACGCGCTGAAACGCGCATGCGTCAAAGCAACGAAGCACGGCACGCGCCTGCTAGTATATGGCAGGACCGTAGCCTGGTGTGGCAACGCAGGTGTGACGCGACGAAATGAACACCTGCGAGCACGCACACCGCGTCATGCAGAAAAGTATTCGTGCCTTGATTGTGGCATGTAGTCATGTTCTTACAAAACACGCATCTCATGATTACCATATTTGCACCGGTGACATACCTTCTTCATCCGTTGACGTCCCGTAATACAAAATTTGGCATATGTGAAGCTCGCGAAACGGTCGCAAGCCCCCATCATGAGCGTAGCATGTAGTCATGTTTTTACAAGACACGCATCTCACGATTATCATGTTTGCACCACTTTCATACCTTTGTCATCCACTCACGTCCCGTAATAGCAAACTTGGTGTAGGGGAAGCTAGCGAAACAGCCGCCAGCGTGTCGTGGGCGTGGCATGTAGTCATGTTGTTACATGACACTCATCTCGTGAATATCATGTTTGTACCAGTCACATACCTTCGTCATACATTCACGTACCGTAATACCGAATTGGGTATATGTGACGCTAGCGAAACGGCCGCAAGCGCATCATGAACGTGGCATTTAGTCATGTTGTTACATGACACGCATCTCATGATTTTCATGTTAGGGTATGTCGCTTGTGTTCGCCATGCAATCTTGTCATACCATACCATTTTTGCAATACGCCATGGGAACGAAATCACCGCAAAAGCGGCAGGACCAAAAATGTAAATCATGACATTCATGACACACATATCATAATTTTCATGTTATGACTAGCAAAATATGTTCTTCATACAGTCATTATATGTCATACCAAGTTCGGTATCGATGCCATTATCGAGAAAGCCAGGAGAGCTAAAGTCGTAGGCGCCTAAATAGATAGATAGATACATAGATAGATAGATAGGTAGATAGATAGATAGATAGATAGATAAATAGATAGATAGATAGATAGATAGATAGATAGATACGCTCAAAGTCACCGAAGTTTGCTAAGAAATGCTTCGCATTTAAAAGTTTATTTGCACTATGTAAAAAAAACAAGTTTCATAACATTCCATTTATGGGCGCATATACTTCGACAGATATATGTAGCACGACTAACGTCACTACTTGGAAAGAAAGACATCGTTGCTCAAATATCCATGACAATGTTCGCATACCTGTACACATGAACTCATGCGATATCATGATACAATGAACAGTATAACGAGGGGGGGATTAGAAAAAGGGGGTAACGATTTAGAGTACAGGGTAGTCTTCTATGGGAGAGCTTAAAGCCGTCCCGTAACAGTAAAACGGTAGGGGGGGGGGGGTTAGAAACAGGGGGTAACAATTTAGAGTACAGAGTAATGTGAGAACACAATGCTAACAACACGACCTATATAACGATGGCGCGGTTAACCAATCTGATCCACGAAAGCCACTGTTGTTGCACGGGAAATAACACTGGTTATGTCATCATGCTTTTTGAAGCTCCCAAATAGACTTCACTCTAGTGGCTCTGCGCACAAAGGTTTGCAGCTGCTTTATGACTTTTACGGTACCATATTTCGTTGCAGCAGATATACCGGCGACATTAAGTATTATGACTTATGTTGGAACGTCTGCTAGTCATTCTTAAACACCACCTCGCAAGCTTGACGACTCAAATAAAAAAAATTGGCAGATTCCACGCACAGTGGCAATCGATGATATGCGAAGAACGAATAAGAAATGTTGATACGTCACTTTAAAGTCAGCGCAACGTTATGAGGTGGAGTTAAATGATGCCGTACATGACTTCCGTGCCATGATTATCATGGTTAAATGTGTCGTTTGCCTTCGTCAGATATACACGTCACATGATACTAAATTTAGTATCAGTAGTATTTAGTATATGTAGAGCTAGCGAAGAGATCGTGAGCATGCTATGAGCGTGGTATTTTGTCATGTTCTTACATGACAGCGTGTCAGGATTATCATGTTTGCACCAGTCATATATATCGGCCTCCATTGACGTCACATAACACCAAATTTGGTATAAGTGGAGCTAGCTAAACGACCGCGAGCGCATCATGGAGGGCCCAATATACTCCAATGTAGCATTGACGTGCGCGCACGCTGGGCACAGTGACGCTACGTTAGCAAAACGCGAACATTCTACAGTCTGACGCCAGGCGCGAACAGCGTCCGTCGGTGCGGCCCGACGGCAACTGGCGTGAAATGCGACATACTTCATTCCGCGCCGACGGACGGATGCCGGACGGAAAAAAACTTTGTTAAAAAAAAGAGACCCTGCAGGGTGTCGGCCCGGGCTCAGGCCACCCCGACGTTTTGTGCGGTTAGGCGTAGACTCTCCAGCGCTGTCCGGGCCCGCTGGATAGCCCAATGTTGGTTGTGCACATCTGAGCTAGTCAGCGCACTTAGCCAACGCTCCTCTAGAAGGTCCGGTTTTATATTGTCCTCTCGTTATATAACTGTAACCTGTGTGCATTGCCATAGATTATGTGCCATATCTGCGTGTTCGTGCTTACAAAGGGTACAACTTGTGTGTGGGTATTGTCTGGAATATACTCTGTTCAGGTGTACTGGATTTGAAAAGGTTCGGGTTTGCAATTTTCGCCAATCTGTTTCTTGAGATCTGTCTGTGTGTTTGTGTGGCGGCGGACATTCTTTTCGTTGTCGGTTATAGTGTGCCAATATGTCATAATATGTGACCAGTCTGTCTCTCTCGTCTTGCATCGCATATTCGTTATTTCTCATCACCTCCCTCGTCCCCATCGCCTACACCGGAGTCGTCCCTCCTTCTGTGGTCGGTGCGCAGGGCCGGGCCGTCGCTTTCCGAGCTGTGGTGGGTTAGTTCTCGCACACTTCGGTGGGCCTTCTCGTTGATGTTTTGAGAGACGCGTTACCCAGACAACACTGCGTCTCCCACTTTTCTGGACGGAGGGACGCCGGACGCGCTTGAACGCGCAGGCGTCAAAGCCTCGCAGCGTGGCGCACGCCTGCGAGTACATGGCAGGACCGGCAAATGGCGTGGCAACGCCGGCGTGACGCGACGAAATGAACGCCGCCGAGCACGCGCACCGCGTCACGTCTAAATGCATTGGTGCCTTGACTGTGGCATGTAGTCATACTCTCACATCACACGCATCTCATGATTATCATGTTTGCACCATTCACATACCTTCACGATCTATCGGCGTCACGTAATACCAAATTTGGCATATGTGGAGTTAGTAAAACGGCCGCGAGCGCATCATGAGCGTAGCATGTAGTCAGGTTGTTACATGACAAGCATCTCATGTTTATCATGTTTGCGCCAGTCACATACCTTCGCCATCCATTCACATTCTGTATTACTGAATTTGGTATATGCGACCGTAGCGAAACGGCCACGAGCGCATCATCAGAGTGGCATGTATTCATGTTGTTATATGACGTGCATGTCATGATTTTCATGTTAGGGTCTGTCGCTTGTGTTCGCCATCCAATCATGTCTTACCATACCAGTTTCGCAACATGCCATGTGAACGAAACCACCACGAGAGCAGCAGGACCAGGAAACAAAAATTCTGACATTCATGACAGACATTTCCTGAATTTCATGTCATGACTGGTCAAATATGTTCTTCATATAGTCATGCTGTACCATACCACGTTTGGTATCAATACCAATAGTGAAACGACAGCAAAGCTAAAAGTCATAGGCGGCTAGACAGACAGACAGACAGACAGACAGACAGACAGACAGACAGACAGACAGACAGACAGACAGATAGATAGATATATATATAGATAGATAGATAGATAAACAAATAGATAGATAGATAGATAGATAGATAGATAGATAGATAGATAGATAGATAGATAGATAGATAGATAGATAGATAGATAGATAGATAGATAGATAGATATGCTCAAAGTCGCTGAAGTTCCTGAGAAATGCTTTGCATTTTAAAAAGGTATTCAGAGAATATCCACGTATCGAATGATGATGAGGGGGGAGAAGCTTCGCAGGATCTCATCGGTAAACAGTGAATTCGTTCGTTTGTCCATCTATCCATCCATTCGTCCGTCCGTCTATCCATCCATCCATCCGTCGGTCTGTCTGTCTGTCTGTCTGTGTGTCTGTCTGTGTGTCTGTCTGTCTGTTTGTCTGTTTGTCCATCTGTATGTTTATCGAAACATTTCGAACAATGCGAGCGTTTTCTAGTGAACAATTCGCATACTAAGGCTGGCTACAACATACAACTACAGCAGACAAGCCTAAGCCTCCAGGAGATTCGACCCTAAAAAATCAGTCTCTTTTACCTGTAGTCGGTTACAATATGATAATAAAAACTTGGTGGCGCATCTGCATGCTTCAATGACAATGATTGTCGAAAGACGATAATCTTCTGTCTGGACTGGAGAATAGAACGTTCATGTGATGTTCTACTTGAGGAGATCAGTGAGTAGGCGCTGCGTGAGATAAGGACGCTTTCTGACTGACTGACTGACTGACTGACTGACTGACTGACTGACTGACTGACTGACTTTAATTGGTCCTGAGGAGACGATGACCCCCTGTGGGCCGCACCCATGACGGGAGCGTTGGGTTAACCTTGATGGCTATGTCATGAGCCCTCTCGACGGCCCGAAGTTGGTCGTCTCCGTGGGGACTTGTGAGGAGGGCGTCACAGTGCTTTTCAGAGATGGGAGACCCGCCGTCGACGCGCCACTCGGGGCATTACCACAGCATATGTTGTAAGTTGCATCGCGAGATGCCGCATCAGGGGCACCGCGCCCTTAGTTCACTCATGAATCTCGCACAAACTGGGGGTGAGGGATATGCTCCTGTTTGTAGGAGACGGAAGGATTGTGCTTGCGGTCATTTGAGTCGAGGGTGTGGTAATGGAAACTCTCGCGGTCCGAGACGATAGTGCTGACAGATTTCATTATAGGTCTGCAGTTGGTTCCGGAGCCATTTTCGCCCTTTAGATTGGGCCACTCTCTTTTTTGACGCGGCGAGTAAGGTCTCACGCCTGGTAGTGGGCAAGTTAGTTGGCGTTTGGGATGAGAAGGTGGGCGTCGGAACCTATATGGCCCGGGAATCAATTTAAATACTTCGTGTCAGTCCAGGTGGTACACAAAAAAACGCGGGCTGCTTCTTTACAGACCAATCCCACACGGAAGGCCTGAGCCATGGCTCGGGAATCAGTGTAAATTGTACTGCGAGTTGTGTTCGCCATTGCTAAAGCGATCGCTAGCTGTTCTGCGCGGTCAGGGTCCGAGTTTAGTAGCTTAAGTGCTGTGAGCAGTTCTCCTTGAAGTGAGGATGAAGCTGTTACATAGTGCTTATAGTTCAGGTATGAACGTTATCTGGGAGTAATTTGAAGAAACCGGAAGCTATCTAGAACTAATTTGAAGAAATCGAGTTTTTCCAGAATGCAAAGCCAACGGTAGGTGGCAGCACCGTGTAGTGTTTTGTAAAGCGTAGAAAACGCCCGCTTTTTCGTTCGCAACGCCGCATTGTGAGGGCAGCGTAATATGCACTGTGGTCCGTAGAATCAGGTATTTGCATTTTAAAAATAAAGTAACACTGTACATATTACTCACTAGTTGATATCGCACCAAATATGCGTAATATTTGGTATTTCATATGCAATGTTAACTAGTTGATCTGCACGCAACCAGGAGATCAAGATATGTGGTGGCTCAGCAAGGGATTAAACTTTCGCTCTGGTGGCTGAATCGAGTGACAGACAGAAACAGAAAGACAAATACACAGACAGACAGACAGACAGACAGACAGACAGACAGACAGGCAGACAGGCAGACAGACAGACAGACAGACAGATAGACAGACAGACAGACAGACAGATCAAAATTTCCGCGTTGAGGTAACACAGGAAAGAATACTGTTGTTGAATAGGCTATAAAAGGACGTTCTCCCAGGTTTGTTGATACTGTGCAACACACTCTCTTCGTAGGCTTTACGATTTTTTAAATGCGGCAAATTTCTTAGTCGTGCGATGTCGTGCTTCAGCGTCGACACCCTACTGCGCATGCTCTCCTCTTCTGCCGGCCCAGGAAGACAACCGCAAAACTGTCCCCCCAGGAGCCACTAAAGGATAAGGCACCATCAGCCGTTCATCAAGCCGAGCATGCGAAGTGGGGGTGTGGACCTATTTCTTATTCCTCTCTCCCTGTAACACTGGTGGTGTGTATATAGGCGGCGGAGTTCGCATTCGAATTCAGTCAAAGGCTTCTTAGCTTTCGCTTGCCTTGACGCTTTGTTTGACTCAAGTAAACGCCATGGAAGCAACAGTATCTGAGCCGACTGATTTAAGCAAAATTTATGAGCCGTTTAATAGACTGCTAGTGATGTTTGGCTTAAGTATACAATTATCGATTGGCGCGGTGCTTATATCTGAAGCGTTCGAAATTATCAAGGCGAAACCATAATATGGCTCATGAGGCGTACAATGCGCGTATTCGAAATAGCCGAGCATTATATAGATGTTTATCTGCCGCTCCACGTGCGACACACAAAATCATTGCTAAATTTTCCTAACTCGAAATTCACCGTCATTGCTAGCCATTTAAACAGTCTTGTGGACAAGCGAAGTAGGGCAATACGTCCACAACAATTTCTTACCTTGCCGGGACGAATCATCCCTGACGAGAGCGAGTTATTGGCATAAAGAAAGTACGGAGTAGCAAAGTAGGTGCTTAAGAGAAAAAAGAAGTTGAGGTGGAATCAAGCCGAAGAAGGTTTCCATTTGATGAAGGCCACACTGCGGGACGCATCATCAGAGGACTTTAACCTCTTAAGACTGCCGAATTTTTCTTGCCTGTCGATGAGATCCAGGTGCGAACTTTCTTTGAAACTATCACAGTGTTTTGTACCTGGAGTACAGTGTTCGGCAGCTGCAAATTGTAAATGCTAACATCTTAAGTATGTTTCTTATCAAAAAAGAACTCCGTCACGCGAAAACGTTATGAAAAGTTTCGTGGAGGTCGTATTTTTTCACTGAGCTGTTTGTGGGCAGAATAAAACGTTTTCATGCTTGAGCAATGTATATCGACCGGACTTAAGCTTTATGATATATATACTGATTCACTACTGCGTTCTTGGTGTTGGACAGGGGCTGCAGAGTTAGCTGCTGTGTTCATTGAATTACTCATAGCTGATTTCGTGGCATAATTTTTCTTGAGTTTCTCCTACATTTAAATTATACACCATCTATAAATGGCGTCCACTAATTGCTTGACGTGATTTTTTTGGTTGGCTAATGAAGATAGCTACTTTCGGCACATCCTACCCCAAAACTATAGGTCCCACAAGCATTACAACATCCTTAAGCTAAGAAATAACGTATGTCAAAGAAAGAACATTTACGACAACATGGCAGATGCTGTGGAATCAGAATCCTCTATTTTCGATTTCAAGTACGTCTGGAAGGGTTTGTAGAAAGGTTGATATCTTTTGAACAACTGAATATAACTACAATTTTCTAAAAATATTTTTGTGAAGACAGGGAGCTTGAAAACGTTCAACTCCCCACAAAAACCTTTTTTGTGCGCTTTTCGAAATGTCGACCTAACTTTAAAATATTCAGCGTTTGAGCATAACCTTGTTACCACTTGCGCGATATGTACTCGATGAAGTTTGGCAGAAGTTTTCGACTTGAGAGCTGCGGTGGCCTCAATGAATTCAGCGACCGTTTCAAATTTTGATCTTTTGGCTTTTTTGTTTGTTTCTCCTTCATTCTTTTAGTGAGTGTGAATAAGTTTGTCGACGCTCAGAAGTAGAATTAATTGCTAGGTCGCACATCCCCCTACCTGTGTTTTTATGCCCTGCGGTTCTAGTCAATACCTGACAGCACATTATCAGATTATGAACGAAAAGCGAGGTTGCAGTACTAAATAATTGTGGACCTTCCATCTAAAACGCAATGTCCTTTGCGAGTGTTCAGATATAGTCGTCACTCAGTGTTGCGTCGAGAGTCGTTTCTGGAGAGCGTCTTGTGTATACCCGTATATATTATAGCCGCGTATCATGCGAACTTCAGAAATTGGCCTCCTAGAAACGGCGTTACAGGGCACCTCGCTATGACGCTGTGGCAGTGCCATTGACTCCTAGTCCGTCCCGCTGCTCATTCGTACACTGACGTTCAACTTTTGCGTAAATGAAAAAAAGATGCGAAACGCAAATAAAATACCTAAAGATACTTTCAGTGCAAGCAGTCAATTTGAGGCCCTCTTTTCTGTGGCTCCGCCATTTTATGTGCACAAAGACACGTGGGACAGTATTTCTTGACAGGAACGGCGGGCAATGTACCCACTCAGTCACCTTCTGGTACGTGCGTGCCCTTCATGCTTTCCGAGTGGGTGAGCAATCACTACCAATGTTATTTCGAGCTTAGAGGAACGTACACCCCGACCGATTTATCAGTGTCTTTCAATAATAAAGGCCGCCATCGAGCTGGGCCACGGAGCCACAAAGCTCTTGGAATGGTGGCACCACTTTGGTGTTTTTTTTTTACCCTAAAACGTGGGCCGGGAGAAAATTGGCACAATGAGACCACATCGACCTCTCTTCTTCTTTCCGAAGATGAATTGTATGGCTGACATTACAAAAGCACGCACCCGGATGACTCCCCTTTACGGCTTATGTGCTTCGTTCTTGAACACACGTAGATTGGATCCCAAACGGTTCTGTTTTCAACCGCGACACATTTATTGATGCGTTGGGTTTAACGTCCCAAAACCACCATATGATTATTAGAGACGCCGTAGTGGAGGGTTCCGGAAATTTCGACCACCTGGGGTTCTTTACCGTGCACCCAAATATGAGCACACGGGCCTACAACATTTCCGCCTCCATCGGAAATGCAGCCGCCAAAACCGGAATTCGCTCCCGCGACCTGCGTGTCAGCAGCTGAGTACCTTAGTCACTGGACCACCGCGGCGGGGCAACCGCAAAAGATTGAAGCCTTTTCACGTGTCCCGATGCATTGCGTAAAGGAATAGGAATGTCATATTTTGCAAGTAACATTTGCCTCGGGGGTAATATGGTTGCAGTGATCAGATGCTGATCATTCATTTTGATACGATTTGACGAAGACGCATTTGAGAAATCTTGCATTTTGATGGAGATGAAATGATATAGGTTCAGGCACTCTTAGATGCCAGAGCAGACAGAGCAAAAATACTTTGTTACACACAGTGGGCCGGCAGTTTGGGCTTCGTTGCCTCAAGTGACGGCACCAGGTCTCTCGACTGGGGCGGCATCCTCGTCCTGCCTGACGGTCCAGAGCTGGGCGTTCAGCTCTGAGCAGAAGGTTGAAAAACAACATATGATCGAAACTTGGAGAACTCTTCTCGAATGCAAAACTCAATCATATCGCGGATTTGCGGTTTTGAATAACCGAACACCAGATGTTAAAGGTATAGCGCTGTCACACATGTCCCGTTTATTAGGGAGGCGATCGCTGGCCTAATTCCAAGAGCCGAAGTATCGGCCCCCCGAACCGCACCACGAAAGCGTGGACAATTTAGAAGTGGTCCTTATTGGTGCGCCAGCAGACGCCGGCTGTGGCCCAAAGAACAAGTCAGAGCCGAGAGTTGATAAACAAACAAAATTATATTCTCAATAATGGCAGATCAGAAAACAATGCACAAATATGCTCACTCCACAATAGCTGAGGACGATATGTCACCAATCAAACAACGTACTACACAGTACAATCAGCCACACTCGAAACAACAGACACAGACAACAATACACACTACAATGCAGTCGCATGCATCGAACAACCAAGACACTTAAAGACTAAAGAGATAGAAACTCTATTCAGTCCAAAGTCCATGGAACAAAAGTCTGAATGATACTCTTCCGAGTATCACTCACTCAAAGTCCAGCGTTGTTGTCGTTCCGCTGCCCCCTGAAGTTTCTCTTCCAGAAAACCTCGCGTCTTCAATTGGCCACTCTTCAAACTTCAACTTCTTCGCCGGAACACGTCGGCTTCACACACGCAGCTGTTGCCACGCGTCTTCGCTTGATAGCGGTAAACACACGCTCTTGCCTGTAGCTCGAGCCTTCACCCCTCAGGTGGAAATCCTCTTCATCTCCGGCTTCGCCCCTACGGACCAAAACATTCGCCGACTACACGGCGGAATCCCTACGCGCTCTGGCGCTCACTTCCGTCTCCTCCTGCTTTCTCGTCTCGGCTGCTCGATTAAATACCTGCCGCGCCACCTTCCAGAAAGTTCTCCTCATTTCGTCGGCGCGATGCGCAACGAAGGCTGGGGAGAGGCGCGAGACTGTATGGGGGCCGTCCCCGACAGATGACTCATTCCGGCTTACACGCCCCTTTCCTTCTGGAAATTTCTAGCGCTTGCCCGGCCGCCGCTGTGGGGTGAGGAGGTTCATCGGCGAAGCCGCGCTTCCGAGAGGAGAGCCGTCGCGCGCCCAGGGAGCCTTGGATGTTTGTTTTCTTTTTTTTTCTTTTGACCTCCCGGCGTCTCTCCCGCGCGTTACCGCAAGAATTTGGCGGCGCGCCCATTTTTAGCGCTCGTTCTGTGACACTGCCCCCCACTTTAAGAATATTATCTCATAATATTCAAAACCACACAAACGAGCGCGAACAGTCACCACTCACTCTCACAGTCTGTAACATAGTCCGTCGCTCATGACACTTCACATTCACAATAGATCACTTATTACAATTGTACATTGTAATTCAATTAGACAACACGTGAAAACACAACCACAGGCACATGAGTACAACACTCCACCACACATTCCCAATAATACAAATGTACAAAGTTCTCTCATTACAACAATGGTACAATACATCACATCACAGCACAACACTTCGACACTTTTGACACAGGATAACACAACATTAACACAACATGTGGCACTCAGCACTGCCCAACACATTCAGATTCGACCTCAGCACTTATCCTGAGTACTTCGAGCAGCGTTTGCGCCCCTTTTTGCGGTGCTCGCTCGATCTTTTCTTGTGTTTCCACGTTCTTTTTCGGCGAGCCCTTTCCAACGACGATATCTGAGGCGTCGTCTCAGCCATCGTTGTCTCTTCCGACACCGTTAACGCGTCATTACATTCGACGGGTCCTGTCTGTTTATTTACCCGCTTGATCATGCCTCTGCATTTTGCCCGGCTGGCCAACTCCGTCTCCTTTACACTGTCGGTCGGTTGAGGTCGTGCCGACGTAAGTCCGGTTGCTCGGCCCGTGAACTTATTCGACACGATCGTCCTCTCCTTCGCTGTCTCTTGCGCCGCGGCTTCGCCTCGGGCTCTAGTGAGATCCGTCACGGGATGCTCCTCCACTGTATCTCGCGGCCGCTGTGTTGGCGAGGGCTCTATCTTCGGGTCTTCTCCCAAACATTCTTGATCACTTGGCCCTCGCGCCCCGTCGATGTTTCCGATGACAAGGTCATACAGGGGGGTCGTCATGCATAACGCAGTAACCTTCCCGCTGAAGTACGGGGTTTCAACCTCAATTTCTGCTTCAGGAAGCATCCGAACCGTACGGTCAATTAGGCAAACCGGCTTCGTTCTGCCTGTCAACTCACTTTCCCGTACCAAATTTCTCCGCACGATAACAGTGGAGCTGCCGGTATCTCTTAACACCGTAATCTTTTTGTCCGTGACTTTTCCAGGCAGCGTTGGCATTCCCTTCGAAACAGCGGTTGGCTGTTTTGACATTACAGCACCCACAATAGGAATTTTTTCCCCATTTTTCAATTCTACGAATCCATCGGTGACGGCATTATCACCGGATTTCGGTGCCGCTTGCACACAAGATACCTGGTGAATTTGACTTGCTCCGTTTCGACATGCGTCTGCTTTGTGCCCAGTCTGTCCACACTTGAAACATTTTACAACCGTAGGGCTCGTAAAGATCGTTCGACAGTTTTTCGCGCGATGACCCACTCGGTTACACAGAAAGCATCGCGGAATGCTCTCTGGTGCACGCTTCTTTTCTTCGGGAGCCAATTTCTTCGAATCATCGGGACAATCCTTCTTGACCTTGGCCAAATTAGTGCCACCTTGCGCTTCCAAGAATTGATCAGCCAATTCAAGCATTCCTTCAAGTGACTCAGCCTTCCTCTCTTTCAAGTACAGCGACAGGCTCGGGTGGCAACTAGTAAGAAATTGTTCTCTAATTAGGAGCTCTCTAAGCTCATCGTACTCCTGTGCTGTCCCTGAAAGTTCAATCCATCTGTCGAAATAATGGCAAAGTCGGGTGGCATACTGCGTAGCCGTCTCCCCATCAGCTGGCTTTCCTGTCCGAAATCTGTCCCGGAATCCTTTTACAGTAAATCTAAATCTCTACAGCAAAGCAGCTTTCACCTTGGCATAGTTGGCTGCATCGGTCGGCGTCTAGCCTACCGTACACACTGAGCGCTTCACCACTCAAGCAAGTACTCAAAGCAGTTGCCCATTGATGTTCCGGCCAATTCTGACTCCTCGCAATCGTCTCAAATCTGTGAAGGTACGCGTCAAGGTCGTCCTTCCTTTCATAAAATGCTACGAGCAACTTGCTTGGGTTCAAGCGGAAGCCATGATCCTCTCGTTCGCTGCTTTCAACTCTAGCTTGGACCGGAGTTTCACTTCGCTGTTGCAAACGGAGCCGCTCGAGTTCTATCTCGTGCTGTCGCTGCCGTTCCCTTTCCTCTCTTTCTTCTTTCGCCCTCTCAGCTGCCAGTCTTTCTTTCTCAAGCTCCAACTTCAACTGCAGCTCTCTTTCTTCTTTCAGCTGTCGCTCCCTTGCCTCTCTTTCTTCTTTCAGCTGTCGCTCCTTTGCCTCTCTTTCTTCTCTCGCCCTTTCAGCTGCCAACCTCTCTCTCTCCACCGCCTCTTTCTCCTTCTGGCCTACCCATTTCCGTAGTTCGGCGCCAGAAAGACCCATCTTTTCACCAAGAGCAACTAATTTTTCGAGATCCATGGTTTCTCGCAAATAAAACGTTGCCACGTGTAAAAAGTATCTGCCTAAATCAGTCTATCGGAACACTCCTCTGCACTCGTTAACGAGAACACTGAACAACACACAAAATCGTTCCGATAGCACTATCAACAACTCGAGGCTCTTTCTCACTACTTTGGACACACTGTGCACCAAAAGGTCCTGTCGCGGACGCCAGATTAATTGTCACACACAGGTCCCGTTAATTAGGGAGGCAATCGCCGGCCTAATTCCAAGAGCCGAAGTATCGGCCCCCCGAACCGCACCACGAAAGCGTGGACAATTTAGAAGTGGTCCTTATTGGTGCGCCAGCAGACGCCGGCTGTGGCCCAAAGAACAAGTCAGAGCCGAGAGTTGATAAACAAACAAAATTATATTCTCAATAATGGCAGATCAGAAAACAATGCACAAATATGCTCACTCCACAATAGCTGAGGACGATATGTCACCAATCAAACAACGTACTGCACAGTACAATCAGCCACACTCGAAACAACGGACACAGACAACAATACACACTACAATGCAGTCGCATGCATCGAACAACCAAGACACTTAAAGACTAAAGAGATAGAAACTCTATTCAGTCCAAAGTCCTTGGAACAAAAGTCTGAATGATACTCTTCCGAGAATCACTCACTCAAAGTCCAGCGTTGTTGTCGTTCCGCTGCCCCCTGAAGTTTCTCTTCCAGGAAACCTCGCGTCTTCAATTGGCCACTCTTCAAACTTCAACTTCTTCGCCGGAACACGTCGGCTTCACACACGCAGCTGTTGCCACGCGTCTTCGCTTGATAGCGGTAAACACACGCTCTTGCCTGTAGCTCGAGCCTTCACCCCTCAGGTGGAAATCCTCTTCATCTCCGGCTTCGCCCCTACGGACCAAAACATTCGCCGACTACACGGCGGAATCCCTACGCGCTCTGGCGCTCACTTCTGTCTCCTCCTGCTTTCTCGTCTCGGCTGCTGGATTAAATACCTTCCGCGCCACCTTCCAGAAAGTTCTCCTCATTTCGTCGGCGCGATGCGCAACGAAGGCTGGTGAGAGGCGCGAGACTGTATGGGGGCTGTCCCCGACAGATGACTCATTCCGGCTTACACGCCCCTTTCCTTCTGGAAATTTCTAGCGCTTGCCCGGCCGCCGCTGTGGGGTGAGGAGGTTCATCGGCGAAGCCGCGCTTCCGAGAGGAGAGGCGTCGCGCGCCCGGGGAGCCTTGGATGTTTGTTTTCTTTATTTTTCTTTTGACCTCCCGGCGTCTCTTCCGCGCGTTACCGCAAGAATTTGGCGGCGCACCCATTTTTAGCGCTCGTTCTGTGACAAGCGCTAAAAGGTTCGTCTTCACTGAGCTATTAGTATCGGTGTTCATGTCGCTGTTAATGCTTGTGAGAGAAGGAAATGAGTGTTCTCCGTAACCAAGAAGCTTAGAGAGATTCAAATAAACTGCATAATAAATACATTTGGTTTAAGTGTTAAATGAACTCAAGCCTTTTGCGTGGCAAGCAACTGCTCTAACCACATAACCACAGAGTCGTGCCATTGCCTGAAACAACTTCTCTCTCTCTCTCTCACCCCCCAAACACACACACGCACGCACGCACGCACACACGCGCCCACACAGTATATGAACATTTTGTATATGAAATAGTTTCCTAAGCTTAGCGTGCGCTTTGCTTGGAGAAGCATACGATCGCGACATGTGTAAAAACACGTGAGTGTCGTAACGAGCGGGTGTTGAAAAGGCCCACTCATTACAAAGCGCTCAGACCTATGTATTCTACAGCAAAAGCATCAACAACAAGAGCAGCAGCGTATGTTCACGCGTTGCCGTACAGTAACGTGGTGGACCATCCGCTATAATTGGCAAAAAGAGGCGTTGCGACATAGTGGTACTGGGCAACTGTGATTGTAGTAGACATTCTAGGATAGTTTGAAACGACCAAAGTTAAGCGCACACACGTTTGTTTTCTGCCGGCATGTACCGGGAGCCAAAGAGGGGCTTTAGCAATTGAGAAATCTGAATACACTGTCGTGTTCTTTTTTTGCGGGCTAAGTTCAGTGGTCCTCAAGTTTGTTATTATTACGGTTATTATTATTATTATTATTATTAATATTATTATTATTATTATTATTATTATTATTATTATTATTATTATTATTATTATTATTATTATTCAAACCCGATGTCTCCAGGGAATGACAAGAGAAAATAGTCAAATATCTTTGTAGCGTCAGCTGATGATATGTTTTTTAGGTAATAACTTTTTGGAAAAACTGAATAACTTTATTAATTTGGGGCTTTTTGAAATGCACGTTTAAAGCATCAGTACACTTCCTCCCTTCTTCTAGGCATGTATCGCAAATCGCACGTTGACGCATTCTTCGCCTACAAGGATAAAATCAGGAAAGCAAAATCATCGTTCGATAAAAGACATTTGTGACTTTCTTACTAAGGTGAGGTTTTCAAAAACAGAATTTCAAAAACACCACTAAGTAACTTTTATTCCTCTTCCAGATTTACCTAATAGCACTCGCACAATTCTGTCATGGAGTCCGCTCGGCTCCTACTCGATACATTGGTAGCAGTGGGCAGCTGTTCTGAAGACAGCATGCACCACTCTATCATGCCTGACATAGTGGCTGGTCCTTACCTGTGGCACACTTCTGACCTTCCTTTTACAATATCTGAGATAAATTGTGCGATGAAACAGGGCAATTCACACTCTGCTCCTTGACACGATGGATTAACATACCCGTTCTTTAAAGGATTATGTGAATATTATCCCCGATTTTTCTATTTTATATTCAAAACCACCTTAAGAATCAGAAACTTCCCGCAGGCTGGGAGAAGAGGAAAAGTAATATTCATACTGAAGTGAGGTCGTCCGCTCCATTTACCTAAGGCATATAGACCATAGTAATGAACTCTGTTTTCAGTAAAGTATTAGAAAGACTTCTAAATGCTCGTCTGTATTACTTCCGGCCCAATAAACATCTTCAAAATAATCAATATGGTTTTACACAAAATAAAAGTGCTACTTTAGCACTGTACATACTCCGTAGCAAATTAGCTGCGTGCAAGGCATCCAAACTTCCTACAATACTCATATTCCTTGATTTTGTAGGAGCATTCGACAGCGTTTGGCATCCCGCAGTCTTAAACTGTTTACGCAAGCACAGGTGTCCACAAAACTTGTTCTGCCTCTTCAAATCCTTTTTGTCAAACCAAACTGCAAGTTTTTCAGCCAACGTCACACAAGAAACAGTTCATACAACCATTGGCAACTCGCAGGGATCCTCTATCACTCCGCTACTGTGGAACATAGTAATACACAGCTTACTCAATCTTTCCGTGCTACCCGACGTACACATACAGGCGTACGCGGACGATACCATCATTGTTATCACAGATACGTCAACACTCCAATTACAAGCAAAAGCTGAGCATGTCCTGGCTTTAGTATCCGGGTGGGCACGAGAACAAAAAAGTACGGTACGCGCCGACAAGTCCTTGTTCGTGTTCTTAAACAACGGAAACATGGGTACATCAAAACGCCACCCTTCTATCCGCATGGATGGCGTTTTTTTCAAACACAATAAAGAAATCAAGATTTAAGGCGTATTATTTGACCCCTCTGTAAATTTTCATGCCCACGTTGATTTCATTAAAGGAAAAGCTGAAGTGTCTACGTTCCGCTTTCTCGCATTTGTTAAATCGCACTGTTCACGAACCAGTATGCTCATCAGACGACTCTACCGTCAAGTGATACTGCCCTCTTTCACATATGCATCTCCAGTATGGTGGCCTATGTTTCCTTTGAAATTCATTAGGGCAAAGTTTTATCAGTTCAGCGAGCCTTCTTAATTTTTTTAACAGGTGCATTTTACACCACACATATGTCATCCCCACAGATTCTCGCTAACGCGCCTCCGTTAACATTAGAGTTGGACAGCCTATCTTCAGAATTTTCCTTAATCATACTCTGGAACGCAACTTACTATGGTGTAAAAACATTCACACCGGCTGACATACTATATACATGCAGTCTGTGGGCTCATAACCCCAGTAAAGTATATAAATTTAGTTTCACTAAACTCTCACCATCATATGAAGCGGTTATTTGAAAAAAACAAAAGCCATTCACGTATACACTGACTGCTCATACACGTAATACGCGGTGGGAGCGGCATACATTGCTTTGACAAAAGGTGAAAAAAAAAATCATAACTGCCAGGAAATTTCAGATTCGCAACGCTTCAAGCGCAACGCTTCAAACGTAGAAGCTAACACTGAAAATCCCTCCTCGCAAAGGTGTTTATTTCATAGTTTGAGCTATATCCCTCAAGCCTGTTCGAAACAAACGGCACACAAAGTATCCGTGCTTAACATTAATCGCCGCACAGTGTACGTCATGGTGTCCACGTTTTGCTGTCGTTGCGTTTGATTTTTTAGAAAGTGACGTCGACGAGTCGGCTCTCACCTGTGCGAGCAAATGACTCGTCTGTCTTTATGCCGCTAATGAACATCGCCACATTCAAGCTCATTTAACTTTTGGGTATGAAGATGAACTGCCAGCTTAGGTAGGTTCAACTTGAAAATTTGGTTCATGAATAGCTTACTCGTCAGTAAAACATAATAGTTCGCGTGACCGTGCAGGTGCAGTTTACATCATCACATCAGTAAATTTTAATTTTCTCAGTCACACGAACACTTCGGATTGCGAACGATTCCGATCGCCGCCGCTGATCTTGTGCCCGTTGTGACACAAATACAGAAATAGGCGTTTTATGCTGAGGTTATGCGCTTAAACGAAAACACAAATATGTTCGGGGTTCAACAGGAGGAAAGTTATCAGTTGTAGTCAAAAAGCTGAATTGAACAAATTCACTTTTCTTCTGCACATCGACGATGTAGGTGCGCTTTGAAGACGTGGACAGGGAAAAGACAGGTGGGCGCTGTCCATTCCCGGCCCGCGTCTTCAAAGCGCATCCACATCGTCGACATGCAGAACCAACTGGCCCAATTAGGTTCGTTGACAAGCTTCTCCTGATAGTTATGCATTTTCTGTTTGTATAGGCACGGCCACTATCAAAGGTAAAACTCAGCAGGGGGCCGCGCTCGTCGGAAGGCCACGACGGAAAACTTGCGCGGCGCCCGTCGGCCGCGCCTGTGCCTGCCGTGTGCTACGTCGAGAACCTTCATGTAGTCGCTAGACATTGCTCCAAACACATCCTAAGCAATGCGCTAGAAATATTAGAGCAGAAAATTCAAACACAACACGTATAGACCGCCGTAACCATTGAAAAAACATCGCCGGAAGTGCCGCACCGGAAGTCTAGCGGGGTAGGCCGTTCGGCGCGAGCCGGTTTGTTTACAAACACCCAAACCGCCTATAGGACGGTAGTTGTTTATATCGGCGTTGTCCACCTTTCCTTAATAGACCATGCTCATTCTGCTTGGTTTACACCAATGCGGAGCTTCACCATTCATTATTGCTTTGCTCGTTGCCTCTCCTAATATTTGCAAAGAGTTTACTCCCAATTTATTTATTAGTATGATTTGGATGCCGTCAGGGCCTGTTGATGAGCTATTAGGAACTATTTTTTTCTGCCCTTTCCCACTCCCGTTGTACCAGTGGAGCCACTGAACTAATCATTCCATCCTCATCTGGTACGGTGCATGCAGCGCTTTCTTGGTGTTAAAATTTTTCTGTCAACGTTGTTTTTATATATTTCATTGCCTCATCCCCGTCTAGCATAACCCCTTGAACTGTAGTTATAAATCCCTGTTTCACGCTTGTGTTATTACTCAGAGAATTGAGATGGTCCTAAAACTTTGCAACTCCCTTTCTGTCCCTCTTGTTTACTTCCGCCATTCATTGAGCCCCCTTTTTCTAATTTTTTCACTGATCAAATCGGACGCTTCCCTTCTGCGGCTCAAAAGGTCATCTCATTTTCTTTTGACATCATCCTCCGGTTCACCCCACTGTTTAGAACACCTGTGTTCCGTAAAGCCTTCCTGACGTCTCCCGTAACTTCCTCATCCTAGCAGCTCTTGGGTTTGTCTCTGCTTTTTTCGGTTGATTTGACTCGTACCTTAGCAAACTCTAACTTGAACAATCGAGATAGATCTGTGTGCGCCCACTCTATTTTAGTATCCTCTGTGATTATTTTCTCAATCTATTTATTTGCTATTTCTATTTGCCTTTCTGAATAAGTCTTACCGTGTGGCTGCTCGTGATGCTTCCTTTCCAATTTCATTTCTCTT
The DNA here is from genome assembly GCA_013436015.1 of Rhipicephalus annulatus. Lineage (NCBI taxonomy): Eukaryota > Metazoa > Arthropoda > Arachnida > Ixodida > Ixodidae > Rhipicephalus > Rhipicephalus annulatus. The sequence continues at coordinate 724,807 of WOVY01014650.1, forward strand.
CCAAAACTAAGGTTGACACGTTTGTGATCACTACCTAAGCTTTTGGACCCGTATTCATCTACGTTCGTCACCCCTAGCTGATCATACATCTGTGACATTATTGCGTAATCTATCGTCAACTGCAGCCTTCCCACCTCCTATGTTATCTGCCCTTCGCATTTCTCGGGGCTGTTACAAATAATTAAGTTATGCTTTTCAGACATATTTATTAGCATTCTGCCTGTTGGGTCAGTATATCCATCCATATCTTCTATGTGCGCATTTATATCTCCGAATATAGTTATCTTGCACTCTTCTCCTAGTTCGTCAATGCCATTTCCCATACACTGCACCATTTTTTTTATTTTCCTCTCTGGCTTTAGCCCCTGTTCACAAGTATACAAAACCCAGGAGCGTCATTTGCCCTGTAACTTTCCCTTTTAGCCATAAATGTTCCTTGCACTCCTGCTTGACCCTTTGCCAGCCTTTTTTTTATGAATGAATGCCCCAATACCACCCACCTTTCTGCGGCCTTCTGTTCTGTTACAATATTACCACGCGTAGTCCGGAGAGTTAGGAGGTTGTTCAATGGCCTTAAGATGTGTTTCTACAAAACCATATCATCGGCCTCTCTTCCCTTAGCTGTTCTTTTATCTCTTCTTTCTTCAGCCTATTTCTGCCACCCTGCATCCAAATATACTCTACGTCTGAATTGGCTCGGCCCTCGTGGCTATCGATTTCTGCCCCGGACTCTACGTGTCTTAGATATTGGTGCCACTTTGAAATCGTATCTGTCTATACCACCAGTCAAATAGTCTCCCTGCTTGTTTTCCTTGTTACTAGCTGTCCTGCATCCCGAAGGGCCCGCGTGCCCCCCAAAAAAGCTACTGCGCCTCCTGCAAGTCGCCAACCCACGTCATGACCTAGCCTTCCACCAAAGTGAATTCTGTCTCGTTGAAAACCAACCCACCTATGCACCTCTCCGTTTATTTCCACCACCTCAAAGCCTTTCTCTCGACTCATCCGCCATATCTCTTGGTTTGAGTTGACAACCGCTCTTTGCAGGTTGCTGTCACGCACCGGTACCTCCGGTATTGTGCATATAACTACCTGTACCTGAGGAGAAAGGGCGCGCATGTCATCAACCCCTTTCGCTAGAGTGGTTGCTAGTCATGCTGTATCTTCATTTAGGACATCATTTATACCACCTGAAATTATCACGAGGTTTCATTTATCAGCTGTAGTTTTGAGTTTTGCGCTCGCTTGCTTCATGACTGCTTCCAGCTTGCATCCTGGGAACCTATACTGCAACCCTCTTGTCACCTTTTACTTTCTATTTGATTGCTTCTGCGCATCGATTTAATTCGAGTTCTTGGCGATTATCCTGTGTTGTGACTTTTCAGCTGGAGCGTTCTGCACCTGGGGGTTACTTTCACCACTGACGCCGGCTGCTTTGTCCACTAGATGCCCCACCACTACTTCGCTGGCTGAAACTCTTTGCTCCAAACTTGCTTGCTTTTTCTTCTCCGCCGTTCTGGTTGCTGGTACCCTACCATTCTCTCCGTCGGCCACTCCTTTGTTCACCTTTTCTAGTGCCTCCTCGGCGGACATGAGCCTTTCTCTCATAGCCCTTGTTTTTTTTTTGCTCTGTCGCTAATGCAGTCTCCAGCTTGGTTACTCTCATCAGCTGTTCACTCTACACAACCATCAATTTCTCCATTTTTTTTCTCGACCAAACATTGCCTACACTTGGCGTCAGCCTCTCTCCATTCGCGTCTGCGTTGGGTCCATATTGGAACCCACCCCGCATCCTGAACATTTTACTGTTTTTGTAAATATGTCTTTTTGACACCAATTGTCCTTACGAATTGTCCCAGTCGATAATTACGAAACACGGCATACGACGAACCGTGCCCTACGAAAAAAAAGAAAGTCTCAGCTCTACTGCAAAAATTTGCGTGTTCGGTGTACGTGCACCTCCCACACGGGGTGGCTAGAAAACACACACACACACACAAACACAAACTAGTAAATACCTGGTGACTGACCCCAGAAAAAGCCGTACAATGTAATAAGTTCCACAAGGGTTTTAACTGCTGCCCTATTAATTATAAAAGCAAGCTCGAAACATGCAAAGCAACTTATCTTCGCAGTCGATCGTAAGCGCTAAAAAACCCGTCCATCCACCGTGCCAGTCCGAACTGCCAATTGGAGCGAAGGGAAAATGCATCATCTACATCCGCGATTTCTACTTTTTTACCAAAGATGGTGCTGCCTGTCTAGATTCGCAGTGCCACCCTGCGTTGTTTTGGCTTTATATTACATTGTAACGCTTTTTCAAACAGGTGAAATGCAAACCGAAGGCTGCCAGCTGAAGCAGCGATAATGTTTAGCTTGTTCTTAGGTTGTGTTGTCCCCGTCGTAGTGGTCTAGTGGCTAAGGTACTCGGCTGCTGACCCGCAGGTCGCGGGTTCGAATCCCGGCTGCGGCGGCTGCATTTCCGATGGAGGCGGAAATGTCGCAGGCCCGTGTGCTCAGATTTGGGTACACGGTAAAGAACCGCAGGTGTTCGAAATTTCCGGAGACCTCCACTACGGCGTTTCTCATAATCATATGGTGGTTTTGGGATGTTAAACCCCACATATCAACTAATTAGGTTGTGTTGTCGACAAACATTTGATGCTGACTTCACGTTTCCTTTATTACTTTTTGGTTATTAGATATAAAAAAACTCAAAAAAGTTGATACAGTGTATTTCTGCCTTATTCCAAGAATTACGAGATTCACGTCCCTAATCGAAATTCCTGTTTTTGATACATACTTTTCTGCGACACGCAAGTGAGAAAACAAAGTGACGTAATGTACATAAGAATTATCTAAGCCAATATGGTGGACGTGGTTTAAGCATAGGCGGCATGGTGCCAGGCCAGAGATTTTTAAAATATTTGATGGAAACTATGCTCTATGGTTATGGAATGACAAAAACAATGTGAATCTTGCTTTCCACTTAACAATGGTCCTTGTGAACAGTGATGTGAGCGCTTGGTGCAGATTGTAAGGTCTTGTTTGGTCGGGCTTTGCAGAAGAAAATAAAATTTCTTTTGGTGACCCACTTCACTTTGTATTGCGTTTTAAATGAGAAGCATTTCTTAGCAAAGTTCGGCAACGTTGAGCGTATCTATCTATCTATCTATCTATCTATCTATCTATCTATCTATCTATCTATCTATCTATCTATCTATCTATCTATCTAGCCGCCTACGACTTTTAGCTCTCCTCGCCTTTTCGATAATGGTATCGATACCAAACTTGATGTGGCATAAGATGACTGTGTTAGGAACATATTTGACTAGTCGTAGCATGAAAATCATGACATGAATGTCATGAATGTAATAATTTAGATTTAACGGTCCTTCAGGTCTTGCGGTGGTTTTGTTTGCATGGAATGTTGCAAAACTGGTATGATATGATATGATTGCATGGCGAACCCAAGCAAATGACCCCTACATGAAATAATGATATTCGTGTCATGTAACAACATGACTACATGCCAAGCTGATGATGTGGTCGCAGCCGTTTTACTAACGTCACGTATACCAAATTTGGTATTAGGTTACGTGAATGGATGACGAAGGTATGTGACTGGTGCAAACATGATAATTATAAGATGTGTGTCAGTTAACAACACGAATACATGCCACGCTTATGATGCGGTGGCGGCAGTTTTGCTAGATTCACTTATACCAAATTTGTATTACGAGTCGTGAATGGATAACGAAGGTATGATACTAGTGCAAACATGATAAACATCAGAAACGTGTCATATAAGAACATGACTAGATGCTACGCTCTTGATGCGCTCGCGGCCGTTTCGCTAGCTTCTCGTGTGCCAAACTGGATATTACGCGACGCGACAGACGACATAGGTCAATGACTGATCCAAACATGATATTCACGACAAGCATGCCATGTGACAACATGACTACATGTCACACTGATGATGTCCTCGCGGCCATTTTGCTAGCTTCAGATATGCCAAATTTGCAATTACGTGACGCCAATGAATGACGAAGGTAAGTGACTGGTGCAAACATGATATCGTGAGATGCGTGTAGTGTGAGAAGACGATTACATGCCACAGTCTAGACGCCAATATATTTCGACGTGACGCGGTGCGCGTCCTCACCGGCATTCATTGCGTCACTTCAAGCTGGCGTTGCCACAATAGGCACTGGTCCGACCTTATACTCGCAGGTGGGCGCTTTGCTGCGTTGCATTTACGCATGCGCGTTTCAGCGCGTCCGGCGTTCCTCCGTCACGAAAAGAGGGAGGTGCAGTGTTGTCTGGGCAACGCATTGGTGCGAAATGCAACATGTCACATTTTGCGCAAGTTACCGTCGCGCCGCGCCGACAGACCCTGGTCGCGCCTGGCGTCAGACTATAGAGTGCTCGCGTTTTGCTAACGTAGCGTCGCTGTTCCCAGCGTGCGCGCGCGTCAACGCTACATTGTAGTATATTGGGCCCTTCAAGATGCGCTCGCGGCCGTTTTTCTAGCTCCACATGTACTAACAATTTTGGCGTTACGTGATGTCAACGAATGTCAAAATATATGGCTGGTGCACACACGATATGCCTGACACGCGCATAATGTAAGAACATGAGAACATACCACGCTCATAGCATGCTCGTGGCCGTTTTGCTTGCTCCACATATACTAAATTATGTATCACGTGACATGAATAGATGACGAAAGTAAACGACACAACCAAACATGTTAATCATGACACGGAAGGCGTACGGCATCAATTACCTTCACCTCGTAACGTTGTGCTGATTTTAAAGTGACATATCAACATTTCGCCTTCGTGCTTCGCATATCAACTATTCCCAAGGTACGTGGGATCTGCCAATTTCTTTCTCCCTCTCTATACCGCAATGGTTTTTAACACCAGCGTGCTGTAACGTCTGACAATTCAGCCTATACGTTCCTAATATCCTCTGCGTTTAGCTCGTTCCGTGATGTTGCAGCTTTGTTTGATTTTACTGCCAGCTGTGACACGGTGTCAAGCGAAGTAGTACTGATGCTAACTTCACGGTATTGCAATAGAGTTGAATGCTCTCGTCCACGTGCTTCAAGTTGTCAATGAATTCACCCTGGCACAGTAAATTGCTAGCATCCTGGTTAGCTCAAATGGCTGAGCGACCGCCCGCATAGGCGTTGGTCCCGAGAATGAAACCCGGGCCAGGACGAATTTTCCGGCAACTAAGAGGCTTCCTTTCTGAGAAATCTTTGTGGATTTCCTTGTGAATTTGTTGTATAAAGTGGTGGTTGTCTTCTTTTCCTATAAACAGTACTTACGCTCTCCTATCGTATACAGCCGTCTCATCGGGTGAACCTTTGTATGGAATCTCCATGCTCCGAAACTCATATATCCAGCAGTGTGCAGGGCCACCATCTTAGCTGGCACAGGCACTGCATAACAGTTTACGCACAAACACATGCACACACAAACTCACACGTGAGAGAGAGGGAGAGAGATAAAATTGTTGCACTTTTTTCCGGACCTGTAATGGTAGTCTTGGCTAAATCTGTTTAATAAACCATCAAATCTAGATCCGAGAATCATTGAAAATAGCATTACACTTTGGCCAAATTAATCTTTTCGTGTTGAACTATTCTAAGAAAGAGTTTTTTCTTTGAAAAGTACTAATATTATCTCCCAGAGAACTTTGGGCATGACAGCTTTCATGTAATCCTAGTAGAAGTCTGCTCCTGAAAGCAAGGGGTGGCTGGTATTCACGTTTTACTTCCCTAATGAAACATGTTTTCATTTAGAAAAACTCAAGAGATAAAGTCGAATGGAAAAACAGTTCACAAAGTATCAAGGTCTTTTGAAAGTGAAACAACACAAAAAATCTAATACAGATTGAAGCACAAGGTGCCATTGAACGAGGTTGTTCGTACAATAAGGCACCATCCCTTTTTTCCTCTTGATTTCTTCTTTTATGTTCTGTTTATTGTGTAATGTAGAGGAAACGTGATGGCACAAAACGTACTCACGTATTGTCGTGGAAAAATCCTTGAAAAAAGAGCTTAAGTATCTATCAAGTTGCTATCTGGGGCAGCGTACGAGAGGCCACGAGGTTATCAGCGCACAACACAAAACCCATCAATGTAGTACAGCTGTGAAAGATAACGGTTTTGGTTTCCGGCCTATAAAAATGGCTATAAAGTTGTCTTTTAAGGAGCAACAAAAGCAATAAGTTCCATACCACCCTGCATTCGCGGTGAAAAGAGGCACCTGGGTTTTATGTTTGATTCGCAGCTGCGAACATCTGCTTCGAAGTACCTTAGAGAAAGAAATCCGAACACTGTCCACAATTACAGCATTAGAGCTCAGTCATTTTCAGAATATTTTTTTCTTATTCCTTTAAATCCCCTTTTTAAAAAAGCATGTCAGAAATGATTGCATTCGAGTGTTACGCTGCAAGCTGTGTAAGGTAGATTAGGGCGTCAAAATGGCCGGGCGAGCTGTTCGCTGTGGTAAGTGACGGTTCGCATGCACACACACACACACACACACACACACACACACACACACACACACACACACACACACACACAGAGAGAGAGAGAGAGAGGGAGCAGCTACGCAGCCAGCTGGTCTGGACACTGGCTAACCTCTTTGTCCTTCCTTTCACCTTCCTTCTCCGCTCCTTGCATTTCTGTCTAGAATAACTATTATTAATAATAGTAACTTAGGGGGTTAACATATAAGAGCGCCTTAGTGTATAGGTTCTAGAAGTTTCGAAGACCTGAGGTCCTTGATCATGTGCCTATAGGTCTGACCACATGGGCCCGCAACATTTTGCGGGCCAGAGTGGCGGTTTGCAGTTTCTCTCACGCAACTTCGATGATGTGATTTTCGCACAACAATGGCAGTGGAGAAGGAACCGAGATTCAATTCATGCGCATATACAAGCTAATTGTGCATTTCAATTTTTGCTCCAATAGGCACAGCACTGGTGATTACCTAATTTGATTAAGAAGACCAAGGATACTTTTCAACAAGACATTTTCGCGTGTATGCATGGGTATCTGCGTTCCTATAAATGGGTGTTAAAAGATGTCCCATGCAGTACATGTCCAGCCACTCTACTAAGCATATTGACGTGGATACGTTGAGGAGTCCAAAGGCTGAAATGCCCCTCGGAATCCGTATTGTTAGAATGAAACGTGGAAAGTTAAGCGAGAAATCACGTAAAGAAAGCAAGGGCTTCATTTTTATCTCAATTTTAAACATTTTATTTAGTTGTTATTTACGTCTTTATGTACGGAATCATAAGGTATCATCATGACTAAAGACGTGAGCCGGCTATGTTTGCTGATGTCACGAACCTTTTGCCATGTTAAAACCAGGAATCCGCTGGCTTTTTTCTCAGAAGCGTAAACTGAAAGAAATATAGGGAACGTAAAGGGCGAAATTAGACTAGATGTATCCATCTGATCGACGTATTCTCAAACTGTCATTGATCTGGAGTGCTTCGCTATAAAAAAATTGCGAGCAAAGAGAGATTTAAATAGAAAAACGAAAAGAAGCTCGCACAAAAAAAAAACGCTTGGGCATCGATCAAGTATCAATGTGCCATACTAGGTTCTCTTTTTCCTTTACCGTTTCTTGTCTCAAAAACCTTGCGAACACGTCCACTTCATCAACCAACTAAAAGTAGTCTGATGTACTGCTTGATAAGGCTGGAGGCGATAAAAAGCACCGTGTACCGCATCGCTTGTGGTCGGTATGGAGAGCACTCCCAAAAGGGATTTTCGCACTGGAAGATTCCCGATAAACAGGATGTGCCGTATCAAGCAGTGTAACATCAAATACACAAGCAAATGTTCATAATGTTGTAGTGGAACTGACAGCGTACTTACAGCGCCAAAAAAGCATGAAAAGAAGACTAGGCCTATTTGTAACGCAGTTGAAAAATTGAAACTCAAGCACTGGACAGGGAATTCTTTATCCCGAGTCAGATGCACCCTCAAGGCACTAAGAATCTTGACGCACCTCACTACTGAGACATTTTATGTTATAGCTTGCACTTCACCTGTAGCTTCCCGTTTGAACGCGGGAGTATGAAAAATGTCAGCAAGAGCTTTGCTATAAAGGCCAGGTTGTTTTGTCAGGCCGTGAAACCAATGATGCGCCCGCACCAAACCCACCATAGAAATAACAAGGTTTTCGCTAAGACTGTGGCTTTCTAATAACCTTAACACGCGCCAGTGAAATATGCACAGGAACGCTTCCTGAAGATCGCGCTTGTTTGCAGTATTGGAGACAAAAAAAACAACGAGCTTTCACGTAGAAGTGACAGACTTGTCAAAAGCGACTACTCGTGGCGCAAGACCCACGTCAAAGCCACTTGACACCCGAGGCCTATGATGTGCAGTCGCCTCACTGAAATAGCTCAGATGAATGGCGAAAAGGGTGTTGAAGCCACATCATGCTTTCGTCGCTGTGACACAACCCAGCGATCCTCTCGCTTTACTGGAATGCCTCTGAATGTGGTTGTTTGAGGCCCTTGTTATGTTTTATTATACCAAAGGTCTCAAGAGACAAACAACTTTATTGATGGCATAGCAAGGTCGGTAAACTTAATTTGCCGGTGTTTCGAAGGGTGGTGGCTATAAGCCTGCCATGACCGTTTTGGCCCAGCTAACACACTCTGCCTGGAGACGGTAGTCAGCTGACGGCAGGAGCGACTCCCACGCCTCGAGGGAGGAAGCTGGCCGTATTGTTCCTGCTGGGGGGCCTCAAACTATTCTTTGCTAGCGGGCCGCTGCAGCGAAATTGATTCGGCCGCAAGGGCCAAGAGAGTGGAGAAGACAGAAGTGGGAGAGTGGTTCTAGAAACTGTCAGCTACTGTTCTCATCTCAAATTGAACATTGCCGTATAGTCCTTCTCTGGCAACGTGTCAGGTACACTATACAGAAAGCCTAACAGACGCTTATATATGCTGGCTTCATGCACTTGCCATGTCAACTTATACAAGCATTTTCTTAGTGCGGAAATAGCTTCTGTGGCCAATGCACATCGCGCCTCCTAACGACAGCTCACGTCATTAAGCTATTATGTTGCTAGTGGATGAGGCGGGGAAGGCCTAGCTCTCTTCTCTGAAGTGTGTCAAACAGGTGTGCAGGGCAGCGACTTTCGATGACGTTGTCAGGCTGACATTATTAATGACAGTAGCAGTGTCTGACGCAATAATCATCCGGAAGAGGCTTACGCAGGTAGGTGTGTGGTCGTACGTGGCTTTATATTTATTCACGCTTTAACGGATACTGAAAAAATGGCAGCATATCCACGGATTGAATGATGGAGAGGGGGCGAAGCATCCGTTCGTTCATTCGTTCTTGCTTCCGTCCGTTCATGCCTCCGTCTGTGTGACCATCCATGCATTCATCCGCACGTCCGTGCGTGCGTCTGTTTTTGCGTCCGCACATCCATCTGTGCATCCGTCCCTGCGTTTGTCCATGCATCTGCCCCGGCGTCCGTTCATGCGTCCATCCGTCTGTGCAGCCATTCGTGTATACGTCTGTGCATCTGTCTGTGTGTCCGTTCGTCCATCTATTCAACACTTCAAGTACCACTACGTCGCATCTTTTCATCACATATTCTCCATATAGAAGCACCGCCATTCGGCGGACATTACAAGGACAAAACGAGAGGTGGCACACACACACTTTCTTATGGCTTGCGCTTCGTGTCTACTTCCCACCTTTAACCACATCGAGTTCATGGTATATACCAGTTCACTGTATTCACGGCACTACGGCTCAACGCTCGCTAAATGTTTTCAAAACCAAGGAGGTTACGCCCAGCGAGTGTAACGTAACAACCCTTTTTTGTCAGATAGTGCTCAATGTACTTGCCAATGGTTGCTAATGGGGAATGAGAGACAGGAGAGTTTGGCTTTTAGTTAACGCGCACGCTGCGAATTTTTTATTGTTCAACAACGCACAAGAGAAATATCCCACCGGCTGGACCTTGCAGGTCCAAGCGTAAGACTGGTTACACACTACTACTACGACTACAACTACTACGAGGGACGAATGGGTGCCGTTTTAAGGAGCTTCGCCCCTAAAAACTGCGTTTTTTAAATGAATGATGGAGAGCGGTCAGCGTGATGTAGCTGGTTTTCAGTTGATTTCGCATAGCTGGGTTTAAAAGCGCTCGAAGTTCTTCACAGAATTGACGTCGTGAAACATATCTTTTATAAGAAATGATGATGGTTGGGGATAAAATAGAAATGAACGAATCAGGTGCAAGCCATCTCAGGCCAGCACACTTCTCGTCGCACCATCTAAGTGCCGCTGACTTTAGAGATGCTCTTTTTGAGATAGCGAGAGCACTGGGGCGTATAGCACACACGCTTCAACTACACAAAAAAATGATAGAAAAACTTATAGCGATAATTAAAGTCCAAGAAACTGTATAACCCTCAGAAACACACTGAAGCTCTCTCTAAAACTCATTTAACAATAATATTTTCAGTCCTCACTGCATTTACCTATATTACCTAAACATAAGCGGCCACCTGATATGCACTGTTTATAAATGTTCTTTATGACAGAGAATCCATGTACGTTTCGCGAACACGTGTGAGCATGTCTGCAAGTAGTTTTTGACAGTTCTCTAACTCTTGAGCAAGGTCCTCAACCGAGTAATCAGCGAGCACCACCAAGGGACGAGGACTTGTTAAAGAACCCTTTGTGCTCGCGGTGATTGGAGTCTGTGATGTGAAGTAGTAGTACAGCTGATCAGTAACGCTTGATCATTGATCAACGATGTCTCCTGTCTTGCACGTGGAAACGAGGTCTTGTGGTGAATTGTTTACATAGAAAAAGTTTTTTATGAGGTGGAAAAATTGATGTTTTTTTTTCTTTTACAAATCATTGTATCATTTGCCGGAATTCATGACGGACTTATTCCTCACCTCTATAGGCAGTTCTTTTAGAAACTGTGGGCCCAATTTTAGCCTAACCTTTTATTTGTGTCGATAGGAATCGCTGAACGGAATCTTTTGGCGCTCTAGGGCTGACGTAGATGACAGAAAAAGCTAAGTCTTTGTTATCGTGACTGATGTGCGAAACGCAGACGTCACTGATTTGGCTGCTCGTCTGTGTGTTATCATTGGCTGGTAGGAGAATAATTGTGACGTGGCGTATACGTCGAAGTTGCGCACCACCATGTACTTATGTATAACCCCACTACCCCACCTGCTGCTGCTGCAATAAAGAAGCCTATATGAAGGATGTTAACGCTGTGAACGACGCGTTAACATCCCGTGATTGCCCTTCACTCAGCGCTCCAGGTTTCAGTAAATGCTGACACATAAGTCTCTGTCAGCACAGTGCCTTGTCCGTGGTGGTGCGCGAGCGACTGTTTAGGCGAGAGTGGTAGTTCAGGTGAGAGCGGTGGAAGTGCGCTGAGTTTTGTAGTTTTGGCACGTTATGAAGGTGGTTGCCCTATCCAAGGTAGTGTCTATAGAGGACTGTTTGTTAGTCGGGTCATTAGGCGACAAACTGTCTATAGACAGAGCTGGTAGTATGTCGGAACCTGAACGTATTTAGTTGGTGAGGTATAAGCCACGGAAGATGGTAGACCTGGGTAGTGCTACGTAGACAAATGACACTTTTCGTCTTCGTAGACTACCCGCGCATATGTGACACGAGTAATCTATATCTACGAAACGGCTCTCAATAATGGTGACGTCATTCTCGGTCAGCACGACCTTCTCAACTAGCCTCGTGAAAAATGTAAAGAACAGTGTAAAGATTTGGCGTACCGTGTGCACTACACCGACCAAATGGAATATTGGAGGACCATGCGCCAGCTGTTTCTGTACACAGGATCCCACTGATGGCCCACTGCAAGTCATGAACATTATTTACGTATTCATAATTATGAATTGTTCTTATATTCTGGCTTTACTGCAATAAAATAGTAAATATGAATTGTTGTAAGAGTGGATAGTCTATGCTACAACGACCACTGATCTTACGCTAAAGCTGTGATACTTACTGAATGATCGTAGTATTCGAGTGTCTTAACCATTCAGCCACCTCGCCGCCGATTAATTGCCACAATGTCTAGGATCCGTCCAAATTTGCAATCTATATCATCACCCTTCATCAGCAATTTTTATGCCTTAAAGAACATTTTCACATCATTACATAAGGAGATACTATAGCAAAAGAGGTTTTTAGTATAACGCGCATGTCCCCTGTTACAGCGTTGACTGAGACTGTGAATCACCTTTGGTGCACACCCTCAAATCATGAACTACAATTGTATGCTGCGTGTGCCATGCATGGCCGAGTGAAGGGCATTCACCACGTGCGGAACAGGCATCTTGCCTTATACTGATCACCGGCTATAGCAATTTTGGTACATACGAATTAGGGAGACGATTAGCAGAGCAAGCAGACGTAAGCGGCTGGCCAGCCAGCCAGCCAGACAGAGAGACTGATTAGATAGATAGATAGATAGATAGATAGATAGATAGATAGATAGATAGATAGATAGATAGATAGATAGATAGATAGATAGATAGATATGACTGGAGCAGAATGTCTCCATGATGTCTTCGAGAACCCTGGACACGGTGTGGGTGATCGGTGCATCAGCATAAACATGATAATCCTGACACGCGTCTCATGTAAACACATGACAACATACCACGTTCATAGCGTGCTCACGGCCGTTTCGCTAGCTCCACATATACTAAATTTGGCATCACGTGACGTGAATAGATGACGAAGGTTAATAATTGATTGATATGTGGGGTTTAACGTCCCAAAACCACCATATGATTATGAAAGACGCCGTAGTCGAGGGCTCCGGAATAGATGACGAAGGTAAAGGACACATTCAAACATGATAATCACGACACGGAAGTCATGTACGGCATAATTTACCTCCACCTTGTAACGTAGTGCTGAAATTAAAGTGACATATCAACATTTCTCATTCGTGCTTCGCATATCATCGATTCCCACTGTACGTAGGGTCTCCCAATTTTTTAAATGCCAAGCATTTCTTAGAGAACTTCGGCATCTTTGAGGGTATCTATCTATCTATCTATCTATCTATCTATCTATCTATCTATCTATCTATCTATCTATCTATCTATCTATCTATCTATCTATCTATTATCTTACTGGCGGCTGCATTTCCGATGGAGGCGGAAATGTTGTAGGCCCGTGTACTCAGATTTGGGTGCACGTTAAAGAACCCCAGGTGGTCAAAGTTTCCGGAGCCCTCCACGACGGCGTCTCTCATAATCAAATGGTGGTTTTGGGACGTTAAACCCCAAAAATCAATCAATCAGTCAATCAGTCAATCTATCTATCTATCTATTTATCTATCTAGCCGACTACCGCTTTTAACTCTACTGGTCATTTCGATTATGGTATCGACACCAAACTTGGTATGGCATAACATGACTGTATGAAGAACATGTTTGACTACTGATAACATAAAAATCATGACATGTATGTCATAAATGTCAAGGTTTACATTTCATGGTCCGGCAGCTCTTGCGGTGGTTTCATTCACATGGCATGTTGCAAAACTGCTACGTTTGATATGATTGCATGGCGAACGCGAGCGACATACCCTAACATAAAAATCAGGACATGCGTGAAATGTAACAACATGACTACAAGCCACGCTCATGATGCCCTCGCGGCCGTTTCGCTAGCGTCACATATACCAAATTTGTTTTTGCAGTAGGTGAACGGATGACCAAGGTATGTAACTGGTGCAAACATAGTAAACGTGAGATGGGTGTCATGTAACAACACGATTTACATGCTACGCTCATGATCCGCTCGTGGCCATTTCGCTAGCTTCACACATTCAAAACTCGATATTACGTTACGCAAAATGAACGACATAGGTAAATGACACTACTAAACATGGTAATCACGACATGCGTGTAATGTAATAACATCAATACATGCCACACTGATGATGCGCTCGCGCCCATTTCGCTAGCTTCACGTACGCCAAATTTGGTATTTCGTGATGCCAATGAATGACGAAGGTATGTGACTGGTGCAAGCACCATATTCATGAGATGCGTGTCATGTGAGAACATGACTACATGTCACATTCAAGGCGCCAATACGTTTCGACGTGACGCAGTGCGCGTGCACACCGGCATTCATTTCGTCGCGCCATGCCGACGTTGCCACGCCAGGCGCCGTTGCTACTATATACTAGCAGGCGCGCGCTGAACTGCGTTGCTTTGACGCATACGCGTTGCAGCGCGTCCAGCGTCCCTTCGTCACGAAGAGAGGGAGACGCAGTGCTGTCGGGGTAACGCATCGGAGCGAAATGCAACTTGTCGCAGTTTGCGCCAGTTGCCGTCGGGCCGCGCCGACGGATGCTGGACGCACCTGGCGTCAGACTATAGAGTGCTCGCGTTTTGCTAACGTAGCGTCGTTGTGCACAGCGTGCAAGCGCGTCATCGCAACATCGGAGTATAGTGGGCCCTTCATGATGCGCTCGCGGCCGTTTTGCTAGCTCCACATATACCAAATTTGGTGTAACGTGAGGTCAACAGATGACACAAGCATATGACTGGTGCAAACTTGATAATAATAACACGCGTGTCATGCAAGAACATGACAACATACCACGCTCATAGCGTGCTCGCGGCCATATCACGAGCTCCGCAAGTAATAAATTTGGTATCACGTGACATGAAAAGATGACGAAAGTAGACGACACATTCAAACATAATAACCATGACACGGAAGTCATGTACGGCACAATTTACCTCCACCTCGTAACGTTGTGCTGTAATTAAAGTGACATATCAGCATTTGTCTTTCGTGCTTCGCATATCATCGATTGCCGCTGTACGTGGAATCTGCTTTTTTTTTCTAAACGCACGGTTTCGTATTCATATTCGTAACTGGGATGACTTTCTGCTCTCCCATGCAATAGATTACCAGCTACTCTATGTTGTTAAATACTTTTTCAATGCACACTCTGACCCACTTATTTTAAACACGCTCTCATTAGTTGGTCGAATCATTTCGTGTTTTGACTTATGCGCTTGTAACTCAAGTTTGTTTCGACATACTCCTAAACGTACGTCTAGCAGGAAAAATGATATGCTAAACTATTAGTCATGCCAAACGCGTCTAAGATATAGTATAATTCAGCCCTTCTTCCCTCCCCCTCCCGAAAAAAATTTTGCTCGCTCTCACTGGGAGTGTTAGCCAGCGCGGGTAGTAACCAAGATGTCCAAGCGATGTACCATGTAGGGTGGCTTAACTAAATGTTACTCTAAAACGGAAGCTTGGACGAGCTTGTTTATAATCAATAAAATTTGGACGATCCCACGTACTTGAGAATCGACGTTATGCGAAGCATGCGGAAGCAAAGCGACCATGTTGCAATTTTTATTTTTATTTTGTTTAGCGATACCTAATGAACATATATATATATATATTTGTGAAATGTAATTTAACAGACAATAATGCCAAGGAAAGTATGGGGCAGGTTATTACACCAAATTAGGCAATTCGGTCTAATAACCACCCCTTTACTTTCCTTGTCATTAATATTGTCTGTGAGATTTCAATATTTTTGTGTTAAAACATGGAAAGACGAGCCCTTGACTATACACTTCATATATATATATATATATATATATATATATATATATATATATATATATAAACGTTGCACACACAGATACAGATACAGATACAAGCGTTGCACGCACAGATGTATGTTGAAGAGTTGCAGATGTTTATAAAACAAATTGTTTGCACTTGCGCAACGATGTCAACTGGAACATGCGTATCAGCAAAACGAGAAGCTGATATAAAACGCTGATGCTGGTTCTGGACACTGCTATATAAATCGACTTCAGCGCATGACACCTCAACACAATTTACGTTAGCCCGACTTGACGGCTGTAACAAACATACTATGTAATATTTATAAATTTGGGTACGCAGTAGTGCAACCACTATTGACGTTTAACGAAGATTACCGTCTATTTAAATAGTATTTCCGAGACCTGGCGTAGCTCTGTGGTACAATGATTGTTTGCCGCGCAAAATGCTTGGGTTCGACTCCTGCTGGGACCCTGAAGCTTATTATTTGCATTCGTCGGGGGGTGAACGCTGCCTATGTCAAGCTTTTCTTAACACTGACATTTATTCTATGCCTTCGTTGCGACGTCACTAGCGTTGTCGGGTATTTCTTAACGCTCGCACGATAAAATTACCTATGTGTGTTCTCGTTGTTCCTCGATAGATACTAAGTGTCAATCAATTGTGGCACATACCCGCACACCAGCGGCACATACCCGCCTACGTGTATCTGCCACTGTCTGACGGGAGGTATTTGACGACGTACACGACGGGATTGTGCCATTATTCATGTCTTGACCAGCGCGTCTTATTCGTCAAACCATCTTTTCCTCCCGTGCTAATTATGGTTCACGCCAAGTTAAGGGGGTGATCACGAGAGCACCGAAACGTAAACGGCTAGATAGATAGATAGATACGCTCAAAGTCGCCGAAGTTCACTAAGAAATCCTTCGCATTTAAAACACATGCAGCCTGGCCGCTTGGCCATAGCGTTTATCTTATCCTAAGCCCTATAGCAAGTCGTAAGTCTTAGTGACAAATTGGTTGGAGACGTGTACCTTCTAATTACCCAGATAACAACAGCGTCCCGAGAGACTACTCGTCTTAAGTCTTCGTCACTGGATTCACACGAAGAAGCTTTGCCCGAGTGCAGTGCTTGAGCGTGCTGTGATTACAGAATGAGCAGTGTCTTAAGGAAGTATCCATTTTTGCCGCGTGCAGAACGCCACCTTTCTTGTCTAACAGAGATCAGGGTATCGGGAAAAGTGCAAGCCCTTCCTACACGGAAGCAATCTTGCCGCATTAGCAGACCTCCATGTAAGTTTATTTGCGCAATCATGTGAGAGAAATAGTACACCAATTTTGTTTTTGTTTAAACAATCTAATACGCAATGACTGAACCCCTGCGAGTCACTTATTTAGTTTATTTCGACAAAAAAAATTGTCTTGGTCGATGGAACTAAAGCCAGATTACCTCCACCTGACTACGGTCTTTCTACCCACGTGTTTGCTCAGATAGAGTGGAACAAAAAATACAAATATTTTTCAGAAACAAAAAAAAACTTTAAAAAATTCAGCCCTGGAATACGCTTTGCTCTAAGGTAAATGCACTCAGTACACTTAAAACACTGATTAATTCAGAAATCGTGAGGAAATGTGATCGTCGTGGTACCTGCGAAGCAGAGTTCAGCTACATCCTTCTTTCATAGTGTCGTTTGAGATCTCTCTTAGCCGCCCGACAAAGTACAATGCTGACTCGAGTAATGTACCTGTGCACAAAGACACCAACATGTGGGTGCCACTACCGGCCGCCTATTTTAAAGATGAGGGTTGCCTTCAATTTTCTCCCATCGCTTCAACCTAGTTTGCTTCATCTAGTATGCTTACCACACTTTAAAGAACCATTAAACCATCCACATGCATTCATTTACTCGTTTCAATACGTTGCCGTTATACACAACGGCTGCCATGACGTCACCTGTCCGAAGAGAAGACGTCGCGAGCAGTAAATGCTGCCAGTGCGTGAACAAGAACCTCTTTTATATGCGAAGCAGCTTCTGATCGGGGCTTTTTTTTGTTCGTTGACGTAGCGACGCTAATACTCGGAGCACCCACAAGATAGCTCTGCGGTATAGATGCTCGCTCCACCCTGGCGCGTGCTCTGGCATGAGTGGAGACAGCTAACGGTGCTGCACTGCTCTTCATAATATAAACGCTTCATCATCATCATCAGCCTGTTTTCGTTCACTGCAGGACAAAGGCCTCTTCTATGCTCTTCCAGTCAACTCGGTCATGTGCTTGCTGCAGCCAATTCATACCCGCAAACGTTTTTAATATCTTCTGCCCACATAACCTTCTGTCTCCCCCTAACCCACTTGCCTTTTCTAGGAATTCAGTTCAATACTCTTAATGACCAGTGGTTATCCTGTCTATGCACGAGATTCCCGGCCCATGTCCATTTCCTCTTCTTGATTTCATTTACAATATTCTTAACTCCAGTTTGTTCCCTAATGCACTCTGCTCTATTCTTGTCTCTAAAGGTTACACCTACCATTTTCTTTTCAATTGCTGGCTGCATCGTCCTCAATTTCAGCTGAAACCTCTTTGTAAGTGTCCAGGTTTCTGCTCCATAGCTAAGCACTGGCAGGATGCAGCTGTTTTATACCTTCCTCTTGAGGGATAGTGGCAATCTACCTGTCATGCGTACTCATCTCTATCTCTCTCTTACACAGAGTAGTAAGCAGTATGAATGAACACTTGAGCATGGTTGCGGTGGAGGCGATTGGTCGCAAAACAATCATGAACGCCTATACGGTTATGAATAAAGATCGACCACCTTATTGAAGAACATTAAGTCAACCCAAGCCTGCTTGGCATACTACTGAGGGTTCTCTTCACGGGGAGATGTGTGCGATGTCTTGGACACGCTCTTTTCATTTTTGCATCAGACTCTGAGGAAGGGCACTCGGAGAGGCAGACAAACGAGCCGACAAACGCAGCGCAGTGAAGGAAAGAGTTAAACAAGCAACGGCGTGTAACTCCACTATCGTTTGCTGTTGACTCAAGCACAACTGCGATACCCCGATTGCATTTGGACCTCAGGGTAGTTTAGGGACATTCAAGTGTAAAATACCAATACTGCCTTATATGAAACTAATTCATGTTTCTTAGCACTTCTCACTGTACGGCCGCATTGCATTATATCCTCGGGAGATCGTTGCCTTTAAATGTTCTTAGTGCAAATGCGTGAAATAACAGCAACTATTTTTCGTGAATGTTTTCGTATTTGGTCACTGGTAATCGATACATGAATGTACATAACATTTGTGCGACACCAACGTTTGTCCAAACAAATTGTGCCGCGCACAGTTGAACTAACTTGCACAACGGTATCGGCATAACGACGTAATTTCCGATTTCTTGCAGGGCAACGCAAGAGCCAAAACCATCAGTTCTGGTTACTTAGAGGAAACCCTGCCGAGGTAAAAACTGCAGGTGCCGACTTCTTTTTACAACCAGGATACCTTGCAATGGTGTACATCTTTCTTCGACACAGGAATGCCTAAAGGCCATAGCCTGCGAGCAGGAAAAGCACAGCCGCTATCAGTGCATCGCAGAAAAAACACTTTAAGAATTTCTTCATATCTCTCTCAACTGTCTTCTTACGTGCAAATCTTCAAAAGTGAGCAGAAAAAAAATCAAGGCATATCCACGGATTGAATGATGATAATTGGGGCGAAGCTCGGAGGTTTTATCAGTAAACCGTGAAACCTCCGTCCAGCCACCCGCCCGTGCGTCCGTCCATCCATCTGTCTGGCCGTCAGCGCGCCTGCCCGCCTGCCTGAACGCCCACCTGCCTGCCTGCCTGCCCGCCCGCCCGCCCGCCCGCCCATCTGCCTGCCTGTCTGTCCATCTGTCTGTCTGTAACACTATTCAGTAACCTAGCCAGAGTTTAGGCACATGCTGAACGTCCAGCCATCTTGAACTGGGTTGGCGTTTATAGTTCTGAAAAACGTCGATCATAAAGCAAATAATAAGCATATTTGCTATTCCCGCATATTTGTGACTACGATAGACCCCGCTGCTTATATGTTTACATTATCGTTATCCCTCCATTTGGTTCATTAGTTTCTACCCGTGTAATGTATGCGCGTCAGATGCGATTGGCTTCCACGACACAAGAGAGGGCATTAGAGGTTGATAGCGGATGCCATGAGCGCCGAGTGTACACCAACCCGTGGCTTCTATTATCTCCCTTTAAATCAACACAGCAAAAGTCTGATCGTTGTTTTTTTTAGAGTTACCTTAGGCCTACTGTGTGTAAGTAGGTTTGTAGAGATTATTTAGAGAAACTGCAATACGCGAAATCAGTTAGTTCGAGAACCTATGCTACTAAGCTATACCTGTGGCCCTGTCACGTTCTTGGATCCAATTTTCCGGCAAGCAATTCATCTGGATGCGCTCACTGGTGTCCCACGGTAGCACCACAGACCACGCCTCTATATCGACCTCCTCTGATGTGGACCACGCAGTTTATGCGGGACGTGAGGATTGCGGGTCCATTTTCCTGCGCAATTGCTGCAAAAAGACTGTATCGATGTAAAAAATAGCTTGAGGACGTGAAATAGTAGAATCGCCAGGCAGTTTCGGTTGCAATAATAGTATTTATTAAATGATGTGCCAGTACGTGGGCAAAATATGATGGAAAAGCTGTGCCCATGTATTCGCAACACCATGTAATGTGGATGCCAGAAGAACCACAACGCGTTGACCGTTAAGTGTTGCACAGAAGCGGTGTATTGCTTTACCATGTCATGGGTGACGTTTCACGTTGTCGTTATGCTGGGCTCTGTGTCAATTACCGTTCGGAAAACAAATAAAGTACAAAAACGCCCGGCCTGCGCGCAAGGCATATCAGAGTCACAGCGAAAGCATAAAGAGCGGCCTTTCAGAGCTTTTTCTAAACTAGCTAACGTGGTTGCTTGGGTGAGTTGGTACGACATGATTCACATAAAAGACAGCACCAATAACGAGGGACAAGAGAAAGAAGGAGACAGACAGCGGCATTGACTTACAAGAAGATTTCTTTGCTAGAACCGCACAATATATACTTGGGCAGTGTCTGACAAAAACAGAGAAAAATACAAAACAAAGAAAACAGAATCCACCTAACAGCTACGTAATCATCACCACAACGCAGCATGAACAACATGTGTGCTAACGTTCTGAAAAAATCTATTTCTTTTCGTGATAGCGCAATCGAAGGCTTGCTGAATGCGGTTCTGTTCCCGATTTTCAGCTTTGTACCGTCATTAGGTGTCATCGGGACCAGATGACACGTGAAATTTATGAGGCTGCAGAGATAGAAAGGCTGGTGTGAGGATTCGAGAAAAACGACTACGACGAACGTGCGGGACAAGGCACGTGCAATTACGAGGCAACTGTGCGCCAATCAGCTGATGACTAGCGGTGGCCCATAGAAGTGGCGTGCCACGATTGGGCCACGTGTGATCGTTACGTGGCGGTAAGCTTTGTGGCTGGGGACGAGCCGAAGCAGCGGCAGACGGAAGACAGCGGGCCGAAGCGTCGGATGCAGGCGATCGCGGCCGTCCACGCTGCTGCCGTCCAACCACCAGCTGGGGCGGCATTGCCGGCACGAGTACTGCATCTCGGGGCGCGGCCTGGCCTGTGTTCTCTTCCTTGCCGAGGGCATCTCGGATCTCGGCGAGGCGTTTCCACGGTCAGCCGTTCGGCACAGCGATGAACGTGGCCTGGCTAATGGTCACGGTTGCGCCGAGCATCGCGTATCGACGCAAGCTGTTCGCTGGACGGGCTGGCCATTCCCCGCATGGAGCATCGCGTCTCCGATGCGGGTTGACTGCTCCATAGCCGCACCCATGCCATCAAGCGCCGGTGTCACCAGAGCGTCGCACATCGGCAAGGGACGAGCGAGACGTTCTACCAGGCGAGACGCGGGCGTGTGTTCGGAGGACCACGGAGCCGGGCGAGGTTAAGGGTGGCAGAGGATCCTGGTGCCAAAGGAGTTCTGGCTGAATCGAGGATCGCCGAGCGGTGCCGAGCCGTACCGAGCGACGCGCCAGACTCAGACGTGGGCCGCGAGCTCATGAGCTGCAGTGTGCACCCGAGGGTACCTGGCGGTGCCCTGGCCAAGAAGAAGGCACGTGGGAAAAAGAGCTCGAGGGTTGAGGCCACGAAGGCAGACGAAGCGGTGCGCCGCTCGAGAAGACGAGTTCCTGGCAGCGTTCCTGAGCCGGACGTGGGACCCGTACGCGTCGACCAGGTCGAACCCCGGTGTCAGTTCGAGGTCGAGTCCGTCGGCCTGTACAAGGTCCAAGGACGAAGCCTGCTGAGCGGCTCCTGCCTGGGTGCAGTGGCCGGGAGCAGGTTCGTGGGTGAGACCTACCGGGTGTGGTCCTCGTGTGCCGTGGCCTGATCCTGGACCTCCGGAGTTGCGACCCTGACTGCTGGGTTGGCCGCGAAGTCCGACTAAACGGCGCTGCACACGGTAGCGTAACCGTGCGCCGTCAGCCGTTCCACCCGTGCCATCAAATAAATTGTTCATGTTAATCCTTTCTTGTCCGCTATAAGCAAACATAGTGACGAACGATCACAGCTGGGCAGTGCATGTCAGCAGGCATTCGATTGCGCTATCACAAAAAGAAATACTTTTTTCAGAACGTTACCACACGTGTTGTTCATGAAGCGTTGTGGCGATGATTACGTTGTTGTTAGGTGGATTCTGTTTTCTTTGTTCTGCATTTTTCTCTTTTTTTCTCGGATACTGTCCAAGTATATATTGTGCGGCTCTAGCAAATAAATCTTGTAAGTCAGTGCCACTGTGTGTCTCCTTCTTTCTCTTGTCCCTTGTTATTGGCGCGGTTTTTTATGTGAGTTTTTCTAAACACTATTCGGGTAAATTCTAGAAGCAGACATGCTGGGTACCCACTACGCCATAAATATGCGCGATTTTTGTATAGTAGGTCGGCATTCACAATGCAATCTTTCGTCCTTTTTTGCAGAAGCATGGTATCCGCTAAGCACCAGTAACACATTTTTCGTTGCATTCAGCGGATGAAGAATTACGCTTGATGTGTGTTTTGTAATGTGTTGGAATATTTGACAACCCACTTGTTACGCGATTCACATTGTGGGATGCTGGGTGTTCTTTCGCTGTTTTCAAATGCTTTATTACTCATACTAACGCCATTTCTTTCCTAACATCAAGCCTGCTTAAGGCAGGTTCGCAAATGAGTCTCGAGCACCAGTGTGGCTCCGCAGTAGAATATTCGGCTGGCACACGGTTCGAATCTGACTATATGCCACCACATGTCTTTGGGGTTTTTTTGAGTTTTTCATATTTTGTGTGAGATTGGTTAGGACACCGGCAGCAGCGGCGGACAACTACGGCGCTGCGCGTGAGCCGTGTTGTGGTTGCATAACGGCTTTCGCTGTAAAAACAATTAGGCGACACGTATACGCGCACTTAGTTGCGCATGTCTTAGCAAGTCCACAGGATGTGTGGCCTTGTTTGAATGCATCACAAATTATATCAAATTAAAAAAAATGTTAAAAAGCACATCAGCGTCTATTTTGTTGCCCTCTTTGAAGTTTACTTTCATACTCTGGATGTGGGTGTCAGGTCTTTGATGTCGAAGAAAAATAAGATCACTTCGGTTCACTTTACTCTTAGTTTGGCTCTATTGCGGTAGTAGAGTTGTGCATTCTAAGACGTTGGTACCCATCCCTTCCTTTTTTATGCTTCATTCTGGCATATATGAGGCGTGTCATTCCTCTAAGAAATACAGTTGTCTGTACTTGTCTGTTAGCGCCCCCTCTCTTGTGGGCGTATACTCGTGCTGGTGCTTCCTTGCTGTACAAAAGAGAATTCGCCTAAAAGGAGGCTTATTTAGTTCTGATGCGTGCATGTGCGAACTTGATTTCATCTTTAATGAGAACTGCGCAAAAGTTTTGTTTCCTCCAGCCTATGTTCCCCTAAAGCACATTTACTACAATGCATGGCAGAGGCAGCTATGAAGATGTGCGTATAAAAAACGTTACATCAGGACGCAGTTATCGAAGATGGGTGGGCCCAACTGTGCTAAGATTATGCTGACCATTAAAAGATGATTTTATTTAAAATTAAATATTTCTTGGTCATATACAATTCCTACAATGTTTCTTGAAACCTCTTTTAGCAACCTGCGTCAACCTGTGTTACTTTAATGGCCTCTTAAAATTTAGAGGTGCGCGTTGTCTACAGGTGTTGGTAGAACGATAGTGTTAGATGTCCCGCAGTAATGTAGCGGCTTTGACATGTGCAGTGTAACCGACTCATTGGGGTCATAAACTTCAGCGTACATTGTTTGACATCTATCGTGAAATATGTGCACCGACGCTTCTTTCATTTCCCTCCACCAAAATGAGACCGCAAGTGTCGCAAGTCAAAGCAGTGAGATTTACACAGAATGCTCAGTGAAATTATTAATATGTACTGTAGGAATTCACAGGATATCATCTTCCTCGTCTGTAAATAACCATCACCAGTCTTCGTGCCGTACCTCTTCATCATCGGCGCCATCTAGCTGTTGCTTGAATAAAGCGTCAGCTGAACCGTTCCATTTAAGTACGCACGTTACGCTCTCTCCATCATGGGTCCAGAGTGCAAGAAGGGGGCTGCGACATAGCAGGGAAACTGTTCACGTTACAGTAAGCCTTATTCGTTCCCGCTACAAAACCTAGTAACAATCCAGGTATATAGGAATGAAAAAAGTGCCCCGAGGAAAGAGAAGGCGGTAACGACTATGTGGACCATACTAAACGAGAAAAAAAGAAACGTCAGCAGTGGCGTCGGGCTCTAAACATATAAACGCTCTGGTAGCCACGTTCGGGAGAGTACTCGTTAATCTTCCATGGCACAACCAATCAGGGTTCACCCTGGGGGGTGCGGTTCATTAGGTGCCGCTCTTTTCGGCCAAAGCCGTCGTCAAAGTCTCAGCTGTTCTTCGCACACCGCCAATGTGCACCTAATAAAATGGGAGAGAAGAACAGGCTGGGCGTCTACTTACCCCGAAGCGATGATGGCTTCAGCGGGTCTCCGTGTAGCCTGTGAATAGTCTCTAGGTGGCTTCGTACGATGGCATGGATGTCCCTCAATGAGTTGTCCAGAGCGTAAGAGACAGTTGGTTCATGTGAGTCTTCCTCTGAGATATCCGCCTGCGTAGAAAAGACGCAAGAAAAATAATGTAGCACCCAGTTGTGCCGTGCTGAGAGAAATAGGGATATCAAATCTGAATGTCGACACTCTTTTACGCAAGCCGATCATACATTGATTATTAAACGTTTATTACAGTGCTAGCACTTCATTACAATGTGTATTTGAAAGAGCACAGCAACATCCGTCAGCCGCCAACAGCGTGCCTAGCGTTGACATGTTACGAAACTCCAATGAAAAAAAAAACCTCATGTAAAGAAGACATTATCGGCCAAACATTAGTTATGATAAGAGCCAATAAACATTTATAATAATGAAGGAATCTAGCTGAGCGTAATAAGTGAGAGAAGAAAATGTGTTTGTGGAGGGGGGATAGGTGTGTGAGTGTGTGGAGATTTGTGTAGGAGGGGCCGCTGCGGTATCTCGCTGAGATCCACACCACGGGCGTCTTCCTACATGAGCTGTGCAATGTGCTTCAGCAATGGGAAAGCCCGCGGCAATTGTACCACATTTGAAGTTTTTTAATATTTTTGTAGAACTACTATTATGCAGCCACAATTTTTGTGCACTTTCGTTATGCTTGGTTACAAAGTTTCATCATGAATCACAGTGCTGCTCAACAGTGATCGCCATGCTCCGTCGTGATTTTACTAACATATAAAAGATTGATTTAGCTTTAGGTGACACTTCTGCCGACCAATAGAATTTGTTTCTATGTGAAAGCTAACTTCTCCAAAAGAACGCTTACGAAATACGATGCGTAAATCCAGCAATTTTCTAAAGGCTGCACCAAGATGAGCACAATATGCTTGCGGTAATACGCCACAAATGATTTAGGCTTTTCACCCCAATACCCTTAGAGTAGTAACAGGGTAGGCCATTTACCGTGAAAGTTCCCTTTATTAAATCGTTAAGTCATGCATGCATTTGTAGGTAACCTGTAGCAACGACACTTGATTATTCGCATAAGCTACTTACCACGCACAATGCTTCAGAAGCCAATATCTTGGTCGCATTTTTTATTAGCGATGTACTTTCGATCAACCAGCAAGCTCTTCATCGTGTCTAAAAACTAAACGAAAGTGGCAGGTACTTCCACCTATATTATTGGGAGTTCTTGTACAACGTGGTCAAGGTTTTCACGACACTTCATATATATATATATATATATATATATATATATATATATATATATATATATTTAAATGGAAAGAAGTGTATACCTAAGGGCTCGTTTTTCCGTGTTTTGACACAATAATGAGATCTAACAGACAGTAATGCCAAGAAATGTACAGGGGATGTTATTAGAACCAATGGAATGTAAGTAAGAAGAAAAAAGTGACTAATATATATATATATATATAGTGGGAGTTATAAGTCAATGGCCCACTTAGTCTTCGTGAAGGAATGGGATATGGCAGAACAGTAGCGTTGTAAACAAGGATAAATATATTTATTTCCCAACAGTTTAGGGAGGAGTCCTCCCTTCATCAGGGGATGAGTATGATGAAGGGAGGACCCCTCCCGAAACTGTTGGGAAATAAATATATTTATCCTTGTTGACAACGCTCCCGTTGTGCCATATCTCATACCTATATATATAAATATATATATATATATATATATATATATATATATATATATATTGTAGGCATTCATTAAGCACATCATCTATCTTTACACATATTCATCATCATGAGTGGTCGTCATCTTCTTCTGCTGTGGGGACTTGGCTTGTCTGAGTTCTGTGCCTTGGGCGTGGTCGCTTCATCGTGTCTTGCGGGCCTAATAAAGGTTGCCTTCACCGTTACATCACAAGTGGTGGAGTGTGCTCTACGATCTTCCGTCCTCTCCTAGCCCGATCTGCCTCCTGGAGCTGCGCTCAGGTCGTCGTTTGTACCAGGTATCCGGTAACATGCCTCAGGACGAACCAACCGGCGCTTCTGCGTCTACCTCCACGGCCCCGGCTACCACGGCCTATCCATCGTGGATTATCACCGCGCACCATCGTGAGCCGCCCACGTTTGCCGGACTTCGAGGTGAAGATGTGGAAGATTGGTTGAACCAGTTCAATCGAGCGAGTTCCACTAACAACTAGGACGATCCTACGAAGCTTCGCCGTGTTTCTTTCTACCTCACGGGCGAAAACATGGTTTTTCAATCATGAAACGGACATTACGGACTGGACACGTTTCAACCAACAGCTTCGCCAAATTTTCGGCACCCCCGCGGTTCGTTCAGCTCTCGCGAAGAAGACACTGGATTCTCGCAAGCAACAATGCGGTGAGTCCTACACATCGTACATAGAGGATGTGCTTGCTCTCTGTCACCGTTTCAGCACGTCCATGTCTGAACCGGAGAGAGTTCGTCATCTTCTGAAAGGGATAGGCACGGTCGCGTTCAATGCCTTGGTCATTCAAAACCCGACTACGGTCGCTGACGTTGTTGCCACATGCCAACGCCTGGAGGAACTTGAATCCCAACGTTTACCGCCGGACAGCTCTGAAAACACTACCACGACTGATGCCTCATTGCGTGCCATGATCCGGGCGCTTATACGGGAAGAGCTGCAATCTTTCGGCCTTTCAATGACACCGAGTCCACCTCCCCCCTCCAACAATGTTTTGCGGGATGTTATCAAAGAGGAGTTGGCGTCCATGACCAGGCCAGCGTTTGTAGACTCTCCAGTACCTCGACTCCAGCCGACGTACGCACAAGTCCTCGCTGGCTCACCACCCGTGGTACAACCGATGCCCGCACACTCGACGCCTGTCCCGCTGGCTTCGTTAACTCCGAGTGTGACTAGCCAGCCCTTTCACCCACCGTGTCGGCCGCATCGTCCGATCTGTTATTACTGCGGCTATCGGGGCCACATTGCACGCGTCTGTCGGAAGCGTCAGCAGGACGAGCGTCGTGGACTCGACACCTACGGACGGGATGATGGGACAAGCTGGTACGCTTTCCAACGTCGTCCTTATGATCCGCCGCTACGCCGCTCACCGTCTCCAACCTCGACATCTGAGCCAACCAGTTCCTACCGTTCTACTAGACGCCGCTCACCCTCACCCCTCCGCCGTTCCACGTCTCCAATGCGATCGTCTCGCAATTCAACAACCAA
Organism: Rhipicephalus annulatus; assembly: GCA_013436015.1. Lineage (NCBI taxonomy): Eukaryota > Metazoa > Arthropoda > Arachnida > Ixodida > Ixodidae > Rhipicephalus > Rhipicephalus annulatus. The sequence continues at coordinate 752,815 of WOVY01014650.1, forward strand.
CGCCCGGAAAACTAACCTCTGCAGCTTTTGGAGGAAAAGCTGCATCGAACGAAAAGACAGAAATTCCTCCAGTGCGTCCATATAATACGATAGCTGTTTTAATAGAAGGTGTGTACGTGGACGCTTTAATAGACACTGATGCCTCTTTGTCTGTGATTGATCGTTCTTTGTGCTCACGTCTACGCAAAGTCACCACCCCTTATGATGGACCAACACTGCACACTGCTCAAGGGGACGCCATTAGACCTGCCGCTATGTGCACCGCTCGTGTTTTCATAGCTGGTATTCTTCATTTTGTACAATTTGCTGTGCTGAATTCGTGTGCCCACCAGATTATATTAGGCTGGGATTTTCTGTCTACGGCGAACGCTTTCATCTGCTGTAAAGAAAATGTTGTTCATACGATGGAAACTGACTATGCCCTGTATGCGGATGACAAACCCGTTCGCTTGCTCGCTGCTGAAGAGACCGAGCTACCACCTGGTCATCAGCGGATAGTTGCCATCACTTCTAATGTGATCGACTCTGGTGACGTGTTTGTCCAACCATCTGCACGCTGTCTCGCAAGAGGTATAGCCTTTGCTTCAGGTCTAGCGCGATTCCACAATGGCTCCGGACTTCTCTACGCTACGAACCAGACTTATGAGAAAATTCTCATTCCTAAAGGCACCACAATGACTTGCGTTTCTGAATCCCAACCTGTCTCTGTTGTCTCTCTTATGCCAGCGTGTTCTAACCTTCCTTCTATTGGACGTTCATCAAGCGTTTCTGTTCTTGCTGCGACTATTAGTCCAGAACTGACCTCTTCACAGACAGATGAGTTGCTTGCCTTGCTACAAAAGCATAGGAGATTGTTTGATGCCCATTCCTCATCTCTGGGACAGACGTCCATTATTAGGCATCGTATCCAGACCGATGGCACTTCCATCGTACGCCGTCGACCATATCGCGTCTCTTCATCCGAGCGTGAAATCATTGAACAAAATGTAGCCGATATGCTGCAACGGAACATTATACGTCTCTCCGCGAGTCCTTGGTCATCCCCTGTTGTTTTAGTAAGAAAAAAAGATGGCTCCGTGCGGTTTTGCGTTGACTACAGAGCACTTAATAAGATTACCCACAAGGATGTTTACCCCATGCCGCGCATAGACGATGCTTTGGATTCACTGCAAGGTGCTGAGTACTTTTCAAGCCTAGACCTGCGTTCAGGTTACTGGCAAATACCCATGCACGAGGATGACAAAGAAAAGACAGCGTTTTCAACACCAGATGGGCTGTATGAATTCAACGTCATGCCATTCGGCCTTTGCAATGCTCCAGCAAAATTCGAGCGGATGATCGACACAGTTTTACGAGGCTTGAAGTGGAAGACTTGCTTGTGCTATTTAGACGATATCGTTATTTTCTCGTCAACCTTCCCTCAGCACTTGCAACGACTGGACGAAGTTCTTACGTGCCTTGCAAACGCAGGCCTTCAGCTGAACACCAAGAAGTGCCGTTTTGCGAGCAAGACGATTAAAGTGTTAGGCCACATCGTAAGCAAGGACGGTATTCGTCCCGATCCTGACAAGATTTCCGCTGTCCAACACTTCCCGCGTACTGAAAAAGCCAAAGATTTGCGCAGTTTCCTCGGCCTCGCTTCTTATTTTCGCCGATTCATTCGAGACTTCGCCTCAATAGCTTCACCATTGCACAAGTTGGTCGGATCAGGCGTCACCTTTGTGTGGTCTCCTGAATGTGAAGCGGCGTTTGCCCAACTGAAGAGTGCACTCACTTCCGAACCAGTCCTCTGCCATTTCGACGAAACCGCGCCTACGCTCCTGCATACAGACGCTAGTGGTCGAGGCATTGGTGGAATTCTCCTACAGCGAGACAAATCTTCACGTGAGAAAGTCGTCGCATACGCGAGCCGTGCACTGACCCCTGCTGAAAAGAATTATACCATCACCGAACAGGAGTGCCTAGCGGTCGTATGGTCGATACAAAAATTTCAACCTTATCTCCACGGCCGCCACTTTACTCTGGTTACGGACCATCACGCCTTGTGCTGGCTCTCGACAATCAAGAACTTGTCCGGCCGCCTTGGTCGCTGGATTCTTCGCTTACAAGAATATGACTTCACTATCACATACAAGTCGGGAAACAAGAATCAAGACGCCGACGCCCTTTCGCGTTGCCCGCTCTCTTCGGACCCGCTTAACAAACCCGCCACTGCCGCACACGAGAAGCTTTTGGGCCGTCTCTTTCCTACATGTTTCGTCATTAACTACTTTGAACCCAACTTCTCCAAGCGAGTGTGGTTTCTTCTTATCTCACCAACGTGCTGACCCTTACTGTCGCCGCATCATGGACCGTCTTGACGGGACTTGCCGGCCCCCTAACGCCCGTCTTCGCCGACAGCTCACGCAATTCAAGCTCAACAACCACGTCCTGTACCGTCATATCTACCACAATGATGGTCAACGCTGGGTGCCCGTTCTACCTCGCTCTCTTCGGGCTCAAGTCCTCAAGACATATCACGACGACATGTCTGCTGGACACATGGGCTTCCAGAAAACGTATGACCGCATAAGATGTCACTACTACTGGCCGGGCTTGTCCACCTGTGTCGCAAAGTACGTTGCCTCATGCGCCTTTTGTCAGCGTCGCAAGCTACCTACATCAACTCGAAGTGGACAATTACAACCGCTCCCGTGTCCCCTGCAACCATTCGAGGTAGTTGGCATTGACCTGTATGGTCCGCTTCCTATGACTGTCACGGGCAATCGTTGGATAGTTACAGCTGTCGACCACCTGACCCGCTACGCCGAAACAGCTCCCGTGCCTTCTGCGTCAGCTTCGGAAGTGGCCGACTTCATCCTTCGAGCAATAATCCTACGACACGGAGCTCCTCGTGTAATCCTGAGCGACCGTGGAAGAGTATTTCTTTCAGCACTCGTCGAAGAAATGCTCAAGGCAGCCGGCACTACACACAAAACAAGCTCCAGTTACCATCCTCAGACGAACGGCCTGACTGAGCGCTTCCATCGTACACTGTCAGATATGATTGCGATGTATATCGAACCCGACCACAGAAACTGGGACACCATTTTGCCATTTGTCACTTTTGCCTATAATACCTCTGTACAGCGCACAACCGGTTACTCGCCGTTCTACCTCGTCCACGGTCGCTTCCCCTCTTCTTTCCTCGATGTTTCGTTCTTCTCTGCGCCTGTCAAACCATGTTCATCTTCAAGTGAAGAATACGTGTCTCGTCTACTTCATTGCCGCCAGCTGGCTCGCGTCAACACTGAAGCCAAGCAACAGGATCGCAAGCTTGAATATGATGCCTCTCATCGTGCCGTGTCTTTCAGCCCTGGCGACGAAGTCCTCCTTCTTACACCCATTCGCACTCCCGGACTGTGCGAAAAGTTTCAATTACGTTTTATTGGCCCCTACACTGTCTTGGAGCAAAGTCTCCTGTGAATTATCGCGTGGCACCCGTTCTTCTTCCGACGGACAGCCGCTACAGGGCAGCAGAAATAGTCCACGTATCCCGCTTGAAGCCTTTCATACGGCGTTCATCTTCGCTTTAAAATGCGGCCAGGAACTGCGGTCAGGATGACCGCTTTCACGTGGGGGGGGGGGAAGTTAGTGTAGGCATTCATTAAGCACATCATCTATCTTTACACATATTCATCATCATGAGTGGTCGTCATCTTCTTCTGCTGTGGGGACTTGGCTTGTCTGAGTTCTGTGCCTTGGGCGTGGTCGCTTCATCGTGTCTTGCGGGCCTAATAAAGGTTGCCTTCACCGTTACATCACAAGTGGTGGAGTGTGCTCTACGATCTTCCGTCCTCTCCCAGCCCGATCTGCCTCCTGGAGCTGCGCTCAGGTCGTCGTTTGTACCAGGTATCCGGTAACATGCCTCAGGACGAACCAACCGGCGCTTCTGCGTCTACCTCCACGGCCCCGGCTACCACGGCCTATCCATCGTGGATTATCACCGCGCACCAGCGTTAGCCGCCCACGTTTGCCGGACTTCGAGGTGAAGATGTGGAAGATTGGTTGAACCAGTTCAATCGAGCGAGTTCCACTAACAACTAGGACGATCCTACGAAGCTTCGCCGTGTTTCTTTCTACCTCATGGGCGAAAACATGGTTTTTCAATCATGAAACGGACATTACGGACTGGACACGTTTCAAGCAACAGCTTCGCCAAATTTTCGGCACCCCCGCGGTTCGTTCAGCTCTCGCGAAGAAGACACTGGATTCTCGCAAGCAACAATGCGGTGAGTCCTACACATCGTACATAGAGGATGTGCTTGCTCTCTGTCACCGTTTCAGCACGTCCATGTCTGAACCGGAGAGAGTTCGTCATCTTCTGAAAGGGATAGGCACGGTCGCGTTCAATGCCTTGGTCATTCAAAACCCGACTACGGTCGCTGACGTTGTTGCCACATGCCAACGCCTGGAGGAACTTGAATCCCAACGTTTACCGCCGGACAGCTCTGAAAACACTACCACGACTGATGCCTCATTGCGTGCCATGATCCGGGCGCTTATACGGGAAGAGCTGCAATCTTTCGGCTTCTCAATGACACCGAGTCCACCTCCCCCCTCCAACAATGTTTTGGGGGATGTTATCAAAGAGGAGTTGGCGTCCATGACCAGGCCAGCGTTTGTAGACTCTCCAGTACCTCGACTCCAGCCGACGTACGCACAAGTCCTCGCTGGCTCACCACCCGTGGTACAACCGATGCCAGCACACTCGACGCCTGTCCCGCTGGCTTCGTTAACTCCGAGTGTGACTAGCCAGCCCTTTCACCCACCGTGTCGGCCGCATCGTCCGATCTGTTATTACTGCGGCTATCGGGGCCACATTGCACGCGTCTGTCGGAAGCGTCAGCAGGACGAGCGTCGTGGACTCGACACCTACGGACGGGATGATGGGACAAGCTGGTACGCTTTCCAACGTCGTCCTTATGATCCGCCGCTACGCCGCTCACCGTCTCCAACTTCGACATCTGAGCCAACCAGTTCCTACCGTTCTACTAGACGCCGCTCACCCTCACCCCTCCGCCGTTCCACGTCTCCAATGCGACCTGTCTCGCAATTCAACAACCAACGCCCGGAAAACTAACCTCTGCAGCTTTTGGAGGAAAAGCTGCATCGAACGAAAAGACAGAAATTCCTCCAGTGCGTCCATATAATACGATAGCTGTTTTAATAGAAGGTGTGTACGTGGACGCTTTAATAGACACTGGTGCCTCTTTGTCTGTGATTGATCGTTCTTTGTGCTCACGTCTACGCAAAGTCACCACCCCTTATGATGGACCAACACTGCACGCTGCTCAAGGGGACGCCATTAGACCTGCCGCTATGTGCACCGCTCGTGTTTTCATAGCTGGTATTCTTCATTTTGTACAATTTGCTGTGCTGAATTCGTGTGCCCACCAGATTATATTAGGCTGGGATTTTCTGTCTACGGCGAACGCTTCCATCTGCTGTAAAGAAAATGTTGTTCATATGATGGAAACTGACTATGCCCTGTATGCGGATGACAAACCCGTTCGCTTGCTCGCTGCTGAAGAGACCGAGCTACCACCTGGTCATCAGCGGATAGTTGCCATCACTTCTAATGTGATCGACTCTGGTGACGTGTTTGTCCAACCATCTGCACGCTGTCTCGCAAGAGGTATAGCCTTTGCTTCAGGTCTAGCGCGATTCCACAATGGCTCCGGACTTCTCTACGCTACGAACCAGACTTATGAGAAAATTCTCATTCCTAAAGGCACCACAATGGCTTGCGTTTCTGAATCCCAACCTGTCTCTGTTGTCTCTCTTATGCCAGCGTGTTATAACCTTCCTTCTATTGGACGTTCATCAAGCATTTCTGTTCTTGCTGCGACTATTAGTCCAGAACTGACCTCTTCACAGACAGATGAGTTGCTTGCCTTGCTACAAAAGCATAGGAGATTGTTTGATGCCCATTCCTCATCTCTGGGACAGACGTCCATTATTAGGCATCGTATCCAGACCGATGGCACTTCCATCGTACGCTGTCGACCATATCGCGTCTCTTCATCCGAGCGTGAAATCATTGAACAAAATGTAGCCGATATGCTGCAACGGAACATTATACGTCTCTCCGCGAGTCCTTGGTCATCCCCTGTTGTTTTAGTAAGAAAAAAAGATGGCTCCGTGCGGTTTTGCGTTGACTACAGAGCACTTAATAAGATTACCCACAAGGATGTTTACCCCATGCCGCGCATAGACGATGCTTTGGATTCACTGCAAGGTGCTGAGTACTTTTCAAGCCTATACCTGCGTTCAGGTTACTGGCAAATACCCATGCACGAGGATGACAAAGAAAAGACAGCGTTTTCAACACCAGATGGGCTGTATGAATTCAACGTCATGCCATTCGGCCTTTGCAATGCTCCAGCAAAATTCGAGTGGATGATCGACACAGTTTTACGAGGCTTGAAGTGGAAGACTTGCTTGTGCTATTTAGACGATATCGTTATTTTCTCGTCAACCTTCCCTCAGCACTTGCAACGACTGGACGAAGTTCTTACGTGCCTTGCAAACGCAGGCCTTCAGCTAAACACCAAGAAGTGCCGTTTTGCGAGCAAGACGATTAAAGTGTTAGGCCACATCGTAAGCAAGGACGGTATTCGTCCCGATCCTGACAAGATTTCCGCTGTCCAACACTTCCCGCGTCCTGAAAAAGCCAAAGATTTGCGCAGTTTCCTCGGCCTCGCTTCTTATTTTCGCCGATTCATTCGAGACTTCGCCTCAATAGCTTCACCATTGCACAAGTTGCTCGGATCAGGCGTCACCTTTGTGTGGTCTCCTGAATGTGAAGCGGCGTTTGCCCAACTGAGAGTGCACTCACTTCCGAACCAGGCCTCTGCCATTTCGACGAAACCGCGCCTACGCTCCTGCATACAGACGCTAGTGGTCGAGGCATTGGTGGAATTCTCCTACAGCGAGACAAATCTTCACGTGAGAAAGTCGTCGCATACGCGAGCCGTGCACTGACCCCTGCTGAAAAGAATTATACCATCACCGAACAGGAGTGCCTAGCGGTCGTATGGTCGATACAAAAATTTCGACCTTATCTCCACGGCCGCCACTTTACTGTGGTTACGGACCATCACGCCTTGTGCTGGCTCTCGACAATCAAGAACTTGTCCGGCTGCCTTGGTCGCTGGATTCTTCGCTTACAAGAATACGACTTCACTATCACATACAAGTCGGGAAACAAGAATCAAGACGCCGACGCCCTTTCGCGTTGCCCGCTCTCTTCGGACCCGCTTAACAAACCCGCCACTGCCGCACACGAGAAGCTTTCGGCCGTCTCTTCCCTACATGTTTCGTCATTAACTACTTTGAACCCAACTTCTCCAAGCGAGTGTGGTTTGTTCTTATCTCACCAACGTGCTGACCCTTACTGTCGCCGCATCATGGACCGTCTTGACGGGACTTGCCGGCCCCCTAACGCCCGTCTTCGCCGACAGCTCACGCAATTCAAGCTCAACAACCACGTCCTGTACCGTCATATCTACCACATTGATGGTCAACGCTGGGTGCTCGTTCTACCTCGCTCTCTTCGGGCTCAAGTCTTCAAGACATATCACGACGACATGTCTGCTGGACACATGGGCTTCCAGAAAACGTATGACCGCATAAGATGTCACTACTACTGGCCGGGCTTGTCCACCTGTGTCGCGAAGTACGTTGCCTCATGCGCCTTTTGTCAGCGTCGCAAGCTACCTACATCAACTCGAAGTGGACAATTACAACCGCTCCCGTGTCCCCTGCAACCATTCGAGGTAGTTGGCATTGACCTGTATGGTCCGCTTCCTATGACTGTCACGGGCAATCGTTGGATAGTTACAGCTGTCGACCACCTGACCCGCTACGCCGAAACAGCTCCCGTGCCTTCTGCATCAGCTTCGGAAGTGGCCGACTTCATCCTTCGAGCAATAATCCTACGACACGGAGCTCCTCGTGTAATCCTGAGCGACCGTGGAAGAGTATTTCTTTCAGCACTCGTCGAAGAAGTGCTCAAGGCAGCCGGCACTACACACAAAACAAGCTCCAGTTACCATCCTCAGACGAACGGCCTGACTGAGCGCTTCCATCGTACACTGTCAGATATGATTGCGATGTATATCGAACCTGACCACAGAAACTGGGACACCATTTTGCCATTTGTCACTTTTGCCTATAATACCTCTGTACAGCGCACAACCGGTTACTCGCCGTTCTACCTCGTCCACGGTCGCTTCCCCTCTTCTTTCCTCGATGTTTCGTTCTTCTCTGCGCCTGTCAAACCATGTTCATCTTCAAGTGAAGAATACGTGTCTCGTCTACTTCATTGCCGCCAGCTGGCTCGCGTCAACACTGAAGCCAAGCAACAGGATTGCAAGCTTGAATATGATGCCTCTCATCGTGCCGTGTCTTTCAGCCCTGGCGACGAAGTCCTCCTTCTTACACCCATTCGCACTCCCGGACTGTGCGAAAAGTTTCAATTACGTTTTATTGGCCCCTACACTGTCTTGGAGCAAACGTCTCCTGTGAATTATCGCGTGGCACCCGTTCTTCTTCCGACGGACAGCCGCTACAGGGCAGCAGAAATAGTCCACGTATCCCGCTTGAAGCCTTTCATACGGCGTTCATCTTCGCTTTAAATGCGGCCAGGAACTGCGGTCAGGATGACCGCTTTCACGTGGGGGGGGGAAGTTAGTGTAGGCATTCATTAAGCACATCATCTATCTTTACACATATTCATCATCATGAGTGGTCGTCATCTTCTTCTGCTGTGGGGACTTGGCTTGTTTGAGTTCTGTGCCTTGGGCGTGGTCGCTTCATCGTGTCTTGCGGGCCTAATAAAGGTTGCCTTCACCGTTACATCACAATATATATATACATATATATATATATATATATATATATATATATATATATATATATATATATATATATATATATAGGAGTTGTACATCGAGAAAGGTTCAGACACAGCTTGGCAAAATTTGCTTTATCAAGGCAGGTCTGGCTCACAGCAAGCGGTGTGCGCGAGCTACTACTGCAGCCACCGATCATCATCGTCTTCTTCATTACCGGCAAAGCGTCCGTAGTTCAGATTCATTAGAATTACTCCCCGCGAAATAAGGAGCCATCCTGGTGACCTATGGACAAGTAAACACGGGAGGGTCGTAGCAGGGCTTAAGTCTCGAGACGTGGACGATTTCCTGGCCACGACGACCTTTATCAGAAGATGATTCCAGTGGCTCGATGAGGTAATTCACCGGTGACGTTTTTTGTAGCACACGATATGGGCCGTGATACTTGGGGACCAACTTGGTAGAAAGACCAGGTGTAGCACAAGGGACATGCAGCCAGACGAGTGAACCTGGATCGTAAGAAGTAGTGTTATTTGATGAGTAAAGGTGGTGATTTTGGCGTCCTTGGTCTTGTGATGTGAATGATCTTGCCAGTTGGCGACATTCTTCAGCGTATGTAGCGGCTTGAGAAAAAGTTGTGGACTCTGAGGAGTCAGGTTTGTACGAAAGAATGGTGTCCATAGTGCTAGAAGGTTCGCGTCCGTAAAGGAAGAAAAAAGGAGAGAACCCAGTAGTGCTTTGAATGGCAGTATTATAGGCGAACGTGATAAACGGGAGCACTCGGTCCCAACTGGAGTGGTCTGACGAGATATACATAAACAGCATGTCACCAAGGGTGCGGTTGAAGCGCTCTGTCATTCCATTGGTCTGGGGATGATAGGCGCTTGTAATTTGGTGAACGACGTGGCATTCACGCAGCAATTCGGCGATGACGTCTGGCGAGAATACGCGACCACGATCGCTAAGTAACTACCGAGGTGCTCCATGACGTAATACGATGTTGTGAAGAACGATAGTCGCAACGTCTTTTGGTGTAGACGAGGGAAGGGATGAAGTTTCGGCATACCGCTTGAGATGGTCGACGGCAACTATGATCCAGCGCTTACCGTCAGCAGTACTGGGAAGGGGACCATAGATACCGATGCAGACGTGGTCGAATGGTTGGGATGGGCATGGTAAGGGTAACAAGGTACCGCTGGCGTGATAAGGTACCGCTGGCACGTCGAGCAGGCCCGAACGTATTGTCGTATAAAACGGTACATGCCACGCCAGTAATATCGGAGACGTATGCGAGAATAAGTCTTCAGGAAACCTGCGTGGCCACATTGGGGGTCGTCATAAAACGTGGAACAAATTTCGGATCGCAGATGACGTGGAATCACGAGTAGCCACTGACGTCCACCGGGTGCGTAGTTGCGTCGGTACAGCACGTCGTCGCGAGAGGTGAAGTGCTCGACTTGCCGACGCAACGTGCGAGAAGGGGGGGAAGCCGCCCACAAAACCAATATGTCTAGAATAGAAGCAAGCCAAGGCTCCTTGCCTTGCTCAGATGGCATGTCGGTGATAGTGAAGGCAGTGGTATCACAGATGAGACTTTCGCAGCAGGCAGGGCCAGTAGGTAGGGGTGAACGGGATAGGGCGTCTGCGTCCGAATGTTGCCGGCCGGAGCGATAGACCAAGCGAATATTATATTTTTGGAGGCATTATGCCCATCGGGCGAGGCTACCGGTTGGATCCTTTAGTGACGACAACCAGCACAGGGCGTGGTGGTCAGTCACGACGTCAAAAGGGCGCCCGTACACGTAAGGTCGAAATTTCTCTATCACCCAAATAATGGCGAGGCATTCCTTTTCAGGGTTGGAATAGTTGATTTCGGCTTTGCTAAGAGTTCGGCTAGCGTAGGCAACCACGTACTCTTGGAAGTCGTCTTTCTGCTGTGCAAGAATAGCGCCTAGCCCGACACTACTAGCGTTGGTGCGGATCTCTGTGGGTGCCAATGGGTCGTAGTGTCGCAGAATAGGCGGCGACGTGAGGAGGTAGTGCCGTTCATTGAAAGAATCGTCACAGGCGGCAGACCAGGCTGAAAGGTCTCTAGAGCCGGCGAGGAGCTTGGTTAAAGGAGCAATGGTCGTCGCGAAATTGCGGACGAAGCGCCGGAAGTAAGAGCAAAGGCCTATGAAGCTTCGGAGCTCTTTCATGGTGGTCGGTTTGGGAAACGCTGAAACGGCTGTAAGTTTGGCAGGGTCAGGAAGAATGCCTTCCTTTGAAACCACGTGGCCAAGGATCGTAAGCTTTCGAGCGGCGAAACGGCACTTCTTCAGATTCAGTTGCAGCCCCGCGGCAGAAATACACGCGAGGACTTTCTCGAGGCGGATTAAAGGGGTTGCGAAGTCAGTTGAAAAGACGACAATGTCATCTAAATAACGAAGGCAAACGTTCCATTTGAGGCCTCGAAGGATAGAGTCCATCATTCGCTCGAAAGTAGCTGGCGCGTCGCAGAGGCCGAAGGGCATGACTGTGAATTCGTAAAGCCCATCGGGCGTGATGAAAGCAGTTTTTTCGCGATAGGCCTTTGCCATGGGTACCTGCCAGTATCCAGAGTGCAGATCTGAAGAAGAGAGAAATTCAGCTCCCTGTAGGCAGTCCAAGGCATCTTCAATGCGTGGCAGCAGTTAGACATCCTTGCGCGTGATTCGGTTGTGACGTGGGTAGCCCACGCAAAACCTGATGGATCCGTCCTTCTTCACCAACACAACTGGAGAGGCCCAGGGACTGCTTGACGGTTCGATTATGCCACGTGTCACGTATGTCGTCAGCCTGTTCATTGATGGCACGGCGTTCGGTAATTGATATATATATATATATATATATATATATATATATATATATATATATATATATATATATATATATATATATATATATATATATATATATATATATATATTATCGTGAAGTTCGGAGAATTCCACAATGAACCACAAAAGAAATAAAATTACCACGAGCCACACATTGCCGATGCCCAGTCCGTTGAGCGTGGCTTTTAAAAGCTAACCTCATAGAGTTTGGCATCACAGGTCTCCATGTTGCCGACGTGCTCGAACGCGCACGCATCCCAGGAAAGCAACCGTTCTAAGCCATTGTCATCACTGCGCTGTCATCTACGTACTTACACCGATAAGCAACGACGTATCTGAAGCACTTGCTTGTTCTTCAGGGGAGCATCGCACCTCTTCTGCATACTCCACGGTTCCTTCGAGGAATTAAATTATACGCATTGTTTGAGTGTGTAGCCGTCTCGCGTTGACCCAGAATACTCGCTGTCAACCCTTTCACGTACTAACATGTCGCCACGTTCTTGGTAATAAGTTGAACAACTTGTGGTGAAGCACCAAAAAGGAAGTAAGAAAAAATGAAAACAAAAGAAAAATTTTCATGATTACGTTAGTTGTATCATCTCTCGAATCTACCTTGGAGCACATATTTTCGTCGCTCCTGTGTTTTGGTGTACTCGTGAAGACTGCAAGATATATGTGAACTGGTAGCGTAACTTCCACAGATGACCACGTATTCAGTACTTAGCGGCTCGTTGTCACCGTCACCGTCTACCTACGGAGGGGACAACTAATAACAAAAAAATATGAAGTCACCACCAAAAGCAGCAAAGACGTTATGCATTTGCCCTATAGTTGGTGCGAAATAAATTTTTTTAAAGTTGCTGACCTTTATCGTGCCGTTACAAATGCGCAGTTTTGTTCCGCTTTATGGCTCGTTAATTGCATTCGCGAGCGAAGAGGACGATGAACTAGAAAGATTAAGAAATCAAAGTTGTTTTATTAGCGAAATAAAAGCTTTGCAAATGAAATTGTGACGCAACTGTTTGCGAGCATAATATTGTAATAGGTCGAAAACTCGAGTTGCCCAATCGTGGAAAACCGCTACACCGAGACAACAGCCTTGAGAATGTCACTTTGACAACCGTAGAGTGCAGCATCTTGTTGCTTAGCGGGTCGCATTCGCCGTCATAAAAGATGTAGGGGTACCAGCCGTGCACCAGCGAATGCAGTTGGCGGCAACTGGAGCGGCTATATACACATTATGTGCGCTAGTTTAGCCAGGGGGCGGAAACGCTCCATACCTCGCACGTACGCGATTTCACGTGGTTATGCGCAGCGGACACATCTTTTTTACCACTGGCAGCTCCCAGGTAATCAAATAAACAAATAAATAACAAACAGAACATTTCTTTGATGACGTAAGTGGTTAGGTCACCATATATAAAAAGACGAAACACCGAGAGGAAGAGAGTGGCGTGGAAGCTCCTCTATCTCACTTCACATACAAACGAAATGTGTTTGGGCCTTTTTTAATGTCCGCTAACCACTTGGGCGATGTGGCTGTTCGTTAAACTTTAGCTACATTTTTTATTTCGATCATTTTTTTCTCAAGTGGCGAATGTTAACCCAACTGATTTCTCAGTAAGACCAAATTCGACCGACACAAAGAGAATTAGCTTTTCGTATAAAAAATGGAGACATACCACGTCATGTGAAAGTAACAATCTCTAAAAGCAGCTTCAATTTACAGCTGGCATATATACATAAGAGCAAACACTATACGCAGAATATCAGATTAATGCAAAAATTATCCATAGTCACGAGCAGGCCATGTCATATTTGGCTCGATCATGTTTATTAGAACGACGTACGTAGTTTTTTAATAGAACTTGAGTACTAAATGAGACTGAATTTCAGAGCCACAGATATGCTTGAAGCTGTCAGAAAATATGCAAGAGAGAACGTCGCTAGAAAGAGCGTTTCGGCAAGTTGACTACTCGATCGTCAGGGCAACAGCGTTGCTTTTAGTAACAAAAGTCCATTTGTCAAAAAGTTGATTCCAGCGACATTTCCTGTATTAATTTTGAGAAGCATTTAGTTCACCACATGTGTTTCAATGATAAATAAGTAAAGACTCACAACGTTTCACACCGCTACTACACGAATTTTATGAAAACGAAGGAGCCTATAATTACTTGACATAATTTGAACTACATTTCAAAAGTGCAAGAAGCACGAAGTATGTAGCTGAGCAAACACGAGTTCAAGCCTTTCAGTAAAAGCATTTTGCCGACAGCAGCTTGGCTGCCGTCTTGACCGATTAGTCTAACGACACTGCAATTTTGTAAGTCCACCCAGGCTTGCTGATAACTGGGTCGACTTATGTGCTCGCCCAAAATATACCTGCTCAAATAATGCGTACAAATAAGCGTACTCTCCTTTTGCCACTAGGAAAAAAAACCGTCATGGAACTGGCATTCCCCGCGTTAACACATTGCAGAGCCGTAAAAACATATGTTGGCCAATTTAGCCATTTTCGTCGAACGCGTGCTTGACTTACTCAGTATAACTCAAAGCGGTTTTCGTTCTATGGCTGCTATACCTTGTGGTCTTTATCTTTCCCGTAGTTGACCCGCCAACCGAGCGAAATAACTGAGTGTGATCCAACTTGTATTATCGCTAAACGAGAGCAGAAAGGAGTGGAGGCAAGCGCAACGAACTAAAGACAACCACTTCTTGCGCTTCACTTGATTTAAAATTTACGAAAATCAGATTAAAAAGACACATAAGCAATAAAGCTCTTTGTAGTGACATCAAACTTTTTTATTTGCGAAAACCTGTGAAAGCCAACCAATGCAAACATCCACATCAACGTTACTACGTTCAACCATACCTTAGGTTACCCGGCAAAAGCTATGAGGGTGGCATGTTTCTTGAAACCAAAACGAGCGCCGAGATTCCGGGGCCTGGTTAAGCTCTCACAAGTCACCCCAGTGAACAGCACATAAGCAAATGAATAAACTTGGGAAGGTTCACCCGATACCATCACGAAAAATTGAGCGATGTCTCGTTGACCCAGGAATGCGTGAACTGAACAAAGGCTCCGATAGCAAGTTGCTCGGAGACGCCCCCCCCTCCCCAACATTTTGGGCACTTGACCAAAATTTGAGGCAATGAACCAATTAGGGAGGTGTCAAATAAACTGCAAAGTAAATTTATAGCTATCTTTTGGATTTATAACATACGACTACTGCAAAAAAATTTATGTTGAATTTTAGTTCAGTTTTTATTCCCCTTATCAACATGTGGCAACTGAGTCGTCGGCAGGTGTTAGTGTCTGTGGCAACATGCTTTTATTACCTTTCGTTCCAAGTTTCGTGACCCTTATCATCTGACTATGCACAAGCTCTGATAGCGAATTGAATGGATACGCCCCCATTTACGGAAGTCGACCAAAAGTCTGGCAATCAAAAATTTAGCGAAATGTAAGATAAACCACAACTAAATTTATATTTCACATATGTATATATAAAACTAGGACTATTTGTGAAAAAAATTTTGATTTTGGCTGTTTATTCCCTCTTCACCTAGTAGAGCTTCACTATAGTCGGCAGGCGTTGATGCCTGTGTAAACATTTTCGACCATTTTCGTTCCAAGTTTTGCGACGTATATAGTTTGAAAATGACTACAGAGTGATCACGTTCACTACTCGATTTCTTTTTCTTTTGGTCCTTTTCAACACTTCTACTGCGAAAAAGCCTTTGCGAAATCGCCTTTGCCTTTCGAATAGAGTGTGAAAATTGACCCCATCAGTGATTCCGCTCGCTCGCCACATATTCAATGGCAGGTATCACCCGCAAACAAGTTCATTCCATTACCTTTCCATCCCTGCGTGTAATCTTGACTCCACAACGCGCCACTATACTCTGCGTCTCCAGCTTTCCTCACATCCCCGCTACCAGGTAAGCACTGGGAGTGCGTCACGACTAGAAACACCTCCCAGTGAAAACGTTAAGGGACTAATTTTGATGGTGACAGCGCGGCCTGTCCCTAAATTTCTGAGAAAATGTTTCACCGCCCTTCGGCTTCACGTGCCTCCCTTTCAGCATCTGCGTCACTTCCCTTATGCCATTATCCTCACATCTTTCCTTTGTTATGCAAACGGGTGTTTCAAGGTTTTCTTTTGTGAGTGACGTTTATTTGTAAATTTTTTTCATATATAGTAATTACCACTTCTTTCTAGGCATCGCGATATCATAAAATTTATGGTGAGGCTGTAATAATTGCTCTGTTCTTTTTGTATTTTGTGCTTTCCAGGCGTAGTGTCACCGAATGTAGGTGCTTCTTACTACAAACTGCCGTGGCTCACAAATAATGTTCACTTTTGGTGTCTGTGAAAACTCAGTCATATTTGAGTCCCTAGTCTTGATCACTTCTGCAACATACGTGCCGTGAACTAAAAGCCTCGAAGTGTTAGATGTTGCGCACAGTTCACTGGTTCCGGCACCTCCATTTAGACTTTCGGTTTTGTGGCTGCATGAATGTATTTTATTGTTACCTGAACGATGAGGCGCCTTTTCAACAAGACTGTAAACAAAACATATATATTCAAAGCGTAGGTTAGAGCTTGGACACGTTGAGTTCAGAGTTCTAGCGCTCACAGCTCCTTCTCTTCATCGCAGGGCACACAGGCGCTTGGTCTCAGACATTCACAATATTATAAAGGAGATTTATTGAGCAGAAAGGTTGGTGCTTGGAAGGCGATGCACCAGCCGCAATTTCCGAGCTCGATCCGCTGCTGCACGCTCGATGCTGCTGCCCCTGCGCAGGAGTACTTCCTCTTCTTTACAATGGCCCCACGGTGAAAAAAAGGAGCCATCCTGGCAACTTAGTCCTGTGCAGGCGGCATTTAACCGTGGTACTGCTTGAGCCTCTGGACGTGTACAACCTCGCGATTGCGATGTCGCAAGTCTGATGGTGGTGTAAGAGGCTCAATGAGGTAGTTTACTGGCGAAGTTTGTTCTAGAATACGATATGGCCCATCGTACTTGGGCAGAAATTTGGAAGAGAGACCAGTTGTGCGATGCGGCACTGACAGCCACACAAGAGCACCCGCAAGAAAAACGGGAGTTGAGGTCTGGGCATCATGAATTGCTTTTTGCCTGTTTTGGTCATTGCAGGTAAAGCGACGAGCTAACTGGCGACATTCGTCTGCGTGTCTGGCGGCGTCAAAGGTCGGTAGGCACTCGGACGCGTCTGGTCGATAGGGCAGAATGGTGTCAATGGTGTGGGAGGGGTGACAGCCGTAGAGGAGGTAAAAAGGGGAGAAGCCCGTTGTCGCTTGCGTTGCCGTATTATAGGCGTATGTAATGAATGGTAGGACTAAGTCCCAGTTAGAGTGATCAAGCGTCACATACATAGATAGCATGTCACCGAGAGTACGATTAAAGTGCTCGGTAGCCCCATTGGTTTGAGGGTGGTAAGCGGTACATGTGCGATGTACAAGAGCACATTCAGCGAGTAATTTTCCAATGACCTCGGGCAAGAAGGTGCGGCCGCGGTCATTGAGGAGTTCTTGAGGGCCTCCATGACGCAACACAAAATGACGCAGTAAGAAAGTGGCAACCTCCTGTGCTGTAGCCGTTTGAAGAGCAGTGGTCTCAGCATAGCGCGTTAGGTGGTAGATAGCAACTGTTATCCACTGTTTCCAGTCAGAGTCAATGGAAGTGGCCCATAAATATCTATTCTAACCCGTTCGAAGGGTCGGGAAGGGCATGGTAAAGGCTGCACTTCACCGGCGGAGGCGTGTGGTGGAGATTTTCAGCGCTGGCATTCGGCACAAGAGCAGACGAAGTTGCGGACGAAGGTATACATACCACGCCAGTAGTAGCGATGTCGAAGCCTTTCGCAGGTCTTGAAGACTCCTGCGTGGCTACATTGTGGGTCAGCGTGGAAATAGGAACAAATCTGCGACCTCAGGGTTCGTGAAACGACGAGCAGCCACTTGCATCCCTCTGGTGCGTAGTTGCGTCGATAGAGAAGCGTGTCAAGTATCGAGAAGTGTGGAACTTGGTGCCGGAGCGTTCCCGTCTTTGGGAGTTCCGAAGTGTCGGAGAGATGATTGAGGAGAGACGCAGTCCACGGGTCATTGCGTTGTTCGATAGCAATGGTGTAAAAGTCAAGCGATGACAATGTGGAATCGCAAGCGGAGTCAGCTGTGGCATTCTGGGATAGGGGGGAACGGTAAAGGGCGTCGGCGTCAGCAGCTTCCGTCCTGACCGATAAAGCACGCGTATGTC
Organism: Rhipicephalus annulatus; assembly: GCA_013436015.1. Lineage (NCBI taxonomy): Eukaryota > Metazoa > Arthropoda > Arachnida > Ixodida > Ixodidae > Rhipicephalus > Rhipicephalus annulatus. Next base: position 770,849 of record WOVY01014650.1, read on the forward strand.
ATAATCTTGAATTTTCAACGCCCAGCGAGCGAGGCGGCCAGATGGGTCTTTTAACGTCGAAAACCAGCACAGCGCGTGGTGGTCGGTCCCGACGTCAAAAGAACGACCATATAGATATGGGCGAAACTTTCCAAGGGCCCACACAATGGCCAAGCACTCATTTTCTGTGACGCTGTAGTTGCTCTCAGCCTTGGTAAGTGTGCGACTAGCGTATGCCACGACGTATTCCAGATGCTCCAGTTTACGCTGTGCGAGCTCAGCACCCAGGCCTACACCACTGGCGTCGGTGTGGATTTCAGTTGGAGCTTCAGGATCGAAATGCCGTAGAATGGTAGGCGTCGGGAGAAGCCGTCGCAAAGTGGTGAAAGCCTCGTCACAGGCAGGCGACAACGATAAGAGGTCTTTACAGTTGCTGAGAAGTTGCGTGAGAGGTGATATAATAGACGCAAAGTTTCGGACGAATCGCCGGAATAGCGAACACAAGCCGATAAAACTTCAAAGTTCTTTGATGGTGGCAGGTTTAGGAAAACGCCGTAGCAGCTCGCAATTTCTCGAGATCCGGGAGGATGCCTTCCTTGGAAACGTGGCCCAAAATGTTCAGTTGACGCATAGCAAATCGACATTTTTTGAGGTTTAATTGCAAACCGGCGTTAGTTAAGCAAGTAAGGACGTGCTGAAGGCGACGTAAGTGTGTGTCAAAGTTAAGGGCGAAGACCATGATATCATCGAGGTAACACAAGCATATTTTCCATTTTAGTCCACGCAGGATGTTTTCCATCATTCGTTCGAACGTTGCAGGTGCATTGAAAAGTCCGAAGGGCATGACGTTGAATTCATATAAGCCGTCTGGCGTGACAAAAGCAGTTTTTGGGCGATCGGCCTCCGCCATCGGCACCTGCCAGTAGCCTGACCGCAAGCCTAACGAGGAAAAGAACTCGGCACCCTGTAAACTGTCCAAAGCATTGTCAATGCGCGGTAGTGGATGGACATCCTTCAGCGTGATCTTGTTCAATCACCGGAAATCGACACAGAAACGAATAGAACCGTCTTTCTTTTTGACGAGGACCACCGGAGACGCCCATGAGCTCTGTGAAGGTCGAATGACGCCTCTGCGAAGCATGTCGTCTACTTGGTCAGCAATGACGCGGCGTTCTGTAGCAGTCACGCGATATGGTTCTTGTCGCAGCGGTGAGTGGGACCCAGTGTCGATGTGGTGTTTACTGCTAAGGCACGGTCAAGAGATATTTGTTCAACGTCAAAAGAATGGCCGTAGCTCTCAAGAATGGCGAGGAGTTGGGAACGCTGCGAAGATGTCAAATCTGCAGCGATGACTGGTTGAAATATGTTCGCCGACGTCGAGTCAGCCGCTGAGACGACAGCCAGTTAACAGACGGAGGTAGAAGGCACCTCATCGGGGACGGATATAATTCTGGAAGAACTGATTGTCTCGACGTGGCAAAGGCACTCGTTACAAAGTAGGGATAAAGACGACGACTCATGATTATAAATTGGCATTGTGGTTGAGCCTTCTACAAGGTCGAGAGCAGGAAAAGGCAGAGGGAGGGCTCTTCAGGCGACAAATATTGGAGATGGTGTGAAGAAGACCATGCCGTCGGATATGGCTCTGCATGAAACTGGCACGAACGCAAAAGAGCATGGAGGGATGTAGGTGTCATCGCTAACGACAAGTTTAGCGGCAGACTGGGTGTCGACAGACGCTTGGTCATCCAGTGAGCGAAATTCAACCTCAGCCCTAGTACAGTCGATCACGGCATTATGACGCGACAAAAAGTCCCATCCCAAGATAATATTATGGGAGCACGATGAAAGAAGCATGAACTCTATCGTATACAGAACGACCTGAATTGTCACGCAAGCTGTGCATACTGCGGTCGGTTGAACAGGTTGAGCACTGGCTGTGCGAATCGATAATCTGGAGAAAGGCGTCGTAACCTTAGGAATTGAGCGGCAAAATCCAGCATCTATAACAGACACAGCCGCACCGGTATCTACAAGAGCGACAGTACGGATATTTTCGACAAACCCAACAATAACATTCATAGGTGACAAATGAGGACTTGGGCAAACCGAAACTTGCGCAGTTCTTGCCTCAGGAACTGCGTCGTATAGTTTTCCTCCTCGTTAGGCGCGGGCCGTCGACGCATAGGAGAAGGCGAGCGGTGCCGTGGAGAGGGTGAGCGAAGACGTCCCGACCGAGGGCGGTGGTCGTCCTGGTGGCAGGCTGGCATTGGAGTGGAGGAACCGCATTGGAGTGGAGTCAAGCGGGAAGAAAGGCTCACGGCAGTTTTCATTGGTGATATGCATCCGGTGGTGGCAATACCTTGCGACGTGTCCGGGGCATCGACAAGCGTAACATATCGGGCGTAACCCGTGGCGGTCGAGGGTGTGCCACGGGTTGGCGGTGTTAGTGCTGGTCAAGTGAACTGAAGCTGGGGCATAGCTCGCGCGAGGCTGAAACGGAGGCGCAGGCGCCTTGCGAGTTGGAATGGCTACAGCCGCGGCGTAGGTGAGAGGAGCAGCCACAAGATTAGGCTCGCGAGCAGCTGGTAAGACCTCGGCGACCTCTCCTTGAATGAAGCCACGTAGAGACGATGGTAAAGTTGTGGTAGGTTCTGGTGTGAAAGGCACCAAGGAAAGCTGCCGTGCGACTTCTTCGCGGACAAATGCTCTTATTTCGGCTGTTAGTGATGCTTGGTCATGACCACTGATCACACTACACAGCGATGCCAAGTCGTGCGCTGGAGGGCATCTTGTCAGAGCTACCTGCTTCCGCAATTCATCGTAGCTTTGGCAGAGGCTAATTAGTCGTTAACAGTAGTCGGGCCTTTCGCCACGAGCATATGAAAGGTGTCGTCGTCAATCCCTTTGAGGATGTGCTTACATTTTTCAGCTTCCTTCATTGCGGCGTTCACGCGTCTGCACAAATCGACGACGTCTTCTATGTAACTTGTGAAGGTTTCACCCGTTTCTTGTGCGCGTGTGCGTAAACGTTGCTCGGCACGAAGTTTTCGGACGGCAGGTCGATCGAAGACTGCTACAATCGACGTTTTAAATAGCGGCCACGTTCGGACGTCTGCCTCGTGGTTTCTAAGCCAAAGGCTGGCTACACCCGCGAGGTAGAACGACACGCATGTCAACTTGTCCGCGTCCATCCATCTGTTTAAAGCGCTCACCTGTTCGAAAGTCGAGAGCCAATCTTCAGCGTCGTTGTCATCTGTTCCACTGAAGATTGGAGGCTCCCGCTGAGGAACACTGCCTGGACAGGTGGCCGGAAGAGACGGAAGCGTCTGCTGATCGGCGTCCGGCATAGCAGAAGGTAGCCGTCGAGAACGGAGTTCCAGGATGGTAGCGGGAAGGTGTAAGGGACGGCACCCGGCACGGCTCCACCAATTATAAAAGGAGATTTATTGAGCAGAAAGGTTGATGCTTGGAAGTCTTGGAAGGCGATGCACGAGCCGCAATTTCCGAGCTCGAGCCGCTGCTGTATGCTCGATGCTGCTGCCTCTGCACTGGAGTACTTCCTCTTCTTTACAATATCAATATAGCAATGTGTGGAAGCCTTTTGACCAGTCAGGCCAGCTGTACAAGCAATCTGATTGGTCAGTTATGCCAGCTGTGCAGCAACCGAATTTTCAGACTGCATGCCAAGGGATCAATTGGTATCCATTGATGGCATGCGAAAATATGTGGCCCAGATAGCTGTTCGTTTGTCCTCAAAGATGCTTACATTTATTCTAATGGCCAAACCCTATATACTTTAGGAGCTTGCCATTGATAGAACCACTAAGATGTCCCGAGCCAGGAATGTATTTCGCACGAGAAAGCTTGATGCCTGTGCTTTTTCTCAGTGGGCACATGAAGATTGAGCAACGAGGCACAATCTCTTTCGAATGTGCACACTGCGCTCCAGCTTGCAAACTCTAACCTTCCCGTACAGACTTAATGATTTAACGGAGAAAAACGTTCTGCTACGTAACGAATGAGGGTGTCGCAGACCGCCTCGCAGAATTCAAAATATGTCATTTTCAGAAAAGAAGTAACCCAGAAACAAACAAATGATTGATTTTGATCAACAAAAAGCCTCAGATTCCAAACTTTACCAGAAAAAAAACTATTTTCCCCACATTATTGCCTATCTTGTCTCTTAGCACACGCAATGCCATTGCACGGTACCAGAGTACCGTGAACTACAGACCGCGCCCCCCCCAAAATAAACTACATAAAGGATGAGAATCCTCACTCACCATTCTGTACAAAATATGTATGCGTCACAACTAACCTCAACATGTTTCCACGATTGCACTAGACGTTTAATTTAGAAGGGCACGAAAGTAAGCATTTAAGATGACAGAGTTTTAAAAGTAACATTTGCTTTGTTGAGTGATAGTGTTTTACCCAAGGACCATTTGTAGCATGTCAACTTCTAGCGCGCTTCGCTGCCGCTGAAGTCTGCGCGACGAACGCACACTGAACCATTATGGGCTACAACGCCTGGTGTTAATGGGCACCAGCAGCCGACGTCGTCCAGTTCAAATGCGGCTCACAACAATCGAAGTTTCGAATGCAACAAGCTTGGTACATTGATAGTTTAGGCCAAGGTCAGTTTGTCGGGGGCTACGACAGTGGGTGCGCCCGCCGCTTTCTGGTACCCGTTCTCAGATTAACTAAAGGAGCAGCGTATTAATCTCTGTCTGATAGGTTTATCGTTCACTAACAAACCCCAAAAATGGGTCCGGCACAGGTGGGTCAAAGTAAAGAGAGAATGAACATTAGCGATACACATTGGAGAGTTAAATAATCTAGAAGCGCAATGCCATGATATGTGGGTGCAGCCTTTTTTGGGCCAGTTATTTGGCCAGTGAAATGGGAATAATAAGATACATTGCCCATATACAGCATGAATTGAACCTTCTGCATGGCAGACCGGTCTTTAGTTACCAACATATTTCAAAGAGCCCGCAGATCTGTCTTTGGTCGAGCGATCAAATATGTAGAAAAGAAAAGAAGATGCTGTTAGCAAAATACCAATTCACGCGCATTCCAAAAGACGAAAGAAAAAACACTGCGAGAAAAATTTCATGCTCAAAAGGCAAAATGTCTGCGCACAAATGGGCACTTCCGTTGCATCTATAGCAAAGGCACTGCAGTTAAATGTGAACTCTTGTTTAATGTGCACCGTACAAGCCATCTGTCTCGGCATTTTTCAGGGACAGCTCACTGCTCTCCCATAGTTGACTATGCGGTACTTAAAATCTATAAACATTTTTTTTCTATGCCCACCGTTAATGGTTTTCGCATGGATCTAGAAAGTGGGACACCATGTTGCTCTCCCATAGTGGAGTACCTTGTACTTTGAATCGTTTAACAATCTTTCTAAACACAGCCCTCCCTGAATAATCCGTGAAACTCTCAATTTCGTCGTGAAGTTCTTCACGGCAAATATCCGTCAACAGGGCCTCACCAAGTGTGCGACCTACGGGATGGCTTTATGCCCTCCTATAGTAGAGTGCCTGGTACTCTCCATCGTTACCCCCTTTTTCTAAACACACTTGTTCCATGAGCGCCGATTTTCTCTGGTGTCTAGATCACATCAGTGGGGCGGCTTTCTGCCATACAGTAGTAGACGTACCATGTACTCTAAATCAATATACGTTTTGAGGGTGAAGGTCCATGTGCCGTGGGTCAGGCATCCCTGATGTACGTAGTAATAGTAGTAGTAGTCGTAGTAGTATTAATAGCAGGTAGCGACCTCTCGTTTAGTACTTGGAATGACCGCTGAATGGCAGTACTTCTAAATGATGAATATGTGATGAAAAGATGCGAGATGGTTGTACTTGGAGCGTTCACTAGATGTGCGCACGAACGGACAGCCGGTTGGATGGATAGACAAACGCCAGGACGAGCGGACGCATGGACACACGCACGAACGGACAGACATACAGAGGCACGGACGCACTGACGCATGAACGGACTTAACTTCAACTGAAGGCAGAGCCACCTTGCGTTGGCAGACGCGTATCAGAATAAAGTTTACAAAATATAAGTTATTGAACGGTAAGTACCAGTTAAATAGCGACAGGCACAAATTATATTCTGCAGTGATATCTGAAGCAAAGAACTGACACAAAATACTTCGAATGTTAGGCTTAATCAAGCTATTACGTATACCATAAGATTTCAGCGCAAGATGTACCTTTACCACTATATTTATTCGGATGGAGTGAATCCGTGATGACTTGCTACTGCTGATTACAGACCGCATTTGAATAAATTAATAAAATGTGACGGTACATCGCCCGCTTTGTCATATGCTCTTTTAAAATGTTTCAGAAGCCATGTGACATTGAAATAACACAGCGTTAAGAGAATCGAGAACCTTTGAAACCGGTCGTCCGCGTTCAAGTAGGTACTGGTGACTGCGCACGAACATCGACATCGCGAGCCTTAAGCATTTCACGATGCCTCGCCGTGGTGGTCTAGTCGCTATAGTACTCGGCTGCTGACCCGCAGGTCGCGCGATTGAATCCTGACTGTGGCGGCTGCATTTTTGATGCAGGCGAAAATCCTGTAGGCCCATGTACTCAGATGATTTCGGTGCACGTTAAAGAACCCTGGGTGGTCGAAATTTCCGGAGCCCCTCACTACGGCGTCTTTCATAATCATATAGTGATTTTGGGGCGTTAGATCCGACAAATCAATCAAGCATTTTACGATAATGTAGATTTGAATGCTTAAGAGTCCAAGGTAAAGGCCAAGAAGATCCCCTTCGAATGCAAGCACTGTTTACTATCTTCCTTTGAACCAGGCAGGTGCAATTAGCACGTCATCGATCGCTTCACTTTCACTGTATTCTTCATCAGAAACTTGTTTTTTTACGGACTCAACCAATGGCAGAGGAGAGGGAGGACACTGAATTCAAAGCTTCCTTGCTCCCTGCCTGCCCTGCAATGCAGAATCCTTCGCACCCTCATCCTTCTTACAATAACGATTGATTTTTACATACCGACCACATGTCAGCGGCTGGAACAAAACAGCGTATGACACGTACTTAAAAATTTCTGTAGTGTCATTCATACTAGTCGTGCACGATGGCTTCTCTATAGTTAAGTAACCGAGCTACGTTAACTCCAACGTATTATAAAAAAGCTTGTCTTAATTGGTTGATATGTGGGGTTTAAGGTCCCGAAACCACCATATGATTATGAGAGACGCCGTAGCGAACGGCTCCGGAAGTTTTGAACACCTGGGGTTCTTTATTGTGCGCCCAAATCTGAGCACACGGTCCTGAAGTATTTCCGCCTCTATCGGAAATGCAGCCGCCGCAGCCGGGATTTGATCCCACGACCTGCGGGTCAGCAGCCGAGTACCTTATCCACTAGACCACTGGGGTGGGGCAAACCTTGTCTTAAGCGATAGCGCGTGATACAAGGGTATCGATATAATGATATCACGGGAGAGCTCCAAATGATGATCGGCCATTGTACTGAAAATCCAGCGATTTTGCTCCGGGGTCCGCAATATGCTCATTGATGTCTTTCCACTATCATGGCACTTTTCGGGACAAATAAGAAAGTGGCTTACTCGAGTACGTGTAAAGCCTTTCCTAATATAAATTGCTAATGTGATTCTTGATCAAGTGCCACGGTAAGGTGGTCGATAAAGAGACCGCTATCACACGCATTTATTTCCTTCAGAATTCAGACGTTTCTACGAGAGGTCAATGGGGAAGCTCCAAACGGGTTCAATGATTCAATACGGGGCGTAATTTAACATAGGCGCAATAGCAGCCAAAGAATTTCTCCGTGGTCATTCCCGTTTCAACGCTGTCTGCGAGATAACCCCTTCTTAAATACAAAAGTGTTTTATGACGGGGTCCACCACGACTCCGCTGACGCACTTCCATCACGGAAGTGACGTTCAAAAGTATTTGCTAAGAAATTCTAAAGAATACATCCAGAAGGCATGAATCCGTCACACAGAATCGAGCCAGCAAGCTCTCAATTATCAGCGCATGGTGCTAACCACTACGTCACAGCGCGTACGTTGTCTGGAGCGCTAACGGCAAGTTATTTATATACACCATTCACCGTTTGGTCGTACTCAGACCTTTGAAACTTTCGCACGTTTTTGTTATCAGTGGCGAGATGGCGCGACAGGCTTGCGTTGGGTAAAGCGTTGGGCCCGCTTTGAAGGATGTTGCCCCGCTAAGCGCCGCCTTCACAGAGCGTGGTTTCTTCTGGGCGCACGCTTATCAAGCTCGCAATTCGGGAAAGGACGAAGACCACTTTGCTAGCACCACTTCCGCGTTTACGAAATGAGGGCGCTGCTAACACATTACGCAAGAATGGTGACATTTGTTCGCGCAGTCCTGTGTGCACTTGCAGGCTAGTTTCGTGAGTCTTTCTTTCTGTTTGAACACCTCGCTTTAAGCGTCGAGCACTGACATTTGTTGTTTTGCGCTCGTCTTATGTATGCTAAATTAGGGCGTGCTTTCTGTTTGAGATGAGCGCTCCAAGAGTCGAGCTGCTTGCCGTTCCTAACGTGGCTTTGCAATATGTTGCTGTTCCTAAAACAATGCTTAATGAATGGTCAACTACCTCTCTAAGGACACGTCTCACTTTCGTGTTGTACCTATTCCAATATAGGGAGCCACGTTTTTTTTTTAAGTGCACCCACCATAACAGGATAAAGTAACTAACCGTGTGATAAAACAAAATATAAGTTTAACGCTGTATACATCCCGTATGTGCAAACTGTTTCTAAATGGGCTGCTGCACAAAGACACGATAGTAATAATATTTAGGATTTGTTGTCCCGAAACCACTGGACGATCATAAAAGACGCCCTATTGGAGTGCACCGAAAATTTCGAACACCTGGGGTTCTTGATCATGCACCTAAATCTAAATACATGGGCCTCGACCAATTTCCGCTCCATATAAAATGCAGCCACCGTAAAAATATGGTATGAAACTAACGTTCCCCTTAAGGCAAAACGTGTTTGAAACAGGCAGCACGTCAGGATGCAGAGGCTTGATCAGAGGATGCGCATACCATTCCACTCAGGTTCAGAGGTTGACAAGTCAAGCATCATTAAAACTGGCTGCCATCAGTACATATTTTGTGTCACCCTCTTTCTCTCTGGCAACTCCATTGAAGGGCGTTGGACGCTTGAACAGTTGGACGACAATCATCATCAGCAAGTACGCTTGCCCTGACAGAGGCAATGCACATATTGCGATTCGTCTTACACAAACAGCCACCTATAGCATGGCCTAAATTTTATTTGTGGAAATCAATGTTCTTTTTCATAGGTACATGTTAAAACAAAACGAACGCCGCCTGATGTATTCCTGAAAACAACTTGGCACCTTCACATGGGTATTAGTAAAGACGGTTGAATAGCTTTGCAGAAGCACTAGACTATTGTTTTAGAAACAAGTTCCAAGCACTGGCGCTGCTCTGTAGTAGAATACTGGGCTGACATGTCACAGACCAAGGTTTAAATCCCATTGTGTCATTGGCGGTTTTTATTTACCGAGTTCCAAGCACTGGCGTGGCTCAGTATTAGAATACTGAGCAGATACGCAGCGGACACCATTGTCTCACTGGTGGTTTTATTTGCCGAAAGTTTTTGTTTTTGGTATTGGTTACGGACACCGGCGATGGCGGCGGTGGATAACTACCGCGCTGCGCGTCACTCGTGTTTTGTTCTCTTGACAGCTTTCACTTTAAAACAAACGCAAATCATTGAAACAATGAACGCTATTTATGTGTTTTCAAGCTACTTTACACACGTAGAGGAAGAAGTCTGAGGATGTGGTGGACGAAACAAGGGTTCCAGTAGAGTTGATTGTTCCTCACGATTCTGATTAGTGCGAGAATGGATGTGAAGTTGCAGAGCTGAACACCGGGGAGGGCTATCGGCGCGCGCATAGGGAGGTGCGTACCAACCTGGAAAAAGCGGAATCAAGAAGAAAAGGTTGTTTCAGCTCTACACTGACGTGACATCCGCGATGGGTGAAGATGCGCTGTTCACCGGCGTTTCGCATGGCAAAATTGGTGTTCGTAGGAAATCAGAAAAAGAAGACAAATATTTGATTGGTTGATTGATTGGTTAATTGATTGATTGATATGTCTGTTTTTATTGTTTTGTTCAAGCCGCCCTCGATAACCAAAATGATTGATTGATATTATGTGGTTTATCGTCACAAAGCCACCATTTGATTATGGGAGATGCCGTAGTGGAGGCCTCCGGAAATTTCGACAATCTGGGGTTCTTTAACGCGCACCAAATCTAAGCACTTGGGCCTACATAATTTTCGCCTCCATCGAAAATGCAAGAAGAAGGAAGGCCTGTCTGAGGTGATTCGACAAACTGCCTCGAGATATATTGCTTTGATGAGACACTCGTGATGCCCAGCCTGAATTGGTGGCCCGTAGAGAAAGCTGTTTCGGAGCAGGCGTTAATGTTTGAAAACGTATTGCGAAATTTCTTGTGGCACTTGAAATACATGACTTTAAAGTAAACAGCCACGTTTATATGTAATGTTTTAGATAAAATACTTAAGTGCCTCGGCAAATTTTGTCGGAGATTTGGACAGCACTGTTAAGCCAAAATAATATTTTAGGCTGTGAAGACGAACCTTTAGGTCATAATATGCATCGTGGAGACTGATGGCGCATCGCAGCACTTACAAGCACTTTCTGGTCCACACCTATTTATGTTCGATCGCGATGACGGCAAGACACGCCGACAAGCCGGGACGCTAAGGCACCTCGACACTAAATAGAGTGGTCTCTGAGGATAAAGTGCCGCGTACCTTCCGTGAAACGACGCCGACTACGACACTGCGGGAGAGATGGTTGCCACATTCCTACAAATTTATTGCAGAAAGGGCTCCGAGGTCGCTTCTTCTTCACCCGGCAACCAGCTTAAGCAACCTTTCCTGGCAGCTCTTTGCAAGACACTTCGCCATTCCCACATACCACAAATGTTTGCCTTTCGTGTCCTTGACTTCTTGCCATTCTTGGTGTGTTGATGTGTTTAGAATACCTAGTGAGCGCTTTGATGTGTTTAGAATACCTAGTGAGAACAGCCATACGATGATAAGAGAGCATAAACGACTTTCACGTCTGCGAACAATACACAGGCTTAAGCTGTGTTTGGAAGAAATGTTCGATGATTTATTTACCTCCCTATTCAGAAACTCTCCTTAATTTGACTTGAACTCGACTTGAAACCACCTTCAATGCAGCGCGTTTGGAACGAGTCTGTGCGTTTGTGCTGCATTGAAGTCGGTGACAAGTCAAGCGAAGCAACGTTTCTGAATACCGGGGTTAGAGTACGATGTGCTTCAGTATGGGAGAGCAATACGCTATCGCAGTACAACGTAAAGACAAAGAGCGCCTCCGATTCACAGACATTATTTGAACAGCCTGCATCCTTGCTATCGAGAACTCACTCTAATTTCAAAGACTATGAACTTGCCTTGGTTTCGAATCCACAAGAAACATTAATCAAACCATGCTCAAAAAAGGGCTGTGGTAGGGAAATCAGCAATGTGTGTTTCCTTATTTCAACACTTAGTATTTTATGTGGTAGTCCACTTGGACACCAGTAACGACGTATTCGTCCCGAAAATGTTTTGGTAAATTACGTAGGAAAGTGTCACTAACACGTTCCAGGGTGTCGGATTGAAATTATTTTCGTTTCTGTATTAGTTTAGCTCCTCTTCAGAAAGTCCCCTTTCGTTTCTGCTTCAGAAAAAAAACAAATGTACCATTGTGATTCGTAACAATATTTACCTGTATGCAAAAAATTGAAGTTCAACTAATGATAAAAATAGTATGCAAAAATTTGAAGCTTGGGTAATGATAAAAATACTGGTTTTGTCGTATGGTTATTCACGCTCTTTCTAAAAATCTGAGAATGGGTAGGACACGTTTTTATCCTGTTCTTAAGGGGAGCACAACTACATTTACCCCAAATTTGTACCTATAAGCTCAGAGTAGGGCGCTAGTAGGTTAAAGTAAACTCAAAAGTAAATTATGAAATTTTTCAAGCAGGCCTTGCTTCCTAATTTTCTTCAAACGTCAAGAGAGTGAGATTGACCCGAGGAGGTTTGAATACAATTGCTAGAGTGGAAGCTCCCGCAATGACTTGCCAGCAGTAGTGAAGCCAGCTTTTTTCCTTCAAAGATCTCAGAAACAAGCTATTTTCTGGTGCTGTCCACTAAGACACCAAGTGGCTTTGATTTGTTAGTCTAAAGACTACGTCCATTACAAATTAAAAGACAGTTGTTTCGAAGAAATAGAGCGCAGAGACAGTAGTTCATCCATCTGTCCGTCTCTCTGTATGTCTATCCGCCCATCACTGTGTCTGATACTGCACTTTACCCCTGACGCAGGACAAGGTTAGACTAGAAGGAGCTTCATCCCATAGTTGAGTACAGAGTACTTTATATCGTTAGAAACTTTTTCCAAACACTGTAGTGCTCGCTTGTGACCACCAGCCCAGGCCTGGCCCTGGCGTCATTTTAGGCCTAAAATGACGCTTGGGCCAGGCCCGGGCTTGTGGTCACAAGCAAGCACTACAGGGTTTGGAAAAAGTTGCTAACAATATAGAGTACTGGGTACTCAACTATGGGAGAGCGAGAAACCGCCCGTGGTGCTCACATTTCATAAGGCCGCCGTCGAGAAATGTTGAGGTCACACGTTGGTGTAACAGCAGTACTTGATCGCTTGTTCAAATACAACAACACCGAAAGTGTTCCAAATGACACCACCTATATTCTTCACGAATGCGATAGTCATATATCCGGATTTCCAAAACATCTTGACAAATTATTACAGTGTTCAAACTCAGTTACACTATTGTGAAAGCGTTTTATGATCTGCATCTTACTACTACTTGATTCCTAATATGGCACGTGGTGAAAACGTGTTAGTATTTATTCACCCGTATATATTTGAAGCTCCGCGGTGGGATTCTGTAAGATTGACGAGTCTAACCTAGGAATGAATAAGGAGGTTGTGAAAAATTGCTGGAGTGGAAATTCTTGCCCACAAGTGAAGCCATGCCAATCGTAAGATGGCGGCTGCAGCTGCCATCTTACTAGGGGCATGATGAGCTGTTGACGGTCGGCGATTTGTTTAGAGAAATTTATTCTCACAGACAGTGAACATCAGTTACAATCCAACAGAACATTGCGACAGAACACAACATCCACAGTTGTTACAAAAGTTGTGACACACCAAAGTTTGTTACAAAAAGATATGTTTACATAAGTAAACGGAACACAACTTACACAGATACACAGGAAGTGTTACAAAAACAATGTCTACATATGCACAATACATGGTAAACGAAGAACACACAAATAAAATGTAGAGATCCATGTGTCAGATATTTACATATTATTTACAAGGTATTTGTACAAGTACTAAACAAAAAAATTGCCCGCAGCTTCCCTCGGGGGAACACTGAGGAGGATGCGGAGCATATAATTGGTTAACGGGGTGTTAAAGTGCGACTTACTTGGGTCGATGGCTAAATTGGTTAACGTGGTTGTGAAATGGGGTGTTAAATTGCGTTTTACTTGGGTCGATGGCTAAATTGGTTAACGTGGTTGTAGGAGGGGGTGTTAAATGAGTGAACACGTACACACGTATGCGAAAGGGCGGCGCTGGTCGAAGGGACGTCGATCATTGTGTTTGTGGATTAGTTGGAATTCATTTCACCGCGACCTTGGACGTCGACGCGCCGTACAAACCAACCGACGAGCGGCAACTGAGCGAGCGAGCGCCGACCTTGAGTATATATACAGCACGACGGCGCATGCACTGTCAGCTGTTGAATGTTCTCGAAGCGCGACGCCACATGCGCGTCCACTGGAGAATCAGGAGAATTGTAGATGTCGAACGCGGTGTGTAGAGGAGGAAGGGTGCACAGATGGTGGAGGAGTGAAGCGCGCGCGGTGTGTAGAGGAGGAAGGGATGCACAGATGGTGGAAGAGTGGGCGACGTAGCGACGGCGCATGCGCGCGCGTCAGCTGTCGAATGTTCGAGAAGCGGTGTGGACGGCGCGGACGGCACGGACGGCGCACTACAAGGCGCGAGTATAAGATGCTCCGCATCTAAAATTAACCTACCAATACTAGGCAGGCCTGAAAACAAGCCTTACACGTCTCTCACAGACGAACACAAAACGGCAGGACCAGTGTCGAAGGAATTCCTCCTCACCCAAAAAGAAGAGTTCTTCCGACAAGACAGATAATATTTCTTTGTACAGTCGCTCCAAAATCGGGAAGAGAGCCCGGCGGCGACGACCTGCTGCAACAGCTTCACAACGATCACGCCAAAGACAGTAGGCACCAGCAACAATGAGAAGGCAGGCAAAGCGGCCTCGAGAACAACGCCCAGAAGAAACAAAACGGTTTACTTCGAGGCCACGAAATCCTGCATGCACAGCCCTTCAGAAGACACGAGCAACGACACATTGTCCTAAAACATGCTGATTTGTTTCCCGTAGGGAGCAGTTCGGACATGTTGATGACTGGACTATTCTCCACCTTTCTAGGCGGTCAAGGGTAGGAAGAACGCCCAACCCCAGCCGCCACATGAAGTCCCGGAAGTGGCCAGATAGAAATGATGCCGTCAGCGTGCTCCAAGACACACGACTAGAGCGGGTGCGGCGTGCCGGAGGAACTAACGGGAGCAACAAAGCGGCTGTTGTGTCAACGATAGGATTATCTAACACATCTAACTCAGGGTAAGTCGACTGAATATGACAAAAAAACGCGAGAGCTGTTGCATAAAACGAAGGAAGTACTACTGATTGTGGGCCCCGATTAAGGCGCACATTAGGCAACAAATACCGAAGGTGAGTGCCTAGAAAATATTATGCCAGAGTTCGGGCGGGGGATTCCTCTCTTTGTACGAGGCGCAACAGGAAGCGCAGGGCCAATAGGCGGCAGCGTATTGATACCGAAGGGAAAGCAAAACCTCCCTGGGAACGCTTCTGTCCTAATGCCGCACGAGAAACCAACTCAGTGCCAACAGACCAAAAGAAGGAACACAAGGCCGACTGCAATGACCTCACGATGCGTAAAGGCGGCTGTTCCACGTGAGAAAGGTACCAAATGTGACCGCAGAACACAGTCTGCGCAAGGTACCTCCGCTCAAGAAGCGGAAAGTCGAATTCTCGGGCGTTCTCAAGTTTTTGTTTTACTTCATTGAGGGCATTTGACCAAACGAAGATAAAAACGCCATAGTGGTTGTATAGAATTCCTAAAATTCGAAGAGACGCAGCCGGCTGAAGAAGAGATGTGGAGCTAAGTGTGGAGTTGGGATAGCCGATGAACAAATACCGGGATTTAGAGACGTTTAGCGCGGCACCTGAAATGTCCCCATATTGGAAGAATAAACGCAGGCTATGTGAAAGACTATCTTCATCTGAAAGGTACAGGGTTATGTCGTCAGCAAAAGCTGTGACTTTCACGGTACTGCTGCCGCGAAGCGCAAGACCCCGGACATGCGAATCCGCTTCTAGAGCACACAAAAATGGCTCAAGGTTGAGGACAAATAGAACAGGAGACAAGGGGCATCCTTGACAGACCCCATGTGTAATAGAAAAGGCAGCACTCGCCCAACCATCTAGAACTAGTGTGCTTTTTATACCAGAGTACGTATGTCTAATTAATTCAACAAAAGTACCAGGAAAACCACGCGCTGTGAGCACTTTAAAGATATACGTGTGCTCTAGCCGGTCAAATGCTTTCTCTTGGTCTAAAGACACAAGGAGACCACGCGCAGATCGCGACAGAGTATAGGCTATGATATCCCGGGTGGTAAAGGACAAGTTGTGTATTTCCCATCCAGGCATAGATGAAGCCTGGTGATGACCCACCAGGGTGTTCAACAGAGCCTTCAAACGTTGAACGATCACCGTCGCGAATATCTTATAGTCAACGTTAAGAAGCGTGATACGTCTCCAATCTTCAGGATTAACGGAAGAAGCGTCACCGTTTGGAATAAGCACAATGCGTCCATATCGAAAACTTGATGGAAAGACACCATCCTCGAAACATCGCCGGATAACCGCGGTTAATGCAGTACCAAGCTCATTCCGAAATGACAAGTAAAATTCAACTGGAAAACCGTCTGGCCCAGGGACTGTTCCCCGTTTCATAGATTGTAGTGCTGCCTTTACCTTTTCAACTGATGGAGGGACGTGCAGAGAATCAGCAGCTTGTCGAGGAACGCGAGGCAAACCTCTAAGCATAGGCGGTATTATATTACAGTTTGTCCGCATGGCCGAACATGACATCTCTTCAAAATGCGCCAGAAAGAGAGATCGATCACGCGTAGGAAGCGGCTGTGTAGGTGGTGTCTGCGTGGTCGTAAAAACAGGTGATTATGACTGCCCAAAACACGATTGCCTCGCATAGCATAGCACCTCAGGGTGGGCACAAGGGTTGTGCCTACAACGCCATGCAGCCGCCGCCAGAGTCGAGGCGGCAATCAAACGCTGGAAGCGTTCACGTAATTCATGTTGCCAAGCTCGCATCAGGGGAGACGGCGTTTCAGCGCGTAAGGCGATGCGTAATTTCGCTGCAGTATCGGCCAGCTCTTCAGAAACGCGACGACGAAGGGAACGCCCTTCAACTGAGCAGTGCAGGTGCCACTGGGTTTTAAGCGCATCCCAATCAAATGAATCAGTCGCAGCGAGTGACACGTGTATTGCACAGGACAAACTTGAGCGAGAGCACGCGTCCTGGAGGACGCGAACATCAAGACGCCATGGTTTCTCCGAAAAAGAAAATGGAAGTTTTAGTTCTGATAGAATCGAACGATGGTCAGAGATGTACACAGGCGAAGGTGGGATGGGCGGAACACGTAATTCGGAGACAAACGTCTCTAAAGCATGTGGAATATAAGCCCGGTCGAGTCTGCTGGAGAAGTGTCCGCGGCGTCATGTCCAAACAAAATTATTCCCGTGTATGACATTATGCGCATCCAGCAATGAAAAATGCTGGACAAGGCGTCGCAGCTCACGTGAATTTCAAGCAGACCGACCCCAGCCAGGACCTTGTACATCGCATCGCGTATTTAGCACACAGTTAAAGTCCCCAATTAGAATTACATGACGACCGCAAAGCAAAGTGCGTGGTGATTGGTTGTGACGGTGAAATGTCGACCATGTAAATAGGGCCGAAATTTTGCTACTGCCCAAACAAAAGCAAGGCATTCTCTTTCAGTGATTAAGTAGTTACTATCCGCCCGCGAGACGAGACGGCTGGCATAGACGATAACGTGGGGGCAGCCGCTTTGATGCTGGACCAAAACAGCACCGATTCCGTGGCCACTGGCATCGGTGCGGACTTCTGTAGGAGCGGCATTGTCTAAATGGGCCAGAACAGGTGGTTCTCTTCGCTATGCAATAAGTGTAGAGAATGCCGTAGCCTGCCCAGCACCCCATGTGAATGAGACATTTTTCTCAGTAAGTTTCTGAGAGGACGGGAAACTTCTGCAAAGTTCACAAAACGTCGAAAGGACGAGTACAGACCAAGAAAGCTGAGGACTTCTTGGTGCAATTCGGGATAGGAAAGTTCCGCGCGGCTCGCACTTTATCGGGATCAGGGCGTACACCAGAGGAGTCGACAAGGTGGCCCAACATGGCTAGTTGCTGTCATCCAAAGTGGCACTTTGAAGAGTTAAGTTAGAGACCGGCATTGCGAAAAACAGCCAATATTGAGTATTTGAGATTGAGGTGGGTCTCAAAGGTCGGAAAAAGACGACAATGTCGTCATGGTGACATAGACAAATTGACCATTTGAACCCACGCAAAAGAGAGTCTATCATCCGCTCGAAGGTGGCCAGATCGTTGCATAACCCGAAGGACGTGACCTTAAACTGGTAAAAAGGCCATCGGGCGTAACAAAACTGGTCTTTTCGCGCTTCATGTCGTCGACAGCAATTTGCCAGTACCCTGATCTTAGATCAATGAACAGAAATACTTAGCGCCGTGAAGACAATCCAGGGCGTCGTCTATGCGTGGTAGCGGGTAGACGTCTTTTTTCGTGATCTTGTTCAGATGTCGGTAGTCAACACAGAATCGCCAAGTGTTGTCCTTCTTTTGACAAGAACTACAGGGGAAGCCCATGGACTACATGATGGTTCAATATGTCTCTGGCGAGCATTTTGTCGACTTCTGCTTGAATTATTTGACGCTCGGTTGGAGATGCGTGGTATGGCCGTCACTGGACAGGGGAGGCGTCACCGGTGACAATGCGGTGCTTTACAGCAGTAATTTGATTTAGCGGACGATCACAAAAGTCAAATACGTCCAAGTATAACTCATTTACGTGACGGAGTGCGTAAGCTGGATCCGGCAAAAGGTCTTTCGCGAGCATTTTTTTAACGTCAACAGGTGGACTTTCTTGTAAAGATCGAGCATGCGTGTAGCTGCAGTGTCCAGCATCGCTCGAAGACAGAGCTGAGATGACGTATTCATCAGAGGGAGTCTGGATGGCGAGGGCAATTCCAAGCGTGAGCACTTGTGGACACAGAGAATTGTTGAGCACAGGAATGAAGGCACGGATTGCACGTAACTAAATAATAGTGTGTGTTAAGGTGAGTCAAAAGCATGGATGTAATGGGCGCGAGCACATAGTCGCCTTGGGATACAGGTGGTGAGGGCATTACTGTGATGCAGGTCACAGTTTGCGGTGACAAACTAACATGCTCAGCAGAGCATATACGAGCTTGGGGTGCACTGGGCGGATCAATCGAACACGGTAGGTCAAGTTGCACAGTACCAGCTGGACAGTCGATGGGGGCGGAACGAGTGGACAAAAAGTCAAGACCGAGGATCACATCATTGGTGCAGTGAGAGAGAACAGTGAAGGTAAGTGAAGTTTGACGGCCTGCGATAGTAACGCGTGCAGTAGAAATGCCAATAACGGAAGCCGTACCACCATCAGCAACACGAACACTGCGTGAAGGGGCTGGAGTAAGGACTTCCTTTAAGCGGTCACGAATGTGCAAGCTCATCACAGAAATATGGGCGCCAGTGTCTAACAAGGCTTTAACAGATAAACCGTCCACTTCAACGTTGATCAGGTTCTGATTGGTTGAAAGCGTCAACAGCTGAATTGGAGAGCAAGTCGTATCAACAGCGTCACCCCAGGAGCTGCAGCCGTTAGTTTTTTGAAGAAACCCGCCGGGCAGAGGATGGGACCGGTGAGCGGGGCGGCGGGGGAGACCGGAAAATTTTACGTCGAGGTGAAGGTGAGTGACTGTACTGGGCAGTGGTTGTAGTGGTCAGGTCTTAATTAGCTGAGCCATCACGTCGTGGTAGTTCCCGGCCATAGAGACGGGCTGGTAAGTGGAGGATGGAGAAGCGTGAGTTTGTCCGATATGGTGAGGTCCACGTGCTTCGGCAATGGCGGGAAATCTGTCCCACTCGTTCCCATCGAAAGCAAATTGGCCTGTCGTCAGGCGTACTCCACGCATTTGGGTCACGGTTACGTGGAGCAGGGCCGCTATAATGCTGTGGGTGGCTCGAGGTAGATGAACTGACAGCGTCGGGACAGTGCACAGAACAGCCCGTGTGAATACCCGCGTTGGCTAGTTCTTGGCGAACAACGGTCTGTATTAGTGATTTGGTCGGCTAAGGATCACTCGGTGCTGTTGATCGCAAGGGTGCGGGTGATATGGCCTCGATTTCGCGGTGTACGATTCTCGTGATGTCACCGTAGTGTGAATTGGGCTGGGTCGCTGTACGGAGATTCTCGCAAGTTGACGTCGCAGCAGTGTTAGGAAGGCGCGTAAAGTGGTGCGCATTGCGACGGCTTTTAGCCTCTTGAAAGCTTTGGCACTCCAAGATGACATCTTGTACTGTGGAACAGCCTTTGCACACAAGGAGGTTAAATGCATCGTCAGGTATGCCCTTGAGCACGTGCACTACCATGTCTGCTTCACCCGTGTTTCGGTCAATATTACGACAAAGGTCAGCACACCTTGTATATACGCCATGTAAAACTCCTTGGATGTCTGAACACGTGTGTCAAGCTCTTTCCTAGTGGCCTGCTTGCAGCCAACAGACTGACCAAACAACTCGCGTAACTTGGTCCTGCATATGTCCCAGCTCGTGATGGTGTCCACATTGTTAATAATCCATGCCTTGGCCCTTCCTTGCAAATAAAAGGTTATGTTTGCCAGCATCAAGGTTGGGTCCCACCTGCGGTTTTCGCTGACGAGCTCGTAGAGTTTAAGCCACTTATTCACGTCCTCGCCGTCCGTTTCCGAAAAGTTGCCGAGATCTCGGGGTGGAGCGGCCTCGAAAAAAACGGGGGAGGTCGGCGCTGTTGATGCATTGGGCGTGGCAGTTGACGAAGCGTCGCTGCCGGTAGAGATGTTCGAAGCAGTGACTAGGCGTCCACTGCGTAACTCCGTCGTGCGTTGTAACCCGGCACCTTCTACAAAAATGTTACATGAAGGCACACGCCAAACTAGGCGTTTGAAGATACATTTACACAGCGCCAACGCGCAAGCCAAGATGGAGAACAAGAGCTGTGTCCTACACCGAAATCATGTCGCCTTTCCTGGCGCCTATCTAACTTAGAAGTGTGGCAGCTTGGGCTAGTTGGTATGGCATGACGATAATTATAGTTATCTTTTGTGTCCTTCTTGTCTTTGTGTCGTCGTTTTGTTCTCTCGCTATAACTATCGTCATGCCCATCTAACCGCTTTAGTGGGACATTGCCTCATAACATTAATTATGAAAGAGAGAGAGAGAGAAATAAAGGTCGAGTGAAAGGCAGGAAGCATGCAAGGGTACTTTCTTATCGAATTTCTTTTCTTTCTTTTGAAAAGGGCTCAGCCAGATGTTTAACGTGGACATCAGTAGCATGTAGCCTTCGCGCCCAAAAGTCGGCAAACTCACTCATTAGGCGACTCACTCAGACTCACTTCGACTCAGATGGAGCCGTGAGCCTCAGTCTAAGTGAGTGCGGCTGAGCCATGAGTCAAAGTTCGAGAGAGTTCAGTTGAAGAAACGTTTCGTGGGTACGAGTCAAACAAGTCCAAAGCGCAGCATGCATTTTAAATGCGAAGCATCTGTTAGCAAACTTCGGCCACATTGAGACTATCTATCTATCTATCTATCTATCTATTTATCTATCTATCTATATCTATCTATCTATATCTATCTATATTTTTCTATATCTATCTATATCTATATCTATCTATCTATCTATCTATCTATCTATCCATCTATCTATCTATCTATCTATCTATCTATCTATCTATCTATCTATCTATCTATCTATCTAGCCGCCTACGACTTTTAGCTCTCCTGGCCGTTTCGATAATGGTATCAATACCAAACGTGGTATGGCATAACATGACTGCATAAAGAACATATTTGACTAGTCATAACAAGAAAATCAAGACATGTATGTCATGAATGTTATGATTTACATTTCATAGTCCTACAGCTCTTGCGGTGGCTTAGTTCACATGGTATGTTGCAAAACCGGTATGGTATGACATGATTGCAAGGCGAACACAAGTGGCAGCCCCTAACATGAAAATCATGACATGCCTGTCATGTAACAACATGACTCCGTTCCGTGCTTATGATGCGCTCACAGCCGTTTCGCTAGCGTCACATATACCAAATATGGTATTACGGGACGTGAATGCATGACTAAGGTATATGACTGGTGCATACATTAATGTGATGAGATGCGCGTCATGTTAGAACATCACTACATGCTACGCTCATGAGGCGCTCGCAGTCGTTTTGCTAGCTTCACTTATACCAAATTAGGTATTACGAGACGTCAATAGATTACGAAGGTACGTGACTGGTGCAAACATGATAATCATCAAGTGCCTGTCGTGTAACAACATGGATACATGCCACACTGATGGTGTGTTCGCGGCGGTTTCGCTAGCTTCACATATACGAATTTTGGTATTACATAACGGAAATGAGGGACCAGGAGTGCGTGCGCACCGGCGTTCGTTTCGTCGCATCACGACGGCGCGCCATGCCAGGCTCCGATCTGCCTACCAGATGCTAGCAGGCGTGCGTCGCGCTGCGTTCCTTAGACGCATGGGCGTGCAATCGCGGCGGGCGTTTATCCGTCACGAAGAGAGGCAGACGCAGTGCTGTCTGGGTAATGTCATCGGCGCGAAATCTACTATGTCGCATTTTGCGCCGGTTGCCGCCTGGCCGCGCCGACGAACGCTGGTCGCACCGGCTTCGCCTGGCGTCAGTCAGACTATAGAGTGCTCGCGTTGCTAGCGCTGCGTTGCTGTGCCCAGCGTGCACGTGCGTCAACGTTCCGTAGGAGTGTACTGGGCCATTTATAATGCGCCTGTGGCCGTTTTGCTAGCTCGACATATATCAATTTTATTATCAGGTGACGTGAATAGATGACGAAGGTAAATGACACGTTCAAACATGATGAAAAGGAAGTAAGGTACGGCCTAATTTACCTCCGCCTCGTAACGTTGTGCTCATTTGAAACTAACATATCAACGTTCCTCATTTGTGCTTCGCATATCATAGATTCCCAATGTACGTGGGATCAGCCAATTGTTTTTTAATGTGAACGATTTCTTAGTAAACTTCGGTGACTTTGAGCGCATCTATCTATCTAGCCGCTTACGACATTTAGCTCTCCTGGCCGTTTGGATAATGGTATCGCTACCAAACTTGGTATGACATAACATTACTGTAAGGCGAGCACATTTAACCAGTCGAAACGTGAAAATCATGGCGGGTATGTCATGGATGTCATGATTTACATTTCATGATTCTTGTGCTCTTGTGGTGGTCTCGTTCCATGACATGTTGCAAAACTGGTATGGTATGACATGTTTGCATGGCGAACACGCGACAGACCCTAACATGGAAATCATGACATGCATGTCATGCAAGTCATGAGTCTTGACTACACGCCACGCTCATGATGCACTCGCGGCCATCTCGCCAGCTTCATATATACTAAATTCGGCGTTATGTGATGCAAATGGATGACAACATCATGTAACATTATGACGACAAGCCACACTCATTATGCCCTCGCAGCCGTTACGCTAGCTTCACATACACCAAATTTGGTATTAAGGGACGAGAATTGACAATGAGATGTGACTGGTTCAAGCATGATAATCATGTGATGCGTGTCATGTACCAACTTGACTACATGCTACGCTCATGATGCACTCGCGGCCGTCTCGCTAGCTTCATATGTACCGAATTTAGTTTTAGTGACGCGAATGGACGACATATGTAAATGACATGTCCAAACATGATAATCTCGAGTTTCGTGTCATGTAACATTATGACGACAAGCCACACTCATGATGCCCTCGCAGCCGTTACGCTAGCTTCACATACACCAAATTTGGTATTAAGGGACGAAAATTGACAATGGGATGTGACTGGTGCAAGCATGATAATCATGTGATGCGTGTCATGTACCAACTTGACTACATGCTACGCTCATGATGCACTCGCGGCCGTCTCGCTAGCTTCATATGTACAGAATTTAGTTTTAGTGACGCGAATGGACGACATATGTAAATGACATGTCCAAACATGATAATCTCGAGTTTCGTGTCATGTAACATTATGACGACAAGCCACACTCATGATGCCCTCGCAGCCGTTACGCTAGCTTCACATACACCAAATTTGGTATTAAGGGACGAGAATTGACAATGGGATGTGACTGGTGCAAGCATGATAATCATGTGATGCGTGTCATGTACCAACTTGACTACAATGTACGCTCATGATGCACTCGCGGCCGTCTCGCTAGCTTAATATGTACCGAATTTAGTTTTAGTGACGCGAATGGACGACATATGTAAATGACATGTCCAAACATGATAAAATCGAGTTTCGTGTCATGTAACATTATGACGACAAGCCACACTCATGATGCCCTCGCAGCCGTTACGCTAGCTTCACATACACCGAATTTGGTAGTAAGGACGCGAATGGATGACACATGTAAATGACTTGTCCAAACATGATAATCATGACATGCGTGTCATGTAAACACCTGACTACATGCCGCACTCATGATGCGCTCGGGTCCGTTTCACTAGATTCATTATGCCAGATTTGGTATTACGTCCCGTGAGTGGATTACGATGGTATGTGACTGGTTCAAACATAATAATTATGAGATGCGTGTCATGTACGAGCATGGCTACATGCCACACTCAAGGTGCAAATACACTTAGACGTGACCCGGTGCGCGTGTACTCCAGCGTAAGTTTCGCCGCGTCATGATGGCGATGCTGCGCCAGGCGCCAATCTGCCTGGTATATACTCGCATGCCCAGCGTACCTAAGTCATGAAGCTAGGCAGACGTGGTGCATTCTTGGTAACGTGGTTTGAGCGAAATGCAGCATGTCCTATTTCGCACCAGTTGGCGCCGGGCTAGCTTCACATATTCGAAGTTTGGTATTACGGGACGATATTAGAGGACGAAGGTATGTCACTGGTCCAAACATGATAATCATGAGATGCGTGTCATGTTACAAAACGACCGCATGCCACGCTCATGATGCGCTCGCGGTCATTTCCCTAGCTTCACTTATACCAAACAGGTATTCCATGACGTCAATATATGGCGAAGGTAAATGACATGTCCGAACATGATAATCATGATATGCGTATCATGTAAAACATGACAACATACCACGCTCGCAGCGTGCTCGTGGTCGTTTCGCTATCTCCACTTATACTAAATTTGGTATCACGTTACGTGAATAGATGACGAAGGTGAACAACACATCCAAATATGATAATCATGTACGGTATCATTTACCACCGACTCGTAACGTTGTTATGATTTTTAACTGACCTATAAACCTTCCTCATTTGTGCTTCGCATATATCATAGATTCCCACTGTACCTGGGATCTGCCAGTTTTTTTTCTACGTGGAACTATTTAATGCAGGATGCAGCAGATATTAGCAAGACAGATGTATCTACTTAGCTTTAAAGCGATCTAGAACTAGCGAGTCCCGCCTTTTTACGTGTACCTCAAATCAACGCCTCCTTCTAGGAGGTATGGCTCAAATGCTAGACAGCGTTTGCGTCTACATGAAACGCTGATGGTGCGTCCCCGTCACTTTGCAACCCATTACGAGACGTCTGGCAATTCAAACTATAGTTCTCGCACGGCTATAGGTGCAGAAGCATTGCCCATGTAGCTTTCCTTTCAATGGCAAAAAAGTCGTTGCCAAGTACACCCGACAGTACGGTTCTTATTCATAATACTCGCCAGTGATCCCGAGCAGTACAAGTACACTACAAGCAACCTTTATTCAATGGAAAAGAACCGTGGTTTCCAGCTGAAGGCGTTTCGCCGCCAGGAGTTTCTATCTTTCACCGAAAACCCAAGTTGACTCCAACTATGACTTAGGGCTTCGCCATTTCACGAATCGCTCCTCGCGGACCGGTGGAGGACAGAAACGGGTGCCGTATGAAGACGTAGTACGTGAACCCTGTGATCAAATCGGGATACCGTCCGGCATGTGAATACAGCTTTAACAACGGACCACGAGAGAGAGAGAGAGAGAGAAATAGTGAGGAAATACAGGGAGGTTAACCAAGCTTGGCTCAGTTGGCTAACCTGCACTTTGGGCAGGGGAAGGGGGGGTTGAATAATAGGAAGGACAGAGATAAAACAAGAAGAGTAAGAAAGATGGATAGCCAGTTAGAGAATACACAGCTGCACTTTCACAAGCGCTGGTGAAGTCCGGTGGTTCGAAATGTTCCATCCCTTTACAAGGTGCCCTGGTGAAGGCTGGACAATTACATTCGAGGAAAAAAACATGGCGTTATCTGTTTCAGATAGTGTAGATATGAGAAAAAAGACGTAAAGTATGAACACATTTGGCCAGCCAGACCGCTTCAGTTTCGCTAGAGAGAGAGAGAGATAAAGATGCAAGGAAAGGCAGGGAGGCTAACCAGACGAACATCCGGTTTGCTACCCTGCACTGAGGAAGGGATAAAGGGGAGAAAAGAGGTTGTAGAGAGACGAGAAGGTACACACAATCACGAGCACACTCGGGGAGCACACACAGTCTACAGGCGGTCGCTCAGGTTTGTTGATTTTAGGTAAATTATCAGTGCTTTAGTTGCTTTCTGCGCAACTGAGGCAGATGCCCAAGGTCCTAGTATCTTCTGCACACAAAATGGTCCGGGGTCAAGTTGATTCAAAACCATCCGGAGCTGGCATCGCTGTGTGTCGTAGCAAGCGCAGCTGCACAGGACGTGTTCGATGGTCTCTTGAGCTCCGCAATAGTCGCATGTAGGAGTGTCTGCCATACCAATGCGAAAGGAGTACACCTTTGTAAATGCAACACCCAACCAAAGGCGGCATAACAGTGTCGCATCGGAGCGGGAAAGTTGTGATGGTAGCTTTAGCTTGAGCGAAGGATCCAGTTCATAAAATTGACACCTTTGGAAGCTGGTAGACGACCAGAACGTGCGTGTGAGATCTCGAGCCAGCAGGTAAAGTTGTCTTGCTGCATCATTCCTTGATAGAGGAATTGGGACTACACGGGTTCCTTCATGGGAAGAGCAGGCTGCATCATCGGCTAATTTATTTCCGGTAATGCCAATATGTCCAGGCAGCCATTGATATATATATTATCATGCCCTCGTGCTAGAGCTTCATGATGGCAATGTCTTATTTCTTGTACCAATCGGTCATGACTCTTCCTACGCATGGCAGACTGCAAACTCTGCAGCGCTGCCTTCGAATCACAGAATATGACCCATTTTCCTGGACGTTCTTGAACGCTATGCTATAAAACATTGCCATCACGCTGAAAAAGGTTCATAGAGTAATTTAGCGAGCCAGCGGCGGTCACGTGAAATAACTACGGCGCACTTTGCATATAAATAAGTCACACAATGCTTCAAACACTTGGAACTTCTCTACCTTTTAGAAGGGACGGCTTTCAGCTCTACCTTAGTAGAGTACCGAGTACTCTAAATCGTTTACCACTTTTTCTAAACACACGTCCTTTTCAGTACCACAGCGCAAGCAGTGAGCTTTTTTCGGTACTGCCAGCTTGCATACGGGACGGCTTTATGCTCTCCCATAGTAGAGTACCTAGTGCGCTAAATCGTTAACCACATTTTCTAAACACACAGTACCACAATGATGATCGAGCTGAAACGGCGTTCTGGTCTCCCATAGTAGAGTACATTGTACTCAAACCGTCGGACGGTTGTTCCACACATCGAAGAAGTATGCTGCGTTCAGCACTCTGGAGGCCGGAACTACAATGTTACCGTAGAGAAACTTACTATATGTAAGTATGTTTCTCTATGATGTTACTGCAACAGTGAGGCCGCGCAGGCCCAAATCGTGGAAGCGTCACAACTCATCATCCCAAAAGATCGCGGTGCCATCGTACTCCTGGGACCTGAGGTTACCATCCTGTTCTTGCCGGGACGCATCCCCAGTGAGATCCTCATAGAAGCATTTCCCCCCCCCCCCTACGGGGGGGGGTGCGGCACATCCGCAGAGGACTGAGAGGGTCGCGTCTGACCATGACGACTGGGAATCAATACATTCGTATGGAAATGAAGACATCATAACCTGAGACAAACCGTATTACCTATGACTACAAAATAATACAACGGGTGTGCCATCAAAATGGTGACAATGGGAATTTCAGTAGGAACTGCACAGCCCCCATTTATTAATGTACGGCGTCTATAATCATGACGAGAAAAACTGTTCGCTGGCGTGCCTCCACGGAGGTGAGCCACATGCCACCGTTGCCTGCACCGTCCGACAGTCATACTCTGAGGTGGCATCCAAGAACTTCTCGGTACTTCAGCCAGGAAAGTTGTCCTAGAACAAGGCCGAGGTTTCGTCAGTGCTAGCTCCGGTCAAAGGCCAAAAAACTCCCAAGCATTTCCTCGAGGGTAAACATGCATGGTTAAGCACGAATGCACGGGGTGATGCTATGAGGGGGAGTAAAGATTTAAATGCGAAGCATTTCTTAGCTAACTTCGGTGACTTTGAGCGTATCAATCAATCAATCAATCGATCAATCCGTACATCTATCTATCTATCTATCTATCTATCTATATCTATCTATATCTATCTATATCTAGCTATATCTATCTAGCCGCCACCGACTTTAAGCCCTTCTGGCCGTTTCGATAATAATATCGATACCAAACTTCGTATGGCATAACAAGACTGTATGAAGAACACATATGACTAGACATAACATAAAAATTATGACGTGTATGTCATGAATGTCATGATTTACATTTCATGGTTCTGCAGCGCTTGCTGTGGTTTCGTCCGCATGGCATGTAGAAAAACTGGTATGGTATGGCGTGATTGCATGCCGAACACAAGCGACAGACCCAAACATGAAAATCATGGCATGCGCGTCATGTACAACATGACTACATGCCACACTCATGACGCACTCGCGGCTGTTTTGTTAGCTTCACCTATGCCAAATTTAGTATTACGTGACTTCAATTGGTGACGAAGATATGTGACTGGTGCAAACATGATAATCATGAGATGCGTGTCATGTGAGGACATGACTACATGCCACAGTCAAGGCACCATTACAATTCGACGAGACGCCGTGCGCGCAGTCGCCGGCATTCTTTTCGTCGCGTCACGCCGGCCTTGCATGCCACACCAGGCGCCCGTCCTGCCATGTACTCGCTGGTGCGCGCCGCGCTGCGTTGCTTTGCCGCATGCGCGTTTGAGCGCGTCTTGCGTCCCTCCGTCTCAAAAAGATGGAGACAACATAGAGTTTCCTAATATACACTAGAAGAAACTCTGGGGCTAGTGTCTACGGGAGCTGCAATGCACGGCGCTTCGGCAAGCATGGGAATGATGTGTAGTACACACATTTGTCTAATCATCGTACTTTTGACCTGCTTTTGACTCTGTGTGTGTTCGTCTGCCTTGAAGCTGCTTTCTCATGAATCAAAAATTGGCAAATGTTCAGCGGTTGCGCTACATCACCTTATTACATTCGACTTACCTTTCCAAATCGGTTCAAGAAGTTCAAAAAGGTTGAATCTTTCAAAACAAAACCGAAAGACAGCCATAATCAAAGCCTCAAGTGCGATTCGCCTCCCGCAAGTAGGTTGGTTTGTGGGGTTTAACGTCTCAAAACCACGATATGATTATGAGAGACGCCGTAGTGGAGGGCTCCGAAAATTTCGACCACCTGGGGTTCTTCAACGTCAACCCAAAATCTGAGCACACGGGCCTACAACGTTTCCGCCTCTATCGGAAATGCAGCCGCCGCCGCCGGGATTCGAAGCCGCGACCTGCGGGTCAGCAGCCGAGTACCTTGGCCACTAGACCACCGCGGCGGGGCACGCCGCTCGCAAGTACGAAAACTAGAAAATTGTGTGTACTACCTATCATTCACATGATCACTGAACGATCGCAGCGACAGACAGAGCCCCCTCTAGTTAATTTAAGAGAACTATGAGAGAAGCAGTCTTGTCTTGATAACGTATCGATGCGAAATGCAGCATGTCCCATTTCGCGCCGGTTGCCGTCGGGCTGCGCCGACGGACGCTGGTCGCGCCATTCGCACTATAGATGCTCCCGCTTTGCTAACGTCGCGTTGCTGTGCCCAGCGTGCGCGCGCGTCATCGCTACATTGGAGTATCTTTGATGCGCTCGCGGTCATTTTGCTAGGTGCACATATACCGAATTTGGTGTTACGTGACGTCATTGGATGACAAAATATATGACTGGTGCAAACATGTTAATACTGACACGCATGTCATGTTAGCACATGCCAACATATCATGCTCATAGCGCACTCGCGGGCGTTTCGCTAGCTCCACATTTAATAAATGCGGTATCACGTGACGTGAATAGGTGACAAAGATTTGATTGATATGTGGGGTTTAACGTCCCAAAACCACTATATGATTATGAGAGACGCCGTAGTGGAGGGCTCCGGAAATTCAGACCACCTGGGGTTCTTTAACGTGCACCCAAATCTGAGCACACGGGCCTACAACATTTCCGAGGTGACAAAGATAAACGACACATTCAAACATAATAATCATTATACGGTAGTCATGTACGGCATAATTTACCTCCATCTCGTAACGTAGTGCTGATTTTAGAGTGACGTATCAACATTTCTCATTCGTGCTTCGCATATTATTGATTCCCACTGTACGTGAGATCTCTCAATTTTTTTTAGGGGCGAAGCTTCTTATTGCGGCACCCGTTCGTCCCTCGTAGGCGTTGTAGTATGTAACCAGTATAATATTTTGACCTCCAAGGTGGTGCCGGTGAGAGATTACTTCTGTGCGTTGTTGAACAATAAATTATAATTCTCAATCTACTGCCTCCGCTCCCGAGAACGGGGCTTCTGATCTGCCGGATCGAGACACTTCGACAGACACGCAGCGACAACACAGACCACAATGGTCGTGGGGTGATCGTCTCATCACGTTCCGAGATATTACGCAACGCTACAGACTGGAAAGGCGAAAGTTCCCGCCACCGCATGACAAATTAAACAGACACGATACCGTAAGCTATCGCTTACTACAAACCCACTCTTACCCCAGCCCGGTCGTCTTACGCCACTGCTACCCGCACTTACACATTACCGATCTATGTAAAGCATGCGGGCACAGAGCAACGCTGCGCCACATGCTCTGGGAATGCGCCGGAAACAATGGTCGAGAAACGGCCGCCGTTCGCGATGCGCCTATGGCGGCTGCCAATACCAGGCAACAGGAAGCCTCGAGCTCACTCGTTCCCGCCGCCGTCCCGTCTGCGGGAGCCGCGGGGGACCTTCTCCGTCGGCGACGCCGCCGCTGGAAGGCGGCGCTCAGAAGCTCGGAGCTCAACGACCAGCTCTGGGCTGTCCGGCAGGCCGAAGATGCCGCCCGAGTTCAGAGACTCAGCGCCGCCATCTGAGGCCACCAAGACCAAGCTGCCGGCCAAGTTCTAATAAAGTTTCCTCTCTCTCTCTTTCAATCTACTGGCTAATAGATGTTATTGGGGAATGAGAGACAGGAGCATTCGGCTTTTAGTTATGGCGCACGCTGCGATCCCCATTAGCAGCAATTGGCATGTACATTGAGCACTATATGACAAGAAAGGGTTGCTACGTTATACTCGCTGGGTGTAACCTCCTTAGATTTAGAAAGGTTTAGTGAGCGTTGAGCTGCAGTGGCATGAATACAATGAACTAGTATATACCGTGAATGAACTCGAGGTGGTTAAAGGTGGAAAGTAGATACGAGGCGCAAGCCGTAAGAAAGTAAAAGCCGAATTCTCCTGTCTCTCATTTCCCATTAGCAGCCATTGGCATGTACATTGAGCAGTATCTGACAGGAAAAGGTTGTCTACGTTATACTCGCTGGGCGTAACCTCCTTGTTTTAAGAAACGTTTGGCGAGCGTTGGGCCGCAGGGCCATGAATACAATGAACTAGTATACACCATGAACTCGAGGTGGCAAAAGGTGGGAAGTAGACCCGAAGCGCAAGCCGCAAGAAAGTGTGCGTGTGCCACCTCTCGTTTAGTCCTTGGAATGTCCGCTGAATGGCGGTGCTTCTATATGGGTAATATATGATGAAAAGATGCGAGATGGTGGTACTTGGAGTGTTGACTAGATGGACGAACGGACACACAGAGTGATGCATGGACGGACGCACGGATGGCTGCACGGACGGATGGATGCATGAACGGCTGCAGGGGCGGATGCATAGACAAACGCAGGAATGTAATACTCGCTGGGCGTAACCTCCTCGGGTTTAGAAAGGTTTAACGGGCGTTGGGCCCCAGTGTCATGAATACAGTGAAGTAGTATATACCATGAACTCGAGGTGGCAAAAGGTGGGAAGTAGACCAGAAGCGCAAGCCGCAAGAAAGTGTGCGTGTGCCACCTCTCGTTTAGTCCTTGGAATGTCCGCTGAATGTCGGTGCTTCTATATGGGTAATATATGATGAAAAGATGCGAGATGGTGATACTTGAAGTGTTGAATAGATGGACGAACGGACACACGGACAGATTCATGGATGGACGCAAGAACGGACGCAGGGGCGGATGCATAGGGGAACGCAGGGACAGACGCACGAACAGACGCACGCACGAACAGACGGGCGGATGGACGCATGGGCTGTCACACAGACGGACGCATGGACGGACGGAAGCAAGAACGAATGGACGGACGAATGCTTCGCCCCACATTCCATCATTCACTTCGTGGATATGCTGCCAATTTTTTAGTAAGCATCCAATTTAAGACAAATTTATTTGGTGATTAAGTCACTGATAGTCGTTTTATAGGTTATTTCATAAGAAATATATATTTATTCATAAATAACGTGTCTAGGTTTGCTCCTCAATTCAAATGAGTGCGCACGTGTCGCTCCTCTAGTCCGGCTGTGAACGCACGGACGCACACATGGATAGACAGAAGCAACAACAAATGGACGGACGGATGCTTCCCCCCACTCATCATCATTCACTCCGTGGATAAGCTCTGATTTTTTAAGCTCTCTGATGTACTCACTTTCAAAGGCGCGTTCGGTGTTGATTAGTCAATGCCAAGCATTTATTAGCGAACTTCGGCGACTTTGAACGTATCTATCTATCCACCTGCGACTTTCAGCTGTCCTGGCCGTTTCGATAATGGTATCAATACCAAACTTGGTATGGCATAACATGACTGTATGACGAGCATACGTAACAAGTCATAACATGAAAATCATGATAAGCATGTCATGAAAGTCATGATTTACATTCAATGATCTTGCTACTCTTGCGGTGGTTTCGTTCACATGACAAGTTGCAAATCTTCTAGTATGGCATAACGTCACTGCATGGGGAACACAAGAGACAGACCATAACATGAAAATATGATATGAGTGTCATATAACAACATGACTACATGCAACACTCGTGATGCGCTCGCAGCCGTTTCGCTAGCTTCGTATATACAAATCTCGCATTACGGGAAGTGAATGGATGACGAAGGTAAATTACACGTCCGAGCATGATGATCATGAGATGCGTGTTATGTAAAACATGACTTTACGCTACGCTCATAGTCCGCTCACGGTCGTTTCGCGTTCTTCACATATACCAAATTTGGTGTTACGTGATGTCAATAGATGACGAAAGTATATGACTGGTCCAAACATGATAATCATGACATGCATGTCATGTGCGAAGATGACAACGTACCACGCTTGTGATTCACTCACGGTTGTTTCGCGAGCTCCACATATATAAAGTTTGGTATTAAGTATATATTAAGTATATATTGGTATTAAGTATATATTAAGTTTGGTATTATGTGACACAAATGGACGAAGTCCAAACATGATGATCATGCACCCGTGTCATGCAAAACATGACTACGTGCTAGGCTCATAGCACTCTAGCGGCCGTTTTGCCAGCTCCACACATACCCAATTTTGTGTCACGTGACTTGAATAGACGACAAAATAAATGACATATCTAAACCTGATAATCACGATTAGCGTGCCATGTAAAACATGACTACATGCTACGCTCTTAGCACGTTCACGGCCTTCTCATGATAGCTTCACATATACCGAATATGGTGTTATTTGACGTGAAGAGACCACGAACACAAATGCTAGGCGCAAAATTGATAACATTGATGTGGAAGTCATGTACGGTCCAATTTACGTTTGCCTCGTAACGCTGTGATGAACTTAAAGTGGCATTTTGAGCTTCCTCATTGGTGCTTCGCATATCACCGATTTCCATTGTATGTGGTATTTGCGAATTTTTGTTGCAGATAAGATTTGTCGGTTTGTACGCCCCAGTGGCGTCTGTGAACTCTAGCGCATTTTTACCGCTCCTTTCATGCATTTTTTAAAAACCATAGCATGGCGTACTCCTAGAGTAGTTGAATTGCGCCTAGCGGCTGTTCACTCCAGACCACTGGCAGACTCGAGCTCACTCGTTCTCGCCATCGCCTTGGCTGTGGGAGCCTTGGGGGTCCTCTTTTGTCGGTGTCACCGCCAACACTTGGAGACGACGGTCCTCTAGAGCTCGGAGCTCTGGACAGCCCGGCAGGTCAAGGATGCCACCCAAGTCCAGAAACTCGGTGCCGCCACCTGAAGCCACCAAGACCATACTGCCGGCCCATTCGGTCCGAGAAAGTCTCTTCTCCATTTTGCACTCGCACGCAGAAGTTCGAGGTCCAGGTCACGTCCGGCCAAACTGGAATGCCAGAAAACTCGAGCGTCTGGTGGAGCAATTAGCATTGACTGACGTGCATAAAAGCATACATCGTAGCAATGATGCCTATATGTGGTGGAAAGCAGCACCGAGCAGAAGAATTATTCGGGTCTACACATCACGCGATCTCGTAGCCACGTTCACGACAATGGGTAATGTTATTGCCATCCACACCAGCGAACATTAGCGAACGCCGCCTGGTTATGCTCTCACTGTAGACGCGCACCATGTGTACACCCTGAGGTGCTAAGGTATGCACGCAGAGCTCGGCTTCGTCCACAAGGCTCGCCTGGCGAATCGCTAATCCCTACCGTTGCACTCGCCCCCTGTGGCGGCGGCGGGGGCGGTGGCGGCGGTGGCGGCCGTTCGCGCGACTTTCAGGTGTTCACTCAACACTTTGAGCCAATGGCTCAAATTTTTGCTAGGGTTATTTACCCAGGTTCCGTTTATTCGCATTTATACGCCGCTGAAAGACTTAGCACTTAATGCCAACCTGTCTTATAACGTTTTTTTCTGTCACCGTTATCCAATGACGGAATAAGGAGTGCATTAGACGCAATCAAAAAGGTCCAGGGACCCCGGGCCTGACGAAGTCCCTGCAGAGTTTCACGTACACTTGTGATTTATCATTGGCCCATATACGTCACACGTCATTCGCAAGTGTTTTTGAGATATTATCCTTCCAAGCTCATTCCACAGAAGCCGTAATACACTAGTCCCAAAGAAAGACCATATGTCTATTCGACTAGAAGATTGGGGCCCCTGGTTAATGTAGATTACAAGCTCTTGGCCAACATCCTGGTGCGCCTAATCAGTTCGTCTCTTGTATCAATAATAGCTTCCCACAAGGTCCGCTTCATTCTGGGCCGAAAAGGACACATCCATACGGGGTTAACGCGTGACATCATACCGTACACCGCTAGCTGATGTGCGCAAGGACTGTTGGTTTCTTGAGATCAGGAGAAGGCTTTTCATTTCATACAACATTGTTACTTAATAAATGTTTTATATGCACTCGGATTCCTGGGTAATTTCATTGAACTCATTCAAGAGATGTACACTGATTCAGAAAGTACCCTTTACGTAGATTATCGTGAGAGTCACCACTTTCAAGTCACGCGTGGGGTTCGTCAAGGGTGTCCCTTATCCCTAGTTTTATTTATCCTTGCATTTGAACCCTTCTGGAGGGCCGCTGAGCGTGACCCACAGATTCAAAGCTTACCCCTACCTGGTGACAAAAAGTACAGATCACTGCATATGCAAATGATATTGCTCTATATGTACATAATGAACAGTCGCTGCAGCGTGCTCGTAATACTTTCCATCATTTTGGCGTTCTCTCCAGTGCAAGGTTAAACTGTTTTACACGCCAGTATTTTCTTAATGGCAACCCCAACGGTCGTATCAACATCATTTCGTCTTCGTAGTGGTCTACCAACATTGCAATACTGAGCGTCGCTTTCACTGCGTTTGGTGTACATGACAGCATCTGGTCATCCATCTGTTGTACGAACTCTTTGAAATGACAAAAAAGTGGCCAGACACTTCGACTTCCCTCTTTTGGAACGCCGTTAAGTATCTCAAAAGGTTTACCTGAGAAAATTTCGGTACCTTTGTCATTCTGGTAAACCACCGCTCCACGTCTGCAGGAAAGTCCATAGATGCATCAGGCCATTTTTCTGGTGTGGTGGCACAGAATTCTTATCTCATCCGTCGTCAGCTCAACCACGAGATCAAGGCAGTTTTGCATTCCCTGATGTTTATGACAAGGCTTTTACCTCGTGCCTCCGTACTTTATTGCGAACGCTAAATAATGACGGTACGCCCGCTAAGACACTGAATCGCTACAATCTGGGGCCAATAATACGTGTCTTCCTGCCGTTTAGTCAAATCAACATCGATCCTCCATAAATCGTATTACCATTTTTGTATCTAGCCCTTCTGGAATTTCACCGACGTTTGGAGCCTACGTGCCCAGAGATAGAGGTGGCCGAATCTAAAGTCACGGACACAGTGACCGCCGTTGTGTGGTCCTTGGTGCACCAGCGTCGTAAATGTATAATGAATCGCGCTTGGAAACCAATAACTACAGCAGTGTTGCCAGGACATCTCCGGGACTTTCTCTAGCGGTTGGGCAGGGCTTGCTTCCCACTCGAGATCGGTTGCATCGATGGCAGGTGGTTCGCACTTCCACTTGCTCCGACTGCGTCAGGGTTGAGACCACTCAACATGTGACGATTTAATGTGAGGCCTCTCGCTTTTTTGGTGTACGCTCTACGCTGGTTTCCGGGGACAGAGTTTGTGAAATTCGTGTCTGTTGGGCCTCTGAGCTTTTCTGCTGCGGCGCCACTCACATCAAGCAAAATACGTCTTGCCAGATGAAAGGCTTTAATGAAAATAAAGAAAGAAAAAGATAAGGCTCAGCCGGTGCTGCTACGAGGCCAAGCGTCAGCTCGTGAGGAGGCTCAATAATGATGATGACTGCTATTCTGCTGCGAGGGATGAATAAAGGAAGTCACACCAGTCTCCCGCGCCGATAGATGACACTAGGTGGCTTCCAATAGGTAGAGGTACTGCACAGGATGCTTCACAACAGTGCCGTCTGGCAAGCGTAGAAAGCAAGTCCTCACGATGCCGTCACGTCCACCGATCAGTTCTTCTACGCGAACCAAGGTCTACAGTTGCCTGGGACAATATTTTTCTCCTAATAGAATTACATTGCCTTCCTTCAATATGTGATTTCTTTTTGCTTGGTTGAATGTGTTATTCCTGAGTTCATTGAGGTACTCCTTTAACCAACGAGATCAGAAAGTTTGCAGATCCTCTTCTCTCTTGCTCCAAAGTTTCTTCAGTTGATCGTTGGTCGACTCGGTTTTTATTTTGAGGTTGTAAGGTGGTAGCGTTGTCAGTCTTCTTCCAACGAGAAAATCTGCTGGAGATAGGGAGACGGCTCATCCACATCATTGTACACATATGTTAAAGAACGAGAATTTATTACTGCTTCCACTTCGGTTAGTAATGTGACCATCTCTGTCTGATTTACCAAACGTCAAGCAAGCATTTTCTTCAAGCAGGTCTTCACAGAACGTACGAGTCTCTCGTAAAATCCACACCACCAAGGAGCACTCGGGCAACTGAATTTCCACTCAATCTTTGAGGAATAGAAACATGTAAGTACATCGGCATGCCGAATCGTTCACCAGAGCTTCTCTAGATCTTTGGACGTCTTGACGAAGGTTCGAGCATTGTCGCTGTACATTGTGTGACAGAGGCCTCGACGTGATACGAATCTCTGAAGGGCACAAAGGAAAGCCACCATCGTCAAATCTTCAACAAGTTCCAAGTGAACAGCTCTTGTTACAGCACAAGTAAAAAGAGCGATGTAAGAGCACTGGTGAAGATGCCCTTTGATGTAAAGTGGACCCACAAAATCTACTCCGCTTACAAGAAACGGAGGCGTTTGTTTACAACAATCCTGGGGCACACAAGGTGAAACTTGTTCAACTGGTTTAGACTGTAGGCGTTGGCAGATGACACATTGTCGTATTGTTTTTTCACCAGCTGTCGTAATTGTGGAATCCAGTATTGTTCCCTTATTTGAGTCAGTGTGTCTCGTACTCCTCAGTGGAAGACTTTTTCGTGAGCATGATTGATGATTAAAGTAACGAGGTGACAGTCTTTCGGTAGGAGGATTGGATGGCGATAACCGTAGGAGTCGTCCGTAATCTGAACTTTTCCTTGTACCCGAAGCAGCCCGTTGTTGTCGAGGAACAATCTTGATTGTCCAACTAGACTTTGGGAAGGAATCTGATTCTCGTTTGCGACGCGGTTGGCTTCGTTACCAAATTGAGCTCTCTGTTCTACGCGAATCAATTAGCACACCACCTGTTGAATTTCTTCAGCAGGCAGCTCCTCGAACCTATCACTTTCCTTCCTCAAGTTCTTAACATAACGGAAAACCCATGCCGTTACTCTTACAAGTTTTGTGAGGCTGCTGTATCGTTCATTATCAATCAGCGTTGGCATCAATGTTCTCGTGTTAACAGCGCGGATATTGATTTCTGGCCCCTTCTCAGCTGCCTCGAGTTTTCCGTTTTCGAGGTCAAGGTTTCCCCTGAATTCAGGCCAAAATTTATGAGACATGACAAGCCATCCGGGTCCATACCACCAAAACTGTGATTTACTGAGTTTGTGTACAGTCAAGCCTCGAGTGAGCAAATCTGCTGAGTTTTCTTTTCCAGGATAAAATCGCCATCGAGAATATTCTGTCAAATTTCTGATCTCCTGCGTCCTGTTCCGTACGAATTCCTTCCAAGAAACGGGGCCCTTGTAAATCCAGCAAAAGGTAATCTGGGAATCTGACAAAAATGTTACTTCACCAA
This sequence comes from Rhipicephalus annulatus, assembly GCA_013436015.1. NCBI lineage: Eukaryota > Metazoa > Arthropoda > Arachnida > Ixodida > Ixodidae > Rhipicephalus > Rhipicephalus annulatus. Next base: position 809,558 of record WOVY01014650.1, read on the forward strand.
TGTCCAGGTCACAGTTCTTGATGATGTAGACATATAAGCGGGCTGCAAGTAAAGCTGACATTATTTCCAGCCTCGCCAAGGTAACCGTCTTTAACGGTGCAACTCTTGTCTTTGCCATTAATAGTACAGTGTGGAGGGTACCACTTGAGTCGACGGTACGAAGGTAGGATACAGCACCGTATGCTGACTCACTAGCGTCGGAAAAGATGTGCAGTTCTGCCTTTTGATAAGCGCCTTCGCTTCCCGCTGCGAGGAACCCGGGAATACTGATCTCATGAAGCATGGCTACCTCCTTGCTCCATTTTTTCCAGACAGCTGACAGCTTCATTGGCATGGTGTCATCCCAGCCGAGGTTTTTTCTCCAGAGATCTTGTAGGAAGATCTTCGCCTTTATTATAGAGGGTGACAGAAACCCAAACAGTCCTACATCCTTGCAACAGCTTGGAGCACAAAGCGTTTGGTAATTCGATGCTCCTCCATAAACTGTAGAATATCCTGGGGCCTAAACGAAAAGGTATCCGTCTGTTTCTTCCAATAAAGTGCCAGGACTTTCAGAGGTCCAGAAGGTGAGCAAAGTGATTTTTCGGAAGACGTGATTCCTTGTACGAAGACGGCAGATACAACGGGGTCGTTGCTTGCCCATTTACGAATGTTCATTGAAGCATCTTTGAAGATTTCAATTATCTCTTTATGCATTTGAATAGCTTGTTCAATAGTGTCAGCGCCAATAAGAACATCATCCATATATATGGAGTCTTGCAATAGCCGGGCTGTCGAAGGAAAGCGATTTTCTTCGGACATGAAGTGGTGCTTTAAGGGTGCAGTCAAAAGGAAAGGACTTGAAGTAGCTCCAAAGGGCACTCTCGTCATTCTCCAAACTTCTGTTTGCGGCAGTGCGCTGTCCACTTGAGGTGAAGTCTTGAACCACAAGAAGCGAAGTGCATCTCTGTCGTGTTCTCGCAGGTCAATTTGAAGGAACGCCTTCTCAACATCAGCATTCATTGCTATCTTGTAGCTTCGGAAACGAAGCAGTAGCGTCACTACGTCGGGATTTAGATTTGGGCCGACATCTAGATTGTCGTTTAAGGACTTCATCCCGGATTCGTGAGACGTAGCGTCGAACACGATGCGTACATTTGTAGTAGATCGGTCCTCTCGTATGACGGCTCAGTGTGGCATATAATACCGGGGTCCAATTGGTTGGTCTTCTTTTGAAGGTACTTTTTCAGCATATCTATCTTCGAGGTACATTCACATAGTTGCTTCGTATTGTTTTAAGAGCTCACTGTCTTTGTTAAGCTTCTTCATCAAACTGTGCAGACGTTTGAGTGCAACTGCGTAGTTTTCACCCAGATCAACCATTTCCTTCCACGGTGGCGCCACTTCATATCGATTGTTTTTCTTATTGATGATGTTCTCAAAATTTGCCAGCATCGATTCAGCGACCGTCGTTTCTTCATTTTCGGCCTGAATACTGGTGCTTTCTATATCCCAGAAACGAGTCAAAAGTTCCGAGTTATCTTGCTCGGTCACTGTGGATCGTAGCACTGCGATACTGACACACTGTGTAACATCGGCTGCAATAGTCAATGGTCCTTGCACAGTCCATCCCACTTTCGTCTTGACAGCCTTCAATTTTTCAAACACAGGCTTCACAGTACCCTTTACTATATCTCAATAATAGTCTGATCCAATAAGGACCACAATCTGTCTTCTACTCCTTGTAAAGAGAGAGCTCGCGTATCCAAGTGCATCTTCTTCATTTCTCTTATAACGTTTTCTTCTGGTACCGGAATGCATTCAGTGCATATCGTGTCCACCACCAGCGCCTCTATTGAAATCGGAAGCTTCTGGTTCGCAGGGAGAATCGATACACGTACCTTCTTCATGTTTTTCCGTAAGTTATCACCCCCGATCACACCAATGGCAAACGTTTCCTCTTCTATTAGTTTGCATCCAAGTCTTCCATAAGCTTTGGTTGTAATGAAGCTTCACTGACTTCCGCCATCAAAAAGGACTCGGTAGTGACCGGACGATTTGATGCCCAATACGGTGGCTGTCAGACTCTGGAGCATTACGACTGACCTTGCCTGCTTGGACACTAGATTGACCGATGCAGATATCACCTTTTTGTCGTTTTTGATGTCGTCGGATGCGCAAACAGATGTTGCGTGCCTTCTTGCGCACTTGCCGCATTTTAACCGGCTTCTGCAATCTTTTGCCATGTAGCCCCGCTTTAGGCAACGAAAGCATCGTCCAGCTTTGATGAGCATCTCCCTTTTGTTTGAGAAGTCGATATTCTTCGTATCACAGACTTCGGCAGAGTGCTTTTCAGACCGGCAGAACAGGCATTGTTGTGTACTTTTTGTTGTACTTTGTAGAGCACCTGTCGTGGAAACGTCACGTGGATGACTGTGTTTTAGTCCTCCCTTTTCTGGGGCTCGACGAGTTTCTGTTACGTCTTGTTCAGCAACAGCTTCCCGAGAAGTGAGTTGAAGTTCGAAGAATTCCAGAAGCATTCGAAGATTGTTATCTTCTGGAACCGTTACACGGTTTTAATTGCCTTGCATATTCGAATAGGATGCAGCCGACGAGGATGCCTTGTGCATCTCGTGAAAACGCAGCACTATGTCCGTCGGTAGAACTTTTAGCAGGATTTCCCGAAGCATGGAGCAATAAGTTGTCGAGATGTGCCAAGCGCCTTGAGGCTTCGAATATGAACCTGTACCTTGTCGTAAGTATGCCTAAGCTTACGAACGTCTGCTGACGACGACACCGGCTTTAGATCCAGCAAACCTTGCAAATGGTCGTGCACTATGATCTGTTCATCTCCAAAACGCTTCTTTAAAATTTCAATAGCGTCTTTATAGCACTCTTAGGTAGCTTGCAATCCCGATATGGCCGACGCGGCCGCTCCGGTAACCAAACTGTTCAAGTAGTTGAACTTGTCAGCTGTGCTTAACTCGCTGTTGTTGTGGACTGCTGATGTAAACTGCGTCCGAAATCTCGGCCATCGTCTGCGGTTACCATCAAATTTTACAAGTTCTAGTTTGGGAAGCTTGCTTTTGCCAGTTGATAATGAGCGAACGTTCGTAAGTAGTGGGACTGGAGGAGCCAGACATTCATTCAGCTTGACTCGTAGATTCGTGTGAGAGTAACAACCTTGTCGCGGTATTCTCCAGCGTCTAACGTCTCGCTGTCCAACAGGCCGTCTGGCGTCTCCTCAAAAATTGCCTCATCCACTTTCTTTATCTGACCATAAAATGAGCTGATTCGGTCGAGGAATACACTTACTGCTGCTGCCGTAGCGGCTTGATTTCCTCGCAAGTGGTCTTCCGCCTCGGACAACAGGACATCCAGTTGGGACCGCAGGCTGTGGCGTCGTCTAAGATGTCGTTCCATTCTGCCACCCGCAGTCGATGTATCTCGCCAAGATCGCAGGCGCCGCCTTCCGAGGTGTTGCGGCTCCAAACGTCGATAATGTTGGCGTCGTCAAAGGTCCCGGGTTTTCGGCACCATGTGTTGGACCTCTGAGCTTTTCTGCTGCGGCACGGCTCACATCAAGCAAAAACACGTCTTGCCAGATGAAAGGCTTTAATGGAACTAAAGAAAGAAAAAGACAAGCGTGAGCCGACGCTGCCACGAGGCCAAGCGTCAGCTCCTGAGAAGGCTCAATAATGATGATGACTGCTATTCTTCTGCGAGGGATGAATAAAGCAAGTCACAACAGTGTCCATTGGCTCATTTCCGTGCCGGTGCTTCTCGGCTCTTTTGATAGTTGTGGGGCTGTCCAGCCTTTGGTGCAACCAATGCGAGGCCGTAGCTGCGAATTACCACCGGCGTGCTTTCTGGCCGATCCTGGAGAGAATCAGACGAGAGATCCTCGCATTCCTCTTTGAAGAGCATTTTTACCCCTCGGGAAACTCTAGTTTCTGCAGCTTGATCGTGCGCTTTCGTCAAGGTTGAACACGAAAGGACATATATACAACTCATTTCTCGACTAACGTGGCGCTAAGCAGTTCCCGTTGAGTCGGTATTCATGATTTAATTTGCAACCAATTGTAGTTCATGCATCTCTTGTATCGTTATAACATTGTATCATATGGTATCGCTTCGAGTTCTTGTGCACACTTATGTCAACATTGTCATCTATAATAAAGCAATGATGGTTTTACTACAGCGTTGGGATGTTTCTCGTGGCACATAGATGTGCTGAAGTGCACGCGCCCTTTTTACTGGAGTGATATGAAACTTATATTTTCTACACAAGGTGTAAATAAACTCTTCGAAACAGCCTAACAAAGAAATGTACTGTTGAAATGAAAATTATATTTTTGAAAGTTACTTTTTCTAAACGCTTTCCGGTAAATAATTTCTGTCTCATTTACGTTGAAGAGCAAAGAAGAGTTTGCTACAGCTGAGCTGTTCAGCAACTCTTCAGCGACACCTCGTCATTGGGTAAGCAACGTTAATTCGCTCGAAGCGCACGCGCTTTGGCTTGGCTGGTGTTCACATAAGACAAATGACGGATAAAATCTGTCGTTTCAGACTGAATAGACATGGAGAGCTTCAAGCGTGACCGTCAAGAGTCGAATGCGATAGTGTAATCAGGACTTGCTTGCACTGCCTTCTTGCCACGCTCCGCTTGTCAGTGGACAACCCAGCTTCACTGCGAGAAAAAAAAACCCTCCATGCCCGTATCAAGTAAGTTTATAATTTCAAAAAAAAAGGTACACTACAAGTGTAGTTGGACAGTGCTCGCATCGCCGAAAGTGTTCCTTTCAGTTACAGGCCAATCATCCACCACGCGTGCGCATGTCAGTATGCTCACCAATGCCGCTTGACTTGGTTGATGTTGTACGCGATAATAAATCATCAATTATGCCTCAACTTTCCGCAAATATTGAACCTTCAAAGCACTCACTCGAACCGTAGCGCACATGTGATGTCTGCTGTGATTTTGCATTTCTTCTATGCTATATGTTTTAAGTATAAACGCGATTGCTTCTACAAGACTTCTTTAAGAGGGTTTAATTGAGTGAAGTAGCTTGAAGCGGCAGCTTGGTAGAACACACGACTATACTATTCGGAGTACGCGGGTTCAGTGCTGGCTAGAACCTCTGATATCGGAGCACTGCATTCATGCGGCTACTCCTGTGTTGCACGACCAGATTTTGGAGGCATTTGCATGGAGCGCCATCTCTCGACAAGGTCAGTGGTGTCCTGCCGTAACTGAAGTGGAAATAGGCGAAAAAAATCTTACCTGACGAAAAAGTTATGAGAAACGACGGCAGGTTCTATACTGCAGATACTTACTTGACAGTCTGCAAATGTTTCAGTGCTGCCCTGCAAACTGTATGGCTTCCCACAGCGTTTATTACTTAACGATTGGACCTCGTGTGTCCGTATGGGCGGTGCTTAACTATCCTAGGAAGCCACACTTTGCAGAACGATACTGCCACTTTACCAAATGCACCAGTGGGCCTCTGCTACACATAATCAGGAGTCGTTTTTGATTACTAGCTTTTTTTCAATATATATGATTTTCTCCCCTATTTACCATCGAGCCCCGCCACAGTGGTCCAGTGGCTAAGGTACTCGGCCACTAACCCGCAGGTCGCAGGATCGAATCTCGGCTGCGGCGGCTGCATTTTCGATGCAGGCGGAAATGCTGTAGGCCCGTGTGCTCAGACTGGGGTGCACGTTAAAGAACCCACAGGTAGTCAAAATTTCCGGAACCCTCCGCTACGGTGTCTCTCGTAATTATATGGTAGTTCTGGGACGTTAAACACCAGATATCATCATCATTATTTACCATTCAGTCATTGTAGGCAGCTTTGGCTGCCGCTGAAAGATGGCGCCGCTTCCAGATGTCTCCCATTCGTGGAATAGAGTGGCATCAAAATAGACCCCTTAGCCGCCCAAACGAGTGCGTGCCGTAGGCATTGGGTGACTTTAGCTACCGTCTAAAGGGTGCGTTCGCAATTGTGGAAAGCTTGCCAGCGCGGTGTTCCACCCGTCGGCACCCCCTTCTGCTGTCCACAGCGGACGCGGTGCAAAAGCGGCGATACAAAAATTGTCACGTCAAGCCGTGCGCGGCACGCACCCACCGTGTCGCTAAACAACAGCGGGTCACTTCACCACATAAACAACATTGAATTTGTGAATTAAGCGTAAATAGAACAAAGAGTGGTGACGCAGGCGAGGAGACTACCTTATTGTCGTGAATAAAGGAGATCAAAAAGAAGGCGCTCATTGGTAGTGAAACTTGTCAAAATATTTAGCGAATTATTATCGCATGCGCCAAGACGAAATTCATGAATATTCTGCGGTTGTGATTACAAAAAAGATAGTTTTTTTAGCAGTGCTCACGCAATATATTTCGGCAGTTTTTTCCTCGGAGAATTTCTTCTGACTCTCGCTGATAAACGAAAAGTGAACAATACCATGATGCGATCGAATAACAGAGGTTATAGACTGAAGCAGTTCGACGCTTTATATTGGGACCAGAATAGTCTCCACATCAATATTTAAAGCATCAAACTTTCAATTTCCGTTGAGGCAGTGTATTTTAAATAGCGATCACAATTTCAATTTTTAATGGGCCACTAAACAGACATGCATTTGCTTTCTATTGTTTCTCGTCAACGTTTCTTCTACTCTAAAAGTGTGAAGTTTTCTGTGCTAATATGAGACAAAAACGCTTGTACCATGTCACGTTTCTTACCTACCATTGTTTCCATCTTTTATTTACCATACTCCTGTAATTATCGTGCTCTTGTTTGATGCAAATAATTTTAAAAAAAGCCTGCAGGAGCGTATTTAGCGCCACTGCGCTACCTTTACGTATTTTCAATGCCTCGCATATGTGCGAAAAAATGGGCCCATATTTTGCACATTAAACAGCAACGTGGAGCGTATACTTTTCTTGCGCAACCCATAATAATAAAAATTTTGAACCTTATTCAGTGTATACGTCCTTGCGCGCCTGCGTGCCTGCGTGTGTGCGTGCGAACTTGCGTTGTTTGTTAGCTCACTTTTAAAATACCTACCGTGCTCCAGATATTGAACTTCCTTTTGTTTTCCCCAAGGTATAGTAGCACTGGACGTTGCAACAAATATATTGCTTTTTTTGTACGCGTGTTTAATGACAAGAGCTACCTGCATCATAGATCACAATCCAGGCACGCTTTCTTTGAGACGAATAATAAACAAAAATAAAACGTCTGCGATTTCTCACTAGTTGGTATGGCGTTTTGGCAATCACGTTCAACAGGTCGCTCGGCATTCCTCAAATATCCCGAATGGCATTTTTTTCAATCTTTGGCCCCTGGCCGTTAGGCTTCAGTGTGACATAGATAAAGTAAGGCACGAACTTTTTTCTATAGCAGACGAGCTAAAAACAGACATAGCGATATTTTTACAAGATCAAGTCAGCGGAAAACTTTCCGAATCTAGTATTGCATAGTGCTCCTCTATGATTCCTAGTTTTATTTATTTTTTTACACGCACACGATCTTATAGTGCCACGGCTGTGGCCCGAACCCAGCTTCTTAACTTGCTGAAGCACAAACAGCGTATTGAGGCTTGGCCAGTTGCGGTACGTATTCAATGAAATTCTTGAGGTGCCAACGGAAGTAATGAAATAAATAAAACCTATACATTCCTGTTAACTTGTTTGGTTAGACTTGCGATACAGTATATAGCGTAAGTTGAGCCTTAGAATAGTGTATCTGAACCACACAAAATTAACCTTCAATTTTAGCGCTATTGCAACATGCTGGAGCATGTGGACAATTATACTGCCGCCTATTTTCACATCCTCCATCTTTTTGAATATCCATGCTTTCGCAAGCTTTTTTGTGCTGCCCAGACACATTTAATCTTCCCGCTTTTTCCAGGAGTTCCGCCTCACTTGCGCGAAGCCAATCACGCTGCTCCAATAAGTGGAAAGAGGAGGAATGGGGGTAGGGGTGAGAGAGAGGCTTCTTGGAATGTTGTTCATTCGAGCATATCGATTAATCTCCGGGTACTTGTTATAAATGACGACGGGTTCCATATCGAAAGCGTCCGAGCACTTCAGAAGGAGCTCCGACGTGATCTGGTAGGATATAATCAGCTCTCCATCATTTGATTGAATAGGAGAAAAGATGGGATGGATGAGATTTTTTCATGCTTTTATATTTATTTATTTCGTGTATGCCGCACACACGGACATTTTTGCTATTTTCGCTCGGTATTTTCCGACCTATATAAAAAAACAACTGCATGTTAGAGTAAAAAGGGCTTCTTCCGTACCATGTAGCGAACCACTACGCCGTAGGGCACGTTTTCAGTGTTGATGGCTAGTTGTTAAGATCTTGCCCTTCCGTATTCACGGGGAAAGAGCTTTCATAACGATGTGACAGTCACTCCAATTACAATTACTATGAGTATTGGGTCCCAAATAATTGTCACACTTGTATTTTTTATTACCACATTGAATGCAGAGAGTGAATGTTAGTGAGTGAGAAGAGGTTCGTATCCAAGCTCGAAGACTGATTTTCGGAAAGGTCTTTAATTAAGGTTAATTTCATCACCAGATGGCTAAAAACGTTTTCTAGAGTGCGGTGAAAGGCATGAAGAAATTTGTTCCACATGAAACGTCTGGCAGTCGCAGAGAAACGTCATCCTTAGGCACTTTCACAGACGACGATTGCGTGATTGCTTTGGTGTTTTCGGGAAGTGAAGTTGGCAGAATAAGTTGCTTTATCACCTACATGGCGGTGCATTAGCGGCAATGACCCGACGTGGCTAATTATCAAGGGACTGATTCAAGTACCCGCGAAATTCAAGTTAATGGAATCAGCACGTTAACAGTTGTTCCAATGTATTTAACTAATATGTACGTTGTAATCGATTCGTGGTTCTGGCACGCAAAACCATCGAGCTTAAACTTATTTATACTCGTTAATATGGAATGAGAGCAAATGCAGTAACTTCCTGCCTTCTCAATTTTTCCAAGTTTCAAATAGCAGGAACCTCACCTGTTCACACTGCCTTCCTGTCAGGTACATATATATTTAGCAATCTCCACATTATTGGAAACATTTGCTTTTTTTCGTAGGAAAACTTTTCCTATTATAGGACTCTTTCGACATAGTTACATGCCCTGAATACAAATAGGCACTATCACAGGCGTTCGCGCACATCTGTTTATCTGTTTTTGTAATTGCGAACTTGTTTAGCTAGCCATGACTACACCGACCGAATTCCGAAAAATAAACAGCAGGTGCCACAGAAATCCAATAGGTCGCACTACTCAAGACCGGCGTACTAAAAATGACAATCATATCAAATAGCCAAAAGAGCGGGTATGGGCAGCAGAAATTTGTGCGACTCGGAGGAAGAAGAAGTTGTCACAGAGAACAGCCTCTGCTTCGAGCTCTGTGTGTTTTCTAATTCTTTTGCCTAGACTTTTTCAATAGTCGACACACCTCGGAGGGGCGTTCCCCCTTAGAAATGGGGGATCGAAACCCCATCCAGCCACCGGGATCGGGCCGACCACATCATAGTGCGTCTGACAAGTTCTCACACCGGCCCAAGCTTGGTCCCCGTTGAGAATTCTGATGACTCCTCCGTTGAAGATAAGGCTTCGGACAGCGACTACTTGGTCGTACCAAGCCGATGCCTGAAGAGAAAAATCAGCCGGACATCGCCGAATGGCCGGCAAGCACAGACAAAGGCGAGTAGCATGCGGTCGTACATCATTTCGTATGTGCCGACATCGAAGACAAACATCTTGAACTCTCTAAATAGGCAGAGCCTGTCAGAGTACTTCGAGCTCATCGCTCCAGGGAAAGTCGTAGAAATACGCCTAAATACTCGAAAGAACATACTGTTCGTGGAGTTGACTACGAAGGCTTTATTGGACACGCTGAAAGCGTTTGTTAGATTAGGAAACATTCCGGTTCGCGCATTCTCCGTGTATGACGAAGAAACGACAACAGGAGTTATATACAATGGGGATGAGGAGATAACAGACTCGAGTCTCGAGAAACTGCTGTCATCGTCGGCTCCCGTGCTTGGTTTCCACCACTTTGAACGCACTCGATGTGTTCAAGTAGTGTTTCAGTCAAAGACGTTACCCACACATGTAAAAGTTGGGTACGTGAGGCACATGGTAAGTCCTTACGTACCAAAACCTCTGCAATGTCATAAATGCATGAAATTTGGGCATGTTAGTGCAGTTTGCAAGGGTGAAGTAACCTGCAAGCGTTGTGGTGGCCTTTATGATGGCGATAACAGCAATGCTGTGGCCAAATGCCCTAACTGCTCAGGCGCCCACGACGCAACATCAAGGGAATGTCCCAAAATGAGGAATGAAATTAGTATCCTGAAGAAGATGGTTCGAGACCACTCCACTCACAGAGAAGCTGCAAGGGCTGTACGGCGCCGTAAACATCGCTCGCGAGACCGACGCAAACGAAGCAGCAGTACTCATAGCTTATCGAATTCGACACACAAAACCATGTCCTCACCACCTACTAGCCTACTTTTGTCGGCCAGAAAGGAGGATACAGATGCTCAAATGCCAATACAGTCCACGCAAGTACAATGTAACCAGTCATTGGCTCTCCCCACGTCGGAGACTCAGTGGCCTTCACTACCGTCAAGAGCTACGAGAGCGCCATCATCACATAGTGCCCCTACCCCCAATGAAGAAAACAAGATGGACAACGCAGATGTCAAGGCTATGCTTAAAAATTTGATGGGTTCAATGCATAAGATTCTCAGCAGCCTAAACACTCCCGCTGCTAAGGCGGCTGTGCAGCTACTTGAGGTTTTGGAGCCTCTTCTACTGGTTCTTCAGTAAGTGAACATGGCACTGATGTTCGAAGAACGCATGCGCCAGTCGCTTGTTATGCAATGGAATGCTCGTGGCCTACGCGACCGTCTGTCAGACTTCAGACAATGGGATTTTAAATACCAATTTCCTGTTAACGTAATATGTGAACCGAATATGGTTTCAACTTTTAGTATATCTGGATATATCCAGATTTGGGCCCGCGGTGATCAACGTACGAGCAAAGTTCTGGTTTGTATACGCCGTGATTTGACGTTCTTGAGACATGAAGTCGCGTCGCATAGCAGCAATGATTACGTGAGCCTGACTATAACACATAAAAAGCGGACATTCTCAGTAATAGGAGGATACATACACCCAAGCGCACAGATGGACTGCTTCCACCTGGGGACCATTCTCCAAGCAGCACAAAGGCCACACATTGTGATCGGCGATTTTAATGCACATCATCCTCTCTGGGGTAGCACTACAACGAATTATCGCGGAAGGTATTTGGCCAATTTTATATGCAAATATGGACTAAGCGTACTCAACGACGGATCACCTACATTTGTTCGTGGCACGTCCTTCAGCAGCTGCCTCGACCTCTGTTTTGTTTCTTGAAGCCTTCTGTATTCCGCATGTTGTTGCACAGATTTGGACACTCGCGGCAGTGACCACCTTCCAACCTATGTTCAGTTAAGGTGGTTTTGCCGCACGCACACACGCTACATCCGTCAAACTGACTGGACACTGTTCAAGGCATCTGTCAAGTCTGGCTGTGAGCGCACGACTGATCCACCTGAGGTAGAGAACAGCATTGCTTCTTCGCTGCGTGACACAACCAAACAGGTAAACCTACCGATGCAGAGATCAGCAGTTGACTCCCAATACGAAGCCCTTCAGGCAATCCGTCGCCGTACCGAACGCCGATACAGACGAACGAAGTCTCCTTCAGACCTCTCAGCTTGTCGTCGAGCTCGACGACATGTTCTTCGGCATCTTGACAAGATTGACAGGCAACGTTGGAGAAATTTCTGTGGATCTCTGGACCCCAGGCAACCTCTATCTGAGATCTGGCGGGTAATACGAAGTTTGCAGACAACTCCCCAACAACGTTAACCATTTCAAGCTGTTGCTCCACGTCAGGCACGGACAGAAGTTGAGATAGCCAGTGAATACTGTAGCCTCATCGTAGACACCACTTATGGTCTTGCCACTAATGAGCCTCTTACTACCGTTGCGCCTCCATCGTCTGACGAGCGCCTTGATGTACGTTTTACAATGCATGAGCTTGATGCTACGATTTCTGCCTCCCGCCCATCATCGGCACCAGGACCTGACGAAATTACGTATGCTGCACTCAACCATCTTGATACAGAAGCAAGACGTATCCTGTTATTTCATTATAACACCTCATGGGAGTCAGGAGAAGTCCCAGCTCATTGGAATTGCAGTTGCATTATTGCAATGCTTAAGCAGGGGAAGTGTCCTTATGCACTTTCCTCCTACAGACAAATCGCCTTAGCCAGCTGCGTCAGAAAAGTAATGGAGAGAATGGTACTGTCAAGATTAGGGTGGCTTCTAGAGAGCAACAACTCCTTTCCTGCATTTATAAACGGCTTCAGAAGAGGCCGATCTGCCATTGATGGTGTGGTCGACTTGATCACCAGCGTAGAACAGGAAAGAAGCCGACGCAGACTAGTGGCGGCGGTCTTCTTAGACATCAAGAGTGCCTACGATAATGTGCTGCATTGTGCGATCTTTGACGCACTGGAAGATTTCGACATCGGTAGACGACTGTACGCTTCGATTTTTAGCTACCTTAGGGACCGCACCATTTACATAACGACAAATGACGGAGACACCAATCGATATAAGATTCATCGTGGTGTTCCCCAAGGAAGAGTTCTCAGCCCAATCCTATTCAATGTCACAATGATTGGCCTAGCAGCACAACTTTCCAGCACTGTGAAGATCAGTACATACGCTAATGACATATGCATATGGGCATCCGGAACTACTCGTCCGCAATTACGATCTTGACTACAGAGTGCAGTGACGATCCCATACAAATATCTACGACGTCAGGGGCTCACTCTTTCAATCGACAAATGCGCAGTGCTTGCGTTCACGCGCAAGCATATGTCAAAATACCCGATATTTATTAATGGGACAGCAATACCTGCTGTAACGCATCACAAGTTCCTTGGGGTTGTCGTACACAGAGATCTATCGTTTACGAGGCATGTCGCAGTACTTAAATCTAAATTGTAGAGCTTTGCTCTCGTTCTTCGCCACGTAGCAGAAGCAAGATGGGGCCCGTCAGAATCGTCGCTACTTCAATTGTACAATGCACTGTTTGTGGGATACATTCGATACAGCATGCCGGTGCTCTCCAATATGAGACCTAGTTGTGTGAAGACGTTAGAGAGTGTTCAAGCTCAATGCTTACGGAGATGCTTGGGTCTAACGAGCTGTACTTCAACAAATGTGACAATCGCAGAGTCTCGGGCTTGTCCCTTCAGTGTATACATGCTCTGCGAGCCACTTAGAGTTCACCTCCGATTGCTGAGCAGACACAGACAGCACCCACTGTCAGTGCTACCCGCCGCTCACCCAGATTGCAGTTTCTCAAGAGTTTCGCGGCATGAAAATATTATACCGTCAAGGTTTTCTCCGCCAAATGCTTCTTCAGTGCCTCCATGGGTACTGCCTAAACCACCTGTTTCTTTTATGATACCTGGAATTCCGAAGAAGTCGCTCATTTCTTCTGTTGGCCTCAGACAATTGACCCTATATCACATTTATACAAGGTACAATGATTCTCTGCACGTGTACACCGACGGATCCACCACGCTAAACACCTCCGCCGCAGCCTTTGTCATCCCAGACATGGGTATCGCTCGACGATTCAAAGTGGACCATAAAACCACATTAACTGCCGCAGAGCTTGTCGCTATCCGGGCGGCAATAAGATTTATTTCCGAAGAGCGACCTCGAGCCTGGACGATTTTCTGTGATGCCAAACCCGCTTTGCAAACCATTATTGCATCATGAAGCAAGGTCCGTACTGCAGCTTGGCAATAGAAATCACAGAACTTATTCAGGTTGCTTCAGCAAATGGTCATCTTATAACTTTCCAGTGGATTCCCGCTCATTGCGGCGTGATGGGAAACGAAGAGGCAGACGCTGAAGCTAAAAATGCCTTAAGCAGTGCCCCTGAAGTACGCATTGCGTTTTCACGAGCTGACAGGAACGCCCTGCTTCGCTGCGTTATGCGCAGCTACACACTTCAGCACTGGACAAAACCGGAACGGCGACACCAGCGACTTCACAAATGGGACCCGGAAATGAGGTTCCGCATGCCCCCTAAATTGAAACGGCAACTCACAAGTATGATCCACCGCATTCGTCTTGGTGTAGCGTACACCAGACCTTACGCACATATCATCGGTCGCAGTGCACCGGTCCTAATTGTGAGCACTGTGGTGTGCCAGAAACACTTGAGCACATATTTTGTGTCTGCCCAGCATACGCACGTGAACGACAAACACTGATTTCTTCTACTGAACTATATCGCAGTAGGTCATTAACTGATGAGACCATGTTGGGCCCTCGGCCAGACACCAACAGTGCAACTGCAGTCACAAGAGCAGTTATAACCTCTTTGGAAACAACTGGACTATGTGTGCGGCTATGAAATGCGTCTCAGCTAGAAAAAACACTATATACTAACCTCTCTATCTCACCATGGTCATCCATTATACCTTCTTTTTCCCTTTCCCTTCCCCCAGTGTAGAGTAGCAGGCTAAAGCAAGCTATCGCTCAGGCCGACCTCTCTGCCTTTCTGTAAATAATCTTACCTCCTCCTCCTCCTCCTGTGCGACTCTGTCAGAACATCGCCATCATCATAAACGGAGTATTCGGATCAGAAAGTAAAAATTTTGAATAGTCTGAAAAAAAAGGGCTCGTAGAATGTTAGGTAACCTCACCGACAGAAATATACAAAAAAAACGTGCAAGTGGAGGAAATTCATGACTAATGCTTCTGAAGAAAAAAAGAAAACGTGAAATGAAGAAGAAAGGGGAAATATTTGAGCTCAGGAATTCAGGGGAACTGTCGCAGTCAGCGTCTTGTTGACTGAGAAGTCATGTGTGTTCACGCACCCTCCTTGATTGTCGAAAGAGATGTCAGCTGGAGCAGACGCACTTTCTCATCTTTTGTTGTTGTTGCTTCTTTGACACTCAAGCTGATGCGGGAAAGCTGTTCTCTTCTGTCGAGTGTACCTTTAACGTCGGTGCAGTCAGGGCAATAAGTTGTACTTACGCAGCTTTTCTACACATGTATGCGTAGTTATTCAGTTCTTCATTAAAATAGAATAAAAACCATTTGTTGATGGTGTATATTGAATTTCATTTTGTGGATTTTTCTCACTGTGCTCGCTAAATTTTCTTTTCGGGAATACCAGTGCTCCTATTTTTGCTGCTAGGCAAAAGGGGCAGACGGACTGTTAGCGTGCTTTTGGGGGCGGTGAGGTAAGTTTTCGTCTGGAGACCAACTCAGCGCAGCGCAGCTTGCTGTTTTTTTATATGCGATGAGAACTGTACAAAAATTTAGGAAGGAGAACAGTACAGTTGTTAGCACTACGATCCTCGAATCAGTGGTGGGGCGCCATCTCTAGAGAGCTTAAGCCCAACAAATTGCAGGTGGCATAAACACAAGTAGAAACAAACTTGAAGGTTACAAGCCATTGTGTGCCAACCATATGAGCTACGGCTGTTTACGTTTCTTTAACCACATCGTCCTACGCAATCTAGACTTTAAAAGGAGAACAACCATAATTACGAATGATGAAACATGAAGGAACGGCAAAATAAAATTACGTATAAATAACCGTGGGTCTATATGCCATGCTGTTTTTCAGTGTAGACGGAGCGTGCACATGTATTCACGTTCAGTAGCAGGCCGACCACGTTAAAAGGCATGCTTGTTTTACTCAGTTTTCATCGCAATAGTGATATTGTGAATGTCTCAGATCCCCCGGTACATGAAGATAATTGCAAGGTAGGAAACAGTGCTATGAATATGGCGATGATTGGAGGCAAAAAAAGAGAATGCTTTGTTTGCTTGCGTTTTCGTCTCTTTCCTTCAACTGTTTTCTTGTCCGCCTGGGCAAAACAGTGGCTACGGTCTTCGGCTGCTGACCTTTGGGTCACAGGTGACCCAAAGGTCACAAAGATTGTTCGATCGTGGCCGGATCAGTTGCGTTTCGATGTAGGCAAAATGGCAGAGGCCCGTCTTCTGTGCGCTGTCAGTGCATGTTAAAGAATACCAGATGGGCGAGGGTTCTGGAGCCCTCCCGTAAGGCATCCCTCATAATCATATCTTGGTTTTGGGACGTTAAACCTCAGATATCTTTATTTATTATTACCAATTTTTCATTGTTAGGAGATATACTATAGCCAAGACAACGCCAAAACCTCAGTTATCGTGCCGCAATAGTGACAGTACAGAACCAACCACTGGGCACTCAGCGAGAACAATAGAGTTGCAGGTACCAAAAATTAGGAAATGCAGCCTTATAGGCAGCTTCAAGTCAGCTGGAGTGACGAAGATGGGAAGGTCGTGGAGAATAAATGCAATCTGCTCGCACAGAGTATGGTAACATTGAGGGGCGAACGCCGTGGGTCGTACGTCTCGTGTCGTCGTAGTCGTAGTAGCCAGTTACATTGCATTGCATGCCAATAAAAATGGCGTCATAACATATTCACGGAGTGAAATATGGTGAGTTGGACGAAGCGTCCATCAGTCCGTCCGTGCTTCAATGCATCCATCCTTGCGTCCATCTGTCTGTGCGTCCAACCATCCGCCCGTCCATCCACTTTGCCCCACGCGTCATCATTCCCCTTGTGTATATGCTGTGATTATTTTATCATTACGGGAGGCATTTATCCAGTAGTACACATCAGGCAGGCTGGTAGGGAAAAAAATTAAGATGCTGGTAAGGCATTAGTAAGTCTACAAATTTCCTTGATGTTTGAAAAAACGATTCACTACAGACTCCAGCTGGTGTTGACAAGTGGTAAAAAAAATTAATGCCATACACAATTTCAGAGTCCCCAATATGATGGGTGCTGCTAAAGCACAAATTCTTGTGCATACATGTGCTTTAGTTCGTGTTCTTTCTTTGTATTTGAGCAGAGCACGTTCAGTGTCGACCTGTGACAGGTCGGTTCACCTTGTGTACGTTATTCTTGTGTGTCCTTTGTGCTTCAGGAACGTGGTGCAACTTTCTAGTGACTTGCAGTTCTTCATTTCACCATACTATTTGTCGCTTTATCATTCATTACTTCAAGAATATGGTGAAACTATACACAACAAGCGTTGATGTACCCTGTGAAGGCGCGCTTGCCTTTTTTCCTATACCGGCCGATTGCCATGACAGAGTGATCAACCACGTTTTTGTTTTACTTCAAAAGGTCTCGAGAAGTCCCGATTCTTGAAGATTATGCCATATAAAGCCTGGGTGAGGAATGCTCAGCGCAAAATGCACCTCATTGTTTGAGAAGGTTCGCGATTATTCTAGATCATTCTGCTAAAATTGCGCGCAAGAGGTGAAAACTCGAGATTATTCCAGAGCTTGCGCGAGTACTAGTAATAAGGCAGAAATATTTTACGGCACATGTATTAGTAATTATACTGACACGCTTTGCCGCTTGTCAATTCATGAATGGCCAATACTCCGTTCGCCGCTATTAGTGCCAAAGTGCCACTGTACTCTTATTTTTCGGTTACCACCCATAGGTTCGGCCAAATTAACAGTTTGATCTGACCTCGTTACATCATTGCCACGGGGCCATGACGCAGATAAAAGGAACAGACTAGATGCCCGAGTTAAACTGTCTATTGGGTATAACTTGTGGCCACGTAAAGGAAAACTCGCATTACAGCAAGACACTGGCACCAACGGGCGGAAACTCCATATACCTTCCATGCATTCGCTCTCGCATGCTGATACGCAACAGCAGCACCTATTTTACCAGTGGCGGTTGCCGGGCATCCAACAAGAAAGTAATCACAAACCGAGAATTTCATGACTGTCACTGGTGACGTTCCCAAGTAGAGGGAAAGAATAAAAATTGAAAGGAGAAGGCTCGCCGCAGGAAGTTCTCCTTTCCCACTTCGCATGGAAGCAGAATGCGCTCGCGCCTTTATTTCAGGTCCGCTGGCTGCTCGGGCGATGCCACCTTTTGTTAAGTTTTGTTAATCTTTTTCTTCCAAATTTTGTTCTTGGGTTCTGAAAAGGCGAACGTTAAGCTGACTGATGTCTTAGTATAGGACGAAACTCAGTTGGCACAAATAAAATGAACTTGTTTTACAACACGTATCGTATAAAAAACACATACACGTAGTGCCAAAGTGTCAATCTATAAAATCAGCTTTACTTACATTACAAATACGGCCATAATGAGCAAACATTGATCCCCGATTATCATAATTATTGCGAAAATTATCAACAATTGTAAATAAAATACGTCGTATTTGACTTAATAACGTTTGTTATGACGGAGTGCATAGTTTTCCTTCATAACTTGGGTACCAAGCAAGACTGAAGTTCAGAGGCATGGAAAGGCTTGAAGCGATCAGTAGTTTTTCGAGAAAGAACGACGCTGGAAACAGTGTTTCGGCAAGTTGACTTGTCTTCGTCAGGGAAACGGCGTTGCCATGACGAAGTCAACTTGTCAAAACGTTGGCTCCCCCGACATTTCTATATAATAAATTTAGAATCATTTAGTCCATCACGTGTATTTGAGTGACAGTACTCGAAGTAAAGACTCACATTATCAAAGAGCATCTATAAACAATTTATGAGCACGAAGCAGCCAATAATTACTTGGCATCATTTGAACTACATGCCAAAAGTAAAAGAAGGTGAAACTATGTGGCTGAGCCAACCCAAATTACAGACTTTCAATGAACGCTTTTTCTCGACAGGAGCTTGGCTGCCGTCTTGACCAATTAAACAAGTGACACCGCACTTCTGTCAGTCCAGTCAGACTTGCAGAGAACTGGGTTCACTCCTCTACTCGTGCAAAATCAATACTTGCTCAAATATTGGGTCCAAGTTTTTGTGTTCGACAGTTGCCTCTAGGAAACGCGGAGAAATTTTCAAGGAATTCGAAATCAATTGGTTAGCACACCGCGGAAAACATGTGTTGCCCGATCAAGCCATCTTCGACAAATGCGTGGTTCACTTGTTCGGCGTAGCTATCTGCGGCTTCCATTCTCTGCTCGCCACCACTTGCTGACTTTATCTTTCCCGCAGTTGGCATGCGTGCCAACCGAGCGAGACAACTGAGTGCGATCTAAGTTCAAATATCGCTGAGCGAGGGGCGAGAAGGAGAGGAGGCAAGTGGTACAAACTCAAATCAACCACTTCCTGAGCTTCGCCTGATTTAAAAACACAAAATAAGGAATAACTAAACACATATGTGAAACTTGCATATGTGACAAATATGTCACATATGCAAGACCCACTCAGACCAGAAGCAATCACACCCTTAACGTTTCCCCGTATCATCCCCGCACAGACACGTTCAAATATAGCTTTTTTCCGCAAACAATTGAGCATTGGAATTTGTTGCCTGGCCACGTGCGCTCTCTTGACTTGCTTACATTTCCTTCTAAAATACAACTATTGTAAACCACGTACATATACCGCTTTGTTTCCTTTTCACCTGTGTACGAGTGCACTTTTGTACTTAGATGTGTATATTAGGTCGTTTTTATGTAAACCTTTACCGTGCCGCTAAAACTGTACACTTTCTTCTATGTTGACTTTCGTACACCTGGTTTCGTCGTTACTGTGTTTTCTTACTTTGTTTTTGCTTTTGTTTCATTGTTGAACTTGTTCGATGCACGGTTTTGTGCGATGTACCCACTCCTGCTATAGCCCCAAGAGGGGCTGCAGTATGTTAAAATAAATAAAATAAATAAATAAACAAAAAGATAGGTTTTTACAAGGGTATCAATTTTTTTATTTGTGAAAACTTGTGAAAGCCCATAAATGCGAACATTCACATCGCCCTCACTCTGTTCAACCGGATCTTAGGATGCCCAGCAAGCGCTACGGGCGTGCACGTTCCTTGAAACGTAAACAAGTGCCGAGTTTCCTGGGCGTGCAGCACTGATTGCGGCGAACCTCTAAAGCGTCAGCTGTCGATCAACTGACAAGCGGCGATGCGCAGCGGCATGTATCCACGTGTAGTCAAATATCCCAGCCTTATCAATGGCCTTCGCGGAAGCTCTGCGATAATCTCGAGTGTTCGCGTCTTGCGGGCGATTGTAACAGAACGATCTACAATGATCGGAAACATTCTCGAACAAAGAGGCGCAGTTGGCGCTGAGCATTCCGGACCCATGCCTTGTGGGCGACAAGGGAATCAAAACAACAGTGAATATAAGACACGCGTGCGGCAGTATGTTGTGTTTGGCAGTGAATTTCGTTTTGCCTTCATCATTACTGCTTTGTGGTATAAGATCTATCCTGGACTTGGCAAATATGTGGTCTGTGCACGTTCGCTTGGTGGTTGTTGCTTGCCTGCAGTCATCTACTAATAATAATACTAATAATACTTTATTCTGGCATGTGTTCACAACAGTTACATGCCACCGAGATGAGACAAAAGGGAACAGATGAAACTGTTTCCTGACTAGGCCTACATCCCGGCTCGTAAACAAAAACAAAGGAGTGAGACATATACTCGTGTAAACAGTGTACTGCACAAGCCAATCGTTTCCCGTAATCGTCATCATCTCTATTGTCATAGTCGTGGCGTACCCTACATGTGCTGCGCCCCGATGACAGAAAGAACGCGTGCCCAGCACGCGCGCTAGTTTCAACGTCATCAGCATCATCGTGAGCAACACCTATGGTGCACGCCAACGCCACCAACGGACAAACCTTGGCCTTAAGGAGCTTTGATGTTAAAGCGCACACAAAAAGAAAGTTAAGCCAGCTATGCTTCGCGGACACTGACGAAACAGTGGCCTGCAGATGGAGTGAGTGAAGTGGGTTGACGTGTAAATGAAGGAGGAATGAGGAGGAAAGAGTGGCGGGAGCAGTAGTGGGCGTAGTGGTGAGTTGTGATAGTAGTGTCCAGGGGGAGAAATGGGCGGAGCGTCGCATATTCTTTTTGGAATTTAGACACTTTCTGTGAGTAAATGCCACTATGATCTGGAATCTATGACAGCCCTTGCACATTAATAGGTTCACTTTTTTAATTTAAAGATTCTTGCCGTGACGGAAATTCCGAATTCATCTATGTATCTTGGCTGTAAGTACCAACGCGCAAACACAAAGACGCCGCGAAAGGCAAGTCGATACAGGGCGCGCAAGCAGCCAGAAAAATAGAGGGGTGCGCGAAAGAGAACAGAAGCATTCTCGAAGCGTCCCCTGTATGTAGCCACCTCTCCAGTTCTTGCAGTGTTCACTAGATGGCGGTACTTGTAGCTGACGGCATTAAGTATTACGCTAGCCACCGCCCGATCTAAAGGGTACCGCCATATCCATCCGTCCATCCGTCCATCCATCCATCCATCCGCCCGGCCATCCGTCCGTCCGTCCGTCCGTCTATCCATCCGTCCGTCCGTCCGTCCGTCCGTCCATCCGTCCGTCCGTCCGTCCGTCCGTCCGTCCCATCCATCCATCCATCCGTCCGTCCGTCCGTCCGTCCGTCCATCCATCCGTCCGTCCGTCCGTCCGTCCGTCCGTCTCATCCATCCGTCCGTTCGTCCGTCCGTCCGTCCGTCCGTCCAAAAGATGCAAGATGTTATAAACTAGACGGCGGTACGTGTAGTTGATTATGAAAGATGCGAGGTGTTATAAAATAGGAATGATGCCACATATGGCGCGTGTCATCGTTCGATATAGTGCGGCGACGTACGCTAGGGGGAGCGTTGCAATAAAATCGAGTGGGCAAAATGTACGGAGGATTTATGGTTTACCAGGTTTACCTCCGGAGCTTCGCCCACTCATCATCATTCACTTCGTGGATGTGGCGGCACTTTTTTCTTAGTTCGAGGACTGGAGCAGTTTTACGTGTACATAGTGGCATAGAGTGGAACTAGTTCATATTGTTACGAGTAACTTCTTTAATAATCTATTTACAACCCACAGAACTCGACGAACAAGATGGCGCCATTCCAGCATCAAACAAAAACTCACTTCTTTTTCTTCTTTCAAGCAGCCGCGTTTAGCAGCTGTTATGTATCTTAATCTCCCGTGGCAAAAGCACCGTCCCTGTGCTAAATCTACGCAGATGATGTCGAAGGGGGGTAATAGATATTTGGTCAACCCACGTGAACGGTGTCACTCGGAGCTGGCGATGACTTTGTTGGATCGGTTGGGACAATCTTGTACGTGACGTCTGTCACTGGGCGAGCGATACGGAATGGTCCAGTGTAGGGCGACAACAGTTTCTCAGACAGTCTCACACGCCGAATGGGTGCCCAGAGGAGCACAAGAGAACCAGAAGAAAACAGCACGTCCATATGGTGAGAATCATAGAGCTGTTGTTGGTGCACCTGTGAGGCCTGTAGATGGTAACGGGCGACTTAGCGCGCGCCGGCGGTGCGGGCGATGGCTGCCCTGGCATATTCAGTGGCCGCAGGTAGCAAAGTGTGTAAGGGTAAAGTTCGATCCCGGCCATATAAGAGCAAGAAGGGCGAATAGCCGGCAGCGTTGTTACGAGATGAATTGTAGGCGAACGTCACATGCGTCAAACGAATGTCCCAATCCTTGTGGTCTGGCACAACGTATTTGGCAAGCATATCGGTTAGGGTCCTGTTGAGGCGCTCCGTGAGGCCATTTGACTGGGGATTGTACGAAGTAGTAAATTTGTGCTTGGTATGGCAAGACCCCTGGATTTCGTGAACGAAAGCTGAAAAGAACGTGAGGCCACGGTTGGTGAGAAGTTGGCGGGGAGCACCGTGCACTAATATTATGTCGTACAGCAGAAAGTCCGCAACGTCGGTAGCGCAACTGGTCGGGAGGGCTCTTGTGATTGCGTACCATGTCGCGTAGTCTGTGGCAACAGCAATCCATTTATTTCCGGCTGTGGAGAGTAGAAAAGGGCCCATGAGGTCGAGACCAACTCGAAAGAAAGGTTCAGTGGGAACGTCGATCGGATGAAGGTAGCCGGCCGAGAAGGCAGACGGCGTTTTGCGATGCTGACAAGGCTCACAAGAGGCGACATAGCGTCGAACAGAGCGGGCAAGTCCAGGCAAACAAAAACCGACGTCGTACCCGATTGTATGTGCGAGAAACACCCAAATGGCCCATCATATGGGCGTCATAAAGTTAGTGCAGGACAGTGGATGCATGTGCGCTCGGATGACAGGAAGTAGGTCGGATCCAAAGGAATCAAGTTTATGGCAGTATATTATCCCGTCTTTCATAAAAAGCATTCGTAAGGACGAGTCGCGAGGCGTTGACTCTAGTTTGTCAATGATGGCTCGTAAAGAAGCATGCAGACGTTGCTCTTCGCCAATGTTCAGCATCTGCGACACGGAAAAACGTCCGCAATAGCGTAAGCATCGGTCGCTTCGTGCACAGTTTAGCGGGATAAACAATCCGCATCCTGATATAATCGCCCTGTTTTATGCATTGCAACGAACTTGTATTCTTAAAAGCGTAGGGCCCAACGAGCAAGACGTCCTGTGGGGTCATTCAGGGAGGCTAGCCAGCAGAGCGCGTGATGATCCATGATAACACGGAATGAGCGCCCGTACAGGTATGGACGAAACTTGGCGACTGCCCATACAAGGGCGAAGCACTCGCGCTCCGTGATGGAATAGTTGCGCTCGGCTGGAGGTAGCAGTCGACTTGCGGGGACCGTGTCCCCGTTCGTGCTGCAATAGCACAGCTCCTCTGCCGTGTCCACTGGCGTCCGTGTGAACCTCGGTTGAGGCTGATGGATCAAAGTGGGCCAAGATTGGGGGTGTTGTAAGCAGGGTCGTAGGTTAGGAAACCGATGACGCTTGGTCATGTCCCCAGATAAACGAGGCGCCTTTCTTCAAGAGGTCTGTGAGGGAGCATGCAATGGTCGCAAGTTCCTTAAGAAAGCGTCTGAAATAAATGCACCACCCCACAAAACTGCGGACATCCTTCGTGGTCCTCGGAACGGGAAATTTTGTGACTGCGCGAATTTTCTCTCGGTCTGGACGCACGCCTTGGGCATTGACAAGGTTACCGAGCACGAAAATTTGACGACGAGCGAAGTGGTACTTGGAGGCGTTAAGCTGGAGTCCGGCTCGACGGAACGCGTCCAGAATATCTGATAAACGATCGAGATGTGAGTCGAATATGGGCGAAAAAACAATAACATTGTCAAGGTAACACAAGCAGGTGGACCATTTCAACCCTTGGAGCAATGAGTTCATCATTCTTTCAAATATGGCTGACGCATTTCAGAGACCAAGGGGCATCACCTTAAACTGATAAAGACCATCAGGAGTGATGAATGTGGTCTTCTCGCGGTCCATCTCGTCGACGGCTATCTTCCAGTAGCCTGACTGAAGGTCAATAATTGAAAAATAAGTAGCACCATACAGGCAGTCGAGGGAGTTGTCGATGCGAGGCAAAGGATAAACGTCTTTTTTGTAATTTTGCTGAGGTGACGGTAATCGACAAAAAAGCGCCATGTTCCAACCTTCTTTATAACAAGCACTACTGGAGAAGCCCACAGGCTGCACGAAGGCTCGATAATGTTTTTCGCAAGCATTTTACCGACTTCCTGTTGTATTATTGCATGCTCCGACGCAGAAACACGGTAGGGGCGTCGGTGAATGGGAGTCGCATGGCCAGTATTGATGCGATGGATGACGATGGTCGTTTGGCTTAAAGAGTTGCTGGCAAAGTCGAAAATATTGTGATAGCCCTCAAGAACAAGGCAAAGTGATGCAGCTTGCTCAGACGTGAGGTCTGACGAGACCATTTGCTCGATGTCGGCGCCCCAAGAACGTGATGAATTGGAACCATTGATTGAGCTGCTGCGATTGTCCACTCTGAAAGGCTCGACATGATCGTCTTGGAGAGCGGTAATTTCGGCCAGGGAGGTACCCTTTGGCAGAACTTGGGTGGTGAATGAGAAGCTGACCAGTGGAAGGAAAGTGCGGTTTCTCGTAATCGTCAGAATTTATACGGCACAGCAACCCCATACGTAAGCATCACGGCAGGAATCGGGGCCACCATGTAATCAACGTCAGGCACTGGCGGCGTGGAGGATAAGTTGACATGTGTGAATGAGTTAGGCGGAAGGCGCGTGAAATAAACGCAGCAGAGGCTGGTCTGCGGTGGGCTCGTCGGGTCGGAAAAGAGAGGTCAATCGAGACGAAGAGAGCCAGCTGAACAGTCTATGAGGGCAGAGTGTGTGGCTAGAAAATCCATACCAAGAATGAGTTCATGAGGACAATGTTCTACAACGGCGAAAAGAACGACAGTGCTTTTTTCCCCATTAGAAACTCGCGCAGAGCATATGGCGAAAATTGCGGCAGTTTCTCCATCGGCGAATCGTACAGCTCGGTTGAAGACGGACGTGACAACTTTTTAAGTAGGCGGCTAAGGTTGATTTGATTGATATGTGGGGTTTAACGTCCCAAAACCACCATATGATTATGAGAGATGCCGTAGTGGAGGGCTCCGGAAATTTCAACCACCTGGGGTTCTTTAACGTGCACTCAAATCTGAGCAGACGAGCCTACCGAATTTCCGCCTCCATCGGAAATGCAGCCACCGCAGCTGGGATTTGAGCCCGTGACCTGCGGGTCAGCAGCCGAGTACTTCAGCCACTAGACCACCGCGGCGGGGCGGCGAAGGTTAGCACTCATAATGGACACATGCGCGCAGTATCTATCATTGCGCTGACGCGAATATTGTCGACAGTAACGTCCAAAAGGTTCCGGTTCGTCGTTAACGTTAAGGGAGGATTTTTTACGAAGGTCGTCAACGCAGCTTCATCTCCAGAAGCTGCATGGCCTAGTTTCCCGGTCGGAGGTGCTGCGAATAGGTTGGAGAGGCAGCATGGCGTAGTGGGGGCGACCGGGACTAACGACGAGCAGGGGACGGTGACCGGACGTAGCGAGGTCTTCTCAGATGTGCTACAGAAGCGGAAAATGTGGTCGACATTGATGGAGAAAGTTATGGGGACGACTGGCGGACAGAAGTGGCGTGAGACTGAGGTTCATAATGTGACGGTGGAGCCGGGCGGTTGCGGCAGTGACGAGCGTTATGACCAATGCGTCGACAGTTAAAACAAACTGGCCTGTCATCAAGGGTACGCCATCCAGACGGATTGCGTTGGATGCGAGGAACAGAAGGGGGACGATAAGAAGGCTCAGCATAGTATACGGCAAGAACAGGATGTAGGTCGACATTTGATACCTCTTGACGAACGACGGCTTGTATCAAAGAGATCGTGGTCTCGGAAGGCACAAGCAGGCGTCGGGATCGGCGTGGCTACCGGTTGCGCTGCCTCGACCTCTCGACGAATGATGCATGTGAGGTTGTCACATGGAGGGCCTGGTGGAAGGCGTCGTCACACGAAGGAATAGCCACTGGGTGTGGAAGGCGCACAGTGCTTTGGGCTACGTGACGGGCTTTACCTTGTTCGAGACGTCGGCATTCTTTAAGGATGGTGTCGATGCTCGAGACGTTAAAAACCAGCAGGTTGAAAGCATCGTCGGTGATGTCTTTCAAGACGTGGTTAACCTATTCGTCTTCCGACATGCACTGGTCGGCCTTAGAACAAAGAGCCAGGACGTCAAGAATGTAGGAGACATGATTCGGTAGAAGACTGTACCCGTGTTGCAAAAGCCTTCTTCGCAGCGAGCGGACGACCAGATAAATCGCCAAACAGGTCGCCGATCTTTTTCATGAAGAGATCCTAGCTCGTTATGTCGGCTTCGTGACTTTCAAACCATGTTCGGGGAGTGCCGTCCAGATAAAAAAGCATGTTGGTGAGCATGAGCGTGGGATCCCAGAGGTGAGTAGCACTGACGCGCTCGTACCGGTTCAGCCAAGTGTCGAGATCGATCGTATCATTACCAGAGAAAGTACCGAGATCGTGGAGGTGCGGGAGTGTGACGTAGGTGGTAGCTTGGACTGATGAGGGCGGCGTAGAGGATGTACCAGCAGTGGAAGCAGTCGAAGGATCGCCGATGTTGCAACCACTGTGCGTCTCCATCGAGGTACGGGGGTCGTCCACCTTCACCAATAATGTTACGAGTAACTTGTTTAATAATCAATTTACAACGCACAGAGCTCGACGAGCAAGATGGCGCCAGTCCAGCATCAAAGAAAAGCTCACTTAGTCCTCTTCTTTCATGCAGCCGCGTTTATCGGCTTGTATGGATCACTATGAATTCAATGGCAATGTTCACGTTGTCGTGCTAGAGGGTGTACTTCGATTCGCGCCCAAGATGGCCGCATTTCAATGAGGGGGACGAAATGTGAGAAACACTCGTGTGTTGTGATGCACGTTAAAGAATACAAACTGATCAAAATGAACAGCCCTTCACCTCCCCAGGCATACACACACGAGCAAGCACACACACACACAAACACACTATAACGCACTTTTTATTACTAGAGGTTTTTGCAAGTGGTTATCGACACGTACACATCTGCAATGTTCCTTCGAAAATTTATAAATTTTTGCAACTAATGCAAACACGAGTGATAACACTGGGAAGTTCGGTGCCACTGCTGTGTTTTCCTGTGGCCTTTCAATTCAAAAATCATAAATGCTGCAAAAACAACGTCAGTACAGTTAAATCTGAAGAGTGCCGCGAGCAACGCAAATTGTGTCCCAATTGACTCACGTCCGATGACAGCCGCCACTAGCGTGATGCCTTGACAGTCGCGCTTATTTTTTTTAGTTGCGCTCTCGTCTTCTTTCCCGCGCACTTCCCGTCAAGCACTTAAACACGGGTGTCCGAATATACAAAATCAGTCATGTGAAAAATGAGACGGGTACGATATTGACGGTTCAAATGAACAGTGATATGAGACAAATATGATGGCAGTGCATTCAACACACTTCATACTTTCGAGAAGGGCGAGTTCATTTATAGAGGAAGCGGTTTTCTCCACAGCAGCGTGTCCCGATACGTGCGTAACCATTAGAGCAGGGGTTCCCAATCTGTCCAGTATTGGGCAATACCAATGGCATTTCCAGTCTTGGGGAACACCAATGGAAACCCTATGACTTTTTTCTTGAACAGGGAGTGAACAAAAAACCGAAAGGGAGGCAGGGGGGTTAGGTGATAAATCCGCTCGACGCGCAGAACCACACAGTTACCACTGCCCAACTTGGGTCGTTTTTTCATGATCAAATTATATCTCCGTTAATGAATACCCGTCAGCGAAAGCAGTCAGGACATGTGAGTGGCGACCGCTATCAGATAAAACTGATAAAAAATCATTGTAGCGGCGTCGAATTTCGCGCGTCTGGTGTCGAAACATCACTCCGCACGAGCTTATATTTCCACCAGCCCCAGCTGATGTCTCACAGAAGGCTGGAGGATTACATGTAGTGTTATGCGGTAGCGTTCGCTGTTCATGTCAAAACTGTCGCGAACTCAGTTGGACGGACCTGCGTTGTCAGTTAAGGGCACACCGCTGCTTTTACCTCTACTAGACAGATAACACAAAACAGCAAGGCCTTCTCAACATATGAGAGTAGTCTGAACAATGCTTTTCGACTCAATACCTCTTCGATGTCAGACCCCTCAGTATCAGAGTGGTGAGGAGATATTACAGATCTCGACTGCGAAACAACGACGCCATTAGAGAGTTTTAGAATACCGTACGCAAAGCTTGCGGGGGTAACGTCAGCGTTCGTCACTCAACGGAAACCCGCTGGAGGTTAGCGTCTGACGCATGCCCTACTCAAAGAAGAAGTTCTCCGTCGCGCCGTCGAAAAGCTTTATATTATTGCGCACCGGCTGTTCGAACCATAGCTAATGGAGAGTATGGACAACTGCGAACTTTCACGAAAGCTTATACCACGTTAATCGGAATTACTGACAGTGCGGTGTGCGATGTTTGCGGCACCGACGAAAATATCGAACACCTGCTGTGCCATTGTCCTCGATTTGCCTCAGATAGACAAATACTTGCCAACGCAATGCGGCGACTGGATGATCGGCCTCTTTCTGTGCAGGTGCTATTACAGCAACGTCCACATGCCTCGGCAGCCCACAAGGCAGTGAAAGCCCTGCTGTGTTTCCTGAGAAAGACAGGCTTGTGTGAACGCCTCTGACATGCGGTAGAGTTCTACACGCTGCAGTGAAATTACTGTCAGTCTCTCCCCCACCCTATTTTTTTCTTTTCCCTCTCTTCTCTTTTTCTCGTCTTTCTTGTCCTCTTCCCTAATCCCCAAGTGTAGGGTAGCCAACCGGATGTCTTTCTGGTTAACCTCCCTGCCTTCTCCCTTTTTGTTGCTTCCTTCCTTCCTAAAGAACCCTACGACACCATCCGTTCACTACTTTTGATGTTTGCTTGCATTTTGTCTACGGAGGTTGACTAAAAGCAAGCGAAAGCAAAACACCATGATGTATTTATTATCAAAGCAAGAAAGTGTTACAAAACTGAGTACGAGGAAAAGAACGCCTGAACAGGAGCTGTCAACACTGTGCTCGTGCTGACAAGACGTAGTAACAAAAAGTGGTCGGAGTCCACGCACTGTCAATGATATTTGGACTACCAGGGCAGCCACAGTCGGCGATGATAATCATATGCGAAGTTAGAAGGTGAAGCATCAAGACAACAGGAAAGATAGCCGCTAAAAGATGCAAATACAAAATGCTCCCACGCAGGGCAGAGCATGCTCGTCTGCGCATGCAGGAAGGCATTCTTTCACAATTTTTTCTGTCGACGCCATACGGCTTCGTCGGTAGTGTGGTGCGGTTCGTTAAGTTTCAACGATTGGTGTTGGTGGTGCGCCTCTGGAAAATGGAAAGCTGACCTAAGGAGTTTTGCCCGAAGAGGCACGTATTGTAAGAACACAACGTACTCAGTCTTCGAAAGGCAACTGCGTGAATTATAAGGCCCTATGTACAGTAGAATCGCATGAAGTGTGGTGCGTCAAGGGGAAACGTGTGATAAAAAGCACTGCTTTATTTTTTTTGAGTGAGTAGTTCCGTTTGTTCTGTAATAACTGTCTAGCTGTTAGAGGTTCAGGTCTATATTATCTTGGCTGTTCCATGTTGATATGTTCTGCAGTAAAAAAAAGAACAATTTAGGTTCCCCATGATGAACAATCAGTAAAAAACGTTATAGCACACTGAAACAAGTTGAAATATCATGGCAATGTAGAAGTAACTTGCAGCAGTTCACACTGCAATAAAACGTTCACACGCACACCTTTGTAGTGGTCTTTATTGAGATTTGGAGATTTCCGTGGTGGCGGCGGCGTATTTAAAACGCACCGTACGTGCTGAAATACGGTCACCTAAAGTGACGAGGGCGCATACCTGTTCTTATGGACTATTTTCTTATAATCAGTGGTCTCTCGATAAGGCTGGTTGGTAATGAGTCATTTCTGCTATGACAGCCTTCAGTTTTATTAAGGCTGCTTGTCATTAAACACTGCGACAATTCGATTTCCCCTGTATATAAGCACGTGACCATCCTTGCTGCATCCTGGCATGAAGAAAATTGTGAAAGTTAGGAGGGGCAGTTGTCAAGTGCTATGGAGAGAAAAATAGAATAAAGGCGAAGAAAGAAAGGATAAAAGAAAATAGTAGGAGATGTGCACTCAAGCGAAGGTTCGCTTCACCTCATTATGAGTGACGAGGTAAGAGGTCCGAAATTTTATTAGGTTCTTTTTGTCGAGCCCATGGGGCCCTAAATTATTCTTTCTTAATAGACTACATATGTGTGCACTATAAGGTACTGAATAATTCAAAAAGAACCTGCATTTGCTCAACGAACTGAGAAGGACAGCATCCCATACTGACACTATCACACAATTTTACTGATCTTCACCCAGTCAACTAGGGAAAATGACGTGCTTTCGCTGGAGAAAAAAGATTATCGCGATGTCTTTATATTGAGTCGCTCTTCATACAAACCACTCGGCGGACTCTAAGTGCAGCGACGGCATTACAATGAGCAAATGCGCGCTGCCTGTGAATTCGAATGCTTAGTTTATCTGTCGACGTCGCTTTACGATGGCTCACGCCAGCCATCGACATACCATTAGGTTGATGTGCCTGACAACTGGACATAATATGAATACATGAATGCAGACATGGGGTTGACGTCCGGGCGTGGTGGCAGAGATTTTCAGGCCGTCATACTGCGACAGCAAGAGCAACGTTTGGTCAGTGAACGAAACGTGGGAAGGAGTGGGCTGATGCGGGGGTGATAACTCTGAAAGCATCGTCATAATAGGCTCATCGTGTCGGCGATAGCAAAAGAGCCTAGTGTGTTCGGCGATTAGCTGGAGTACACTGCCTCAGTAGCATTGAACATCTTTATTTGCCATCATTTCAGCATGCGGTATTTCTCCGAAGCCTTTTAGCTGTCTGAACGTTCTCGGTGTTGGCGCTGTGCTCGTACCCATCTTACATATGGTCCTGTAGAATAACAAGCGCTTGGAGTGAATGATCTCTCTGTTAATGGAGCACGGTTACATATACAGAGCGCACGCCTTCCGCCTAACTGTGTCACACATATCGACCTCTTCTCTACACCACCTGTACCTGACGGCGATTACATGGTGGCACCAATTCATGCCGTGATGCTTACGCATGGCGTCACTGTTCCGCACACCATTTTGACAATCGTTGGAAACCGCACATGCCTTCCTATTGTCAATTTTGCCCTCACTGCCCAAATTCTTCCACAAGGTATCTCCTTGGCCGAAATTACTGCTCTACAAGACCATACGGTTGAACCCTTCACAGTGGATGATTGCTGCACCTCAGACAATGAACCAACTCTAACACGTTCATCGGGCGTCGACGTTGACCACATGGTACCATCAGACCTCGCTCCTGATCAAGCGAAAGCCCTTCGTCACGTCCTGGAGCCCTATAGTGACATTTTCGACTTCGCCAGCACGGCTTTAAGCCGAACGAGCGTTGTTACTCATCGCATCAATACCGGTGACGTGAGTCCCATTCACCGACGTCCATACCGTGTTTCCGCGTCCGAGCGCACAGTCATACAACAGGAAGTCGAAAAGATGCTTGCAAAAGACATAATCGAACCCTCTTGTAGCCCCTGGGCTTCTCCTGTCGCCCTGATCAGAATGAAGGATGGAACATGGCGCTTTTGTGTAGATTATAGGCATCTCAACAAAATTACGAAGAAAGATGTTTATCCGTTGCCTAGAATCGACGATGCCTTAGACTGCCTTTACGGTGCTAAGTATTTTTCCACTATCGACCTTCGATCTGGCTATTGGTAGATCGCTGTGGATGAGATGGACCGTGAGAAGACCGCATTCGTCACTCCTGACGGGCTTTATCACTTCAAAGTTATGCCCTTTGGTCTCTGTAATGCGCCGGCCACATTCGAAAGAATGATGGACTCGTTGCTCTAAGGGTTTAAATGGTCAAGCTGCTTATGTTATTTAGACGACGTTATCGTTTTCTCGCCCACATTCGACTCCCATCTCAAGCGTTTATCGGCGATTCTTGAAGTTTTTCGTCGAGCCGGACTTCAACTGAACTCGTCGAAATGCCACTTTGCTCGTCGTCAAATAACCGTACTTGGCCACATCGTCGATGCCGCAGGAGTCCGCCCGGATCCAGAGAAAATTCGCGCCGTCACGGACTTTCCTGTTCCGAAGTCAACAAAGGACGTTCGCAGTTTTGTGGGCTTGTGCTCCTACTTTAGACGGTTTGTTAAGGACTTCGCGATCATTGCACGCCCACTCACAAACCTCCTGAAGAAGGACACCCCGTTTTTCTGGGGCACTGATCAAGCCTCATCCTTTTCCCAGCTCACGACGCTCCTTACAACACCGCCGATTTTAGCCCATTTTGATCCATCAGCTCCAACCGAGGTTCGCACTGACGCTAGTGGGCATGGCATCGGGGCAATGCTAATGCAACATCAACGCGGACATGACCGTGTTATAGCATATGCAAGCCGCCTGCTATCTACAGCCGAGCGCAACTATTCAATCACGGAACGTGAGTGTCTCGCTCTCGTGTGGGCAGTCGCCAAATTTCGCCCATACTTATACGGGCGTCCATTCCGGGTAGTCACCGACCATCACGCGCTCTGCTGGCTGGCCTCACTCAAGGATCCCACAGGACGCCTCGCTCGTTGGTCCCTACGATTACAAGAATACACGTTCACCGTAACGTACAAAACAGGGCGGTCACACCAAGATGCTGATTGCTTATCACGCTACCCCGTGGAAGAGGCTGCCCATACTGACACCTTTCCAGACCTTCTGTCTGTGACGCAGCTACTCAACCTTGGGCACGAACAACGCCTGGATGCTTCCCTGCGAACCATCATTGGCAAACTTGAGTCAAGGCCTCGCGACGCATCTCTACAAATGTTCCTGGTAAAAGACGGCATCCTGTATCGCCGTAACCTCGATCCATATGGCCGTGACTTGCTCCCCGTCATACCAGCACATCTTCGTGCGACTATTCTCAACCAACTTCATGACGCTCCTTTGGCGGGCCACTTGGGCGTCTCTCGCACATACGACCGTGTACGTCGTCGTTTCTTTTGGCCTGGTCTTGCCCGCTCTGTTCGACGCTACGTCGCCGCTTGTGAACCCTGCCAGCACCGCAAAAAGCCATCTTCCCTACCAGCTGGATTCCT
This sequence comes from Rhipicephalus annulatus, assembly GCA_013436015.1. NCBI lineage: Eukaryota > Metazoa > Arthropoda > Arachnida > Ixodida > Ixodidae > Rhipicephalus > Rhipicephalus annulatus. The sequence goes on from WOVY01014650.1 coordinate 843,244, forward strand.
TCAGCCGATCGACATTCCCATCGAACCTTTTTTTCGAGTTGGCCTCGACCTGCTTGGCCCATTCCCAATCTCCAGCTCAGGCAACAAATGGATCGCTGTCGCCACTGACTATGCGACACGGTATGCTATCACACGAGCACTTCCGACGAGTTGCGCAACCGATGTGGCGGACTTTCTGGTATATGATATTATTTTAGTACACGGAGCTCCACGCCACCTTCTCACTGACCGGGGCCGCACCTTCCTATCAGCTGTCGTTGATGAAATCCTGCGCTCTTACTCTCCCAAGCACAAGTTTGCCACTTCGTACCATCCACAAACGAACGGTCTTACGGAGCGCCTCAACCGCACCATAACCGACATGCTTTCCAAATACGTAGCGGCCGACCACCGGGACTGGGACGTTCATTTGCCATTTGTGACGTTCGCATATAATTCGTCACGTCACGACACTGCCGGCTATTCACCATTCCATATTCTATACGGCCGAGAACCCGCCCTACCATTTGACACCTTGCTGCCCTCGGTCACTGAGTATGTCGGCGAAGCCATCGCGCGAGCCGACCACGCACGCCAACTCGCCCGCAGCCGCCTGCAGACTTCACAGGAGCGCCAAAGACAGCTCTACGATTCCCATCATCAAAACGTGCACTTTTCACCGGGTTCCCTTGTCCTCCTCTGGTCCCCAACTCGGCGTGTAGGGCTTTCTGAAAAACTGCTGTCACGCTACACTGGACCATACCGCGTCGTTCGCCAGGTGACTGACGTTACATACGAGATCGTTCCAGCCGATTCAACGTCATCATCGTCACCTTTGAGTGACATCGTGCACAAAGCTCGACTCAAGCCCTATCACCCTCCTTCTTCCGCATCCGAGTCGCTCAAGCACCGAGACGGTGCTTCTACCACCGGGGGGTTATGATACGCAACAGCCGGCACAGCCTGTCTGGAGGAAAGAGAAAGACGACGTTGGTGGCTGGTTGTTTATGAACTGTCGCCATCTTGTGCGCCTAACACAGTGCATCGTATTTAATTTATTAAATAAGTTACCCGTAACAATATAGAGTAAGGAAATAAAAGACGCTTCCATCATTGCTTGATACGTTACCAAGAAACTTTGCCAATCCACCCGACATGGTTCAATTCTGCTTAGAGTTTTCATTTCCGTGGGCACTGATTCGTATACGATTGTTTTATTGATTGTCCTTGTTTTTCTGGTAATGATGGTAAAAAGGGCGCAGAAAATGTTGAAAGGTGAACCAAACCCCTATCCGGTTCACTACCTACCCTCGTGTGTGTAGAAATTATGAACTCAGAAATCCAATACGTTTGTTTTACCTTTTGCATGGAGCGAAAGTTTGATTGGTTGCTTACGAAGTTATTGTCCGGAAAGCAACACAGGCTGTGAAGAGTGATGTAGTGGGAGGCGTTTGAACTTACTGAAGCCCTCCACAGTGGAGTCTCTCATCATGCTATTGTGGTTTTGGCTCGTACAACCATAGATATGATTAAGCATTCTTTATTTCTGTATTCAGCAGCAGTGCAGTCACTGCCCACAGTTTTGTACGCGGACGTTACAGTTTACTGCGTTGTTTGCGTTACTGCAGCAAGAACTCAAATATAGCATTGCTGCCACCGAAACTGTCGTGTGAGGAGTCGTTGGGGCAGAGCTATTTAGAAAGAACAAGCTCGTGCAATAACAGAGCCAAACGTATAGAGCTAGTACTCAAGCAATAGAAGACCGCATACCTACGGGGTGGTTGTATTACGTGTTCTACAGTGGCATGCGCTTCTTACTATGGGTGGTTTTCTTCATAAAAACGTTTCAATGCTTTACAGCCTTGGTAATGCTCGCTCATACATACACTTGTACTGATTAACTGCCCAACGATAAGTCAAAGTCTTTTTGTGAACAACTTTTTTGTTGATATTGTCAACCAAAAAACATTTTATTATTTGAAATAGTGAATTTGTAGGCTAGTCGGATTCACATTTGGCATAGAAGAGTGACTGCTCGGAAGGAAAGGTATGGGCTTTTAAGTATACTCTTCCTTTTGTTCTAAGCCTTCACTCTTCTATGCAAAAACCATTTATTATATATTGAGTAATGTGCGGACACCTTGCCATGTTGTTGAAAAACAGTTGATTCAATGAAGGCTCAACAACAACGTCAACAACAACTCAACAGTCATTTTTCAAAGGGATACCGCAAAGCAAAATAAGATACGCCTTTGAATTGCACATCAAGCAGAACTCCATAATCAACATGGGAGCCGATGTACGGTAACACAGAGTGAGATATTCAGAATGAACAGAGGAGGTGCCTCAGACAGGCTGGCCGACATTTGAACAGGATGACTTGATTTTGCCCTTGACAAATATAGGTACTCCTATAGAAAAGTAGATCAGCCTATCTGAAGCACTTCGTCTGTTCATTCCCAACATCGCACACCAAACAATGTTTCATGAGGGTCCCACAGATTAAATAGAAACTCCGAGTAATATTCTGTTATTTTCGTGTGAAGAGGCCAATCACGCATTTCTTTCATTTTCGAAATTGAAGGAACGCCCCTCAAAAGACGAGAATATTCACACGTATATCAATACAAGTTCGCGTTGGTGGCGTTTCCCTAGAGAAATGATTCTTTTGAATTTGTACTCACTACAACAATGTGAGAAAAGGCAAAGAGCTAGCTTCTAGTTTTTTTTTGTTTTCAAATTATGGGACTCAAAGGCCGAACACTCTAATATGTAAGAAAATGGCAGCATATCCAGGGAGTGAATAATAGAGAGTGGGGCGAAGCATCCGTCCGTCCATCCATGCATCTGTGTGGCCGCCCATGCATCTATCCGCCCGTGCCTGCGTGCGTATGTTCGTGCGTCCGTCCTTGCGTCCGTTCATGCGTCCATCCATCCATCTGTCTGTGTGTCCGTTCGTCCATCGATTCAACACTCCAAGTACCACCATCTCGCATCTTTTCATCATATATTCCCCATATAGAAGCACTGCCATACAGCGAACATTCCAAGGTCTAAACGAGAGGTGGCACACGCACACTTTCTTACGGCTTGTGCTTCGTGTCTACTTCCCACCTTTAACCACCTCGAGTTCATGGTATATACTAGTTCAGTGTATTCATGGCACTGCGGCCCAACGCTCGCTAAACCTTTCTAAATCTAAGAAGGTTACACCCAGCGAGTACAACGTAGCAACCTTTTCCTGTCAGATAGGGCTCAATGTACATGCCAATGGCTGCTAAGGGGAAATGAGAGACAGGAGAATTCGGCTTTTAGATAACGCGCACGCTGCGCATTTTTGTTGTTCAACAATGCACAGAAGAAACGCTCAATGGCACCACCTTAGAGGTCAAAATGTAAGAATGGTTACACACTACTACTATGATTACGAGGGACGAACGAGTGCCGCTATAAGAAGCTTCGCCCCTAAAACGAAATTGTCAGATCCCACGTACAGGGAAAATCGATGATATGCGAAGCACGAATGAGAAAGGTTGATTTGTCACTTTAAAATCTGCACAACGTTACGAGGTGGAGGTAAATGATGCCGTACATGTCTTCCGCGTCATTATTATCATGTTTGAATTTGTCGTTTACCTTCGTCATCTATTCACGTCACGTGATAACAAATTTAGTATATGTGGAGCTAGCAAAACGGCCGTGAGCACGCTATCAGCCTGGTATGTTGTCATGTTGTTGGATGAAACGCTTGTCAGGATTATTATATTTTCACCAGTCATATACTTTCGTCCTCTATTGGCGTCACGCAACACCAAATTTGGTATGTGTGGAGCTAGCAAAATGGCAGCGAGTGCATCATGAAGCGCCCAATATACTCCAATGTAGCGCTGACGGACGCTGGGCACAGCGACGCTACGTTAGCAAAACGCGAGCACTCTATAGCCTGACGCCAGATGTGATGGGCGCGACCAACGTCTGTCGGCGCAGCCCTTCGTCAACTGGCCCGATATGTGACATGCTGCATTTCGTTCCGATGCATTGCCCAGACACCACTGCGTCTCCCTCTTTCCTTCACGGAGGATCGCCAGACGTGCTGAAACGCGCATGCGTCAAACTAACGCAGCGCGGCGCGTAACGGTGAGTATAAGGTAGGACCAGCGCCTAGCGTGGCAACACCGTTGTGACACGACGAAATGAACGCCGGCGAGCACGCGCACCCCGTCACGTCGAAATGTATGAACACCTGGACTGTTGCATGTAGTCATCTTCTCACATGACACGCATCTCACGATTATCATGTTTGCACTAGACACTTACCTTCGTCATCCATTGACGCCACGTAGTACCCAATTTAGCATATGTAAAGCTAGCGAAAAGGCCGCGAGCGCATCATGAGTGTGGCATGTAGTCACGTTGTTACATGGCACGCATGTCATAATTATCGCGCTTGGTTGTGACATTTACCTTTGTCGTCCGTTCGCGTCGCTTAATACCGATTTTGGTACATGTGAAGCGAGCGAGACGGCCGCAAGCGCTTCATCAGCGTAGCACATAGTCATGTTGTTACATGACACGCATCTCATGTTTATCATATTTGCACCAGTATCATACCTTCGTCATCTATTCACATCCCGCAACACCAAGTTCGGTTTTTTATGTGAAACTAGTGAAATGGCCGCCAGTGCATCATAAGCGTGGCATGTTGTAATGTTGTTACATGACACGCATCTCATGATTATCATGTTTGCACCAGTCACATACCTTCGTCATCCATTCACGTACCGTAATACCAAGTTTGGTACATGCGACGCTAGCAAAACGGCCACGAGTGCATCATGAGCGCGACATGTAGTCATGTTGTTACATGACACGCATGTCATAGATTTCATGTTAGAGTCTGTCGCTTGGGTTTTCCATGCAATCATGTCATACCATACCAGTTTTGCAACATGCCATGTGAACGATACCACCGCAAGAGCTGCAGGACCATGAAGTGTATATCATGACATTTATGATAAACATGTCATGATTTTCATGTTATCACTAGTCAAACATGTTCTTCGTACAGTCATGTTATGTCGTACCAAGTTTGATATCGATACTATTTTCGAAACGGCCAGGAGAGCTAAACGTCGTAGGCGCCTAGATAGATAGATAGATAAATAGATAGATAGCTAGATAGATAGATAGATGGATAGATAGATAGATAGATAGATAGATAGATAAATAGATAGATAGATAGATAGATAGATAGATAGATAGATAGATAGATAGATAGATAGATAGATAGATAGATAGATAGATAGATAGATACGCTCAAAGTTGCCGAAGTTCGTTTCGCATTTAATAATTTGTGGGGTGAGACGTGGCAGCAACGAGATGGGTGTAATGTTATGCGCACGCTGTGGCGGAGTAGTGGAGTGGATGCCGACTTGCACGCATGTAAGTAGCAAAAGGAACTTCACTGCATCAAGACGCATTTCTGCAGAATCTACAGTGAGGCTCCGCTAACAATTTCTTTTCATTTATTTTTATGCCTAGATAATACTAACGAGGCGTTTTGCGTGTGGTCGCGAAGGGCGCGAAATACCAGGCTGTAAAATACTAGGCGCCATTGGGTGCTCTGTGAAAGCTCGAGCATAAAGATACCCAGAACCGAGCCTACCGGAAGCCCAGTGGACTGTTAAATAAATCGAAGCCAGTATTTGACGACTAATCAAGGTTCGTGTAGGACCGGTGTACCCATACGCCCGGCGATACCGACTGAGATGAGAAATCTGCGCAATATCAGTTTCGTTCGTTTCGTGGCAGATGGATATATTTCACTGCACGGTCCTGGTTATAATCACGTACAGCGCAGACACTCGCACTATGACGGCTTGGTGAAACTTACAGCTTCCGTGTGTTTGCGAGCTATCCTGGCTGCTTTTTCGTAAAGGAGAGGCCTTTGCTCTGTCTGTAAACATATGCAGAGAGTAGCAAAAACGTAATTGGGCTTGTATTTGCGAATTATGCCATAACACAAAAATGCAAGAAAAACAAGAAAAACAATCGTGGGCGCGTACTTACAGATAGAAACGCTTCGTGTTTATAAAACTGAAAACTTTCTTCTATTTGATATCTCGGACCCAAGGATAAAAGATGGCGACTCACAATGAGACTGTAGAGCACGCTATGCGCGTCCTCGTGAATATGTTTTTCGACACCGCTCACGCTATACTAACATGAGTCTCTGTAAACTGAGAAACGTCTCTCATAATCAAATTCGCTTCTCGGAGCAAAAAGGAGCTGCTCAAGTTCGCAGACGGCTACTTGTATAAAGAAGTAAATAAGCATAAATACGTTTTAATTACACGCTTCCTACTTTCAGCCTTTTATTAGGGTAATCTACGCCATCGTTTAAAATAACGCGCCTTCCAGTTTAAACACGACAATGCATTGAAATGAAAAAAAAAACGTTTGTGCGGCATCTAGCGTAATCTATCACTGTCGATTGCTATCGCGTCTCAACGGAAGCACACGAGACGCAGCTCAGGTCCGCACACAGGCGCATTTTGCGAATCAACGCGAACTCGCGTGTGAAATCTCCTAAAGATTACAGGTCTTTATTAAGATCAACTTCGACACTTTTACAGTGGCAGGTATATGCAGCACGTACTTTGGAAATGTGCGGTGAATAGGCTGTTGTCTGAGCTTTGGTAAAAAACCATAATTCACGTGCAGGAAAAAACAGGTATTGGAAAAGAGCTTATTGTTGTCAGGCCGCCTCCATATGATATCTGCTATTACGCAAACGTTTTTCCTCAAGTATTTTTCTGCGTCTCATGAGTATTGCTGTGGCACCTTGGCAAAGTAAAGCCATACATAATGAAGAAGATAAGTCAAGCCATGTTCAATAAATCATTAAATTCAGTTACACGGTTATAGTAATACAGCACGAGGTTTCAAAGTTTCAAAGGAGCGGACCGAGGGATCTCCTATTGCTACATGAGTGGGGTAATTACAAAAATACAGTGAAAGATGCGGACTTGAGAGCAATAATTGGCCAGCTTAATGAACAATTACAAAATAATCAATACACAACGCAATGGTAATACTACAGAAAAAAAACATGAAGATATTCAGAAGCAAGTGACAAAACTGAAATGTCAAAGCAAAATAAGGAGGCCTAGATGGCAAATTCAACTATTCAGTTGTGTCAGTTATGCAAAACCAAATCTTAAATATCATGCTAGCACAGAGATGCCGAAACCGAAAATTTGTTAAGAGTTAATTAAACAACGTAGATTAGTTGAGAAATTCATGAACGAAAAAATTCTCGCTGTGCGAGCTGGAAGTATAAATGTTTTGTGATGATTTTATTTCGAACGGCATTGAAATAAAGTAGCTATGCTTGAAATTGGAGGTTGAGATAAGCTTGGGAAGTAGGTTTGGAGAAGATGGCGATTTGGGAGTACGAGTAATAAGGTATTCGTACTAGTAACTGGTGGCACCCTCCCGTTCCAATCAAATGACGGTATCGGCATCAGTGCCAAGACCAGGACGCTGCGAAAACGCACGCAATCAGAGGTTGTGTCATTGACAATTTTTATAGGTGGAAGCAGCAACTCCATCTTCTGTGACATGAGTTCTATTGCTTGTCCACTGCCTCAACCCATGCCTAAGCGGTCATCGCTTCCATGCCAATTCTACGCTTAATTCAGAGGCAGCTAAATTTGTTAGACAGCACTTATCGTGTAGCCAACGCCTGCATAAAAACCTCCGCCAGTCACTTTCGCCTGATGAGCAGAATATTGAAGGGGCAACAGCAAGTAAATGGCTTTTATAGAGACTTAAAAGGGCTTTAGGATAGACTAATAGCAGACTCTGAGGCGTTCCTTGGGGTTCAAAGCTTTGTGATTTTAATGGGTGATGAAACGCTTAGGTATGCGGTGTCATATTATTTCTTTTTGTGCCAATATGTTACGAAGAATTTGTACCAGGAACTACACGTTTGAATTGTTGTATATACGTGGCCTGTTTCCAGTATGGTCTCTAACCTATTTAACTTTTTAGCAGCTTTCATATTTGAGTGTTTTATGTCTCTACGCGAACATCGTTGTACGCAATGAACAAGTGCGACAAATGTGTGCAAATGTTATAGATGTAAAAATGTTGTCCACGTTTTAAGCTCGCACGCCAAATATTTCGTACACTTCAAGGTGATATTTTATAAATATTGCTACGTGCCAGTGCATGGAGCTGGAGAAGACGAAGCAGATAGACTGGCGCGAGCTAATCTGTGTGGCTGGCGCTGCTCGCCTAACCGGCTGTAAATACATCGGTGATCGGTGACTACCCCTCTGAGTCAGTCTCCTTCCCATAACATATTTGGTGGAGGTGCCCCCCCCCCCCTTCTGCCCGACCTGTCAACCCAACACCCGCAACAACTTTCGTGACGCTTCCCGCGCTCAAAGACCACGGCGTGTTCTCGGGCAGCGAGGGTTCTGACGTCGACCAGTGGCTACGCCTCTACGAACGCGTAAGCTCCACTTACTGGTGTGATCCCACTCTTATGCTCGCAAACGTCATCTTTTCTCTCGACGGAACCCCTCGTGTTTGGTTTGATAACCACGAGCATGACATAACAAGCTGGGACAGTTTCAAGGCAAAGATCCGTGAGCTTTTTGGCAACATCTCTGGTCGTCGTGAAGCTGCGAAAAATGAGTTGTCGACTCGCGCACAATCTTCCACGGAGCGCTACATCGGTTATATTCAGGCTGTCCTTTCACTATGCCGCCAAGCTGACGAAAATATGCCTGAACCTGAAAAAGTTGCCCATATCCTAAAGGGTATCGCCGACGATGCGTTCAACTTGTTGGTATTCAACAATGTGTCATCTGTTGATGCGATCATTCAAGAATGCCGCCGGTTCCAACAGGCTAAAAGCAGACGCATCTCCCATCAATTCCAGCGCCTCCCGAACACCACTGCGACGTGCTCGTGTCTCGACACATATCATCCACCAGACACCTGTGACAATTTGACGCGAATCATCAGGCGGGAGCTTGAAGCGGCTGCTCCAGCTAAGGTGGGAACAACGTCCCCTGACCCCTCTCCGCCAATTACGTTGCCTTTCATTCAAGCAGTCGTCCGGCAGGAAATAGCCAGCTTGGGAATTCACTCTATCTCACCGCCTCCCCGCACCGACTACCAGCCCCGATACACGCCTGCACGTCCCTTCCCGACCGGCTCTCCCTCAACGTTCTGTAATCCGTCCGCATGGCGAACACACGATGACAAGCCGATATGCTTCTCGTGTCACAGAATCGGGCACATTTCTCGCCATTGCTGAAGTCGCTGGGGTCCTCTGCACAACCGTCCTCTCGTCCCTTCTATTCACGTCCTGCCTATCGCCATGAGACCAGCCGCGACCATTTTACCCAGGAACCTGCTTCTGAACACCGCTACTCCCGCTCTCCATCCCCCCAACGTCGCCAGTCTTGTTCTCCACAGCCCCGCCGACCATCTTCCCCCGCCTTCCCACGAGGTTCTCCGACGGAAAACTAAGCGTTGCAGCCCCCGGAGGTGGCGCTGCATCGCCTGGACTGACCGAAAATCCTCTTTTGACGATACCGACAAAACGGAACCTCATAGACGTACAAGTAGACGGCGTACATGTCACTGCTCTTGTCGACACCGGCGCCCAACTTTCCGTGATGACGAGTGATTTTCGCCGCAAGCTCAAGAAGGTTCTCACACTTGCGACCACTCAGTTCGTCCGTGTTGCGGATGGTGGAATAGCATCTATCGTTGGAATGTGCTCCGCTCGTGTGAGCATTGTGGATCGACACACAGTTGTTCTCTTCACCGTCCTTGATAAATGCCCCCACGACGTAATCTTAGGCCTCGACTTCCTATCCGCGCATTCTGCCCTCATAGACTGTTCGACTAGTACGCTCCGTCTACACTTGCCCGCAACGGAACCTCTTACACAACGGCCGAGTCGCCTCTGCACAACGGGACACGCGCGCCTCCCTCCACAGACACTGACCTACATAGAGCTCGTCTCAATACCACCAGTTCCCGACGGTGACTATGTTCTGACCCCTATCACCGATGTTCTCATCAGCCGTGGCATTAGATTACCGCACACCATTCTGTCCGTCGCAGGAAATTCTACGTGCCTCCCAGTTGTCAACTTTAGCTTGACACCTCAAGTTTTGCCACAAGGGATCTCTTTGGCGTTGCTCTGCACCTTAGAAGACAATGCGGTAGATGTTTTCGCGATGGCCGCCCCTTCTGACCCCCACGCTCAACATCAGTCTGCCACTTGCTCCGACAGCGCTATTACTTCGATTATTGCTTCCAACTTAATGCCGCAGCAGACTGATGAGCTCCACCGGGTTCTGCTATCCTACATCGATGTTTTTGACATCAGCGGCCGTCCGTTGGGGAAAGCTACCGGTATGAGCCACCGCATAAACACTGGTAATGAGCATCCTATTCATAGGCGTCCATATCGGGTGTCGGCGGCCGAGCGTCACATCATCCAAAGTGAGGTCGACAAAATGCTCGCCAAGGACATCATTGAGCCATCTTGCAGTCCTTGGGCTTCTCCTGTAGTGCTAGTCTGCAAGAAAGACGGTGCATGGCGTTTCTGTGTGGTTTATCGACACCTAAACAAAATTACCAAAAAAGACGTCTACCCCTCTGCCACGAATAGATGATGCGCTTGATTGCCTCTATGGGTGCCACTATTCTTCCTCCATAGACCTTCGTTCCGGCTACTGGCAGATAGAGGTAGATTAAATGGACCGTGAAACGACGGCATTCATCACCCCCGATGGCCTATATCAGTTCAAGTTCATGCCCTTCGGCCTTTGTAACGCTCCAGCCACCTTCGAACGAATGATGGACTCCCTGCTTAGAGGATTCAAATGGTCCACCTGTTTGTGCTACTTGGACGACGTCATTGTCTTTTCACCAACATTCGAAACTCACATAGAGCGCCTCTTCAGCCATCCTGGGAATGTTCCGTCGCGCTGGCCTGCAGCTCAACTCGTCCAAATGTCACTTTGGACGCCATCAAATCACAGTGCTTGGCCATTTAGTAGACGCCAACGGTGTACAACCAGACCCGGCAAAAATCAGCGCCGTCAAAAACTTTCCTGTACCACGATCTGCGAAGGATGTACGCAGCTTTATCGGATTATGCTCCTACTTCCGACGCTTCGTGAAAAATTTCGCGCACATAGCGAGGCCGCTTACGCAGCTCCTCAAGAAAGAAGTCCCGTTTTCATGGGGCTCCGAAGAGGCTTCTGCGTTCTCGACTCTCGTCGCTCTTCTCACTGGCCCTCCGATTCTGGCACACTTCAACCCTGCTGCCCCTACGGAAATCCGTACAGATGCAAGTGGGCATGGCATTGGTGCAGTGCTGGCTCAGAAACAACATGGCCAAGATTGCGTTATTGCATATGCCAGCCGTCTCCTATCCGCCCCTGAACGTAACTATTCGATAACAGAGCGTGAGTGCTTGGCTCTTGTATGGGCGGTGGCGAAATTTCGACCTTATCTATACGGACGCCCATTTTCGGTAGTTAGCGACCACCACGCACTCTGCTGGCTGAACTCTCTGAAAGATCCATCAGGCCGCCTTGGTCGCTGGTCTTTGCGCCTGCAAGAGTTTTCCTATTCGGTGGTCTACAAATCTGGCCACCTACACCGTGATGCCGATTGCCTCTCCCAGTACCCTGTCGACGATCCCGAGGACACTGACGAGCCCACGGAGAACTCTATCTTGTCAGTGTCCGACTTCCTTAATATTGGGGAAGAACAGAAGCGTGATCCAGAGCTGCTTGACATCATCAGCCGTATAGAATCCTCCACAAATGATGCTTCCGTGCGCTACTTTGTCATTCAAAAGGGTGTGCTATACCGTCGCAATTTCCGACCAGACGGGCCCGACCTTCTCATTGTTGTGCCTAAGCATTTGCGCCGCTGTGTTCTCACCGAACTTCACGACGCTCCCACGGCTGGGCACCTCGGCGTAGAGTCCGGCGCCGTTTTTTCTGGCCAGGCCTTGCTCGTTCGGTACGCCGATGCGTCGCCACATGTCACCTATGCCAACGTCGTAAGATACCGTCGCTGCTACCCGCTGGCCATCTTCAACCAATTGACATACCCGCGGAACCATTTTACCGTGTTGGGTTAGACCTGCTTGGTCCTTTTCCCACATCAACATTGGGAAACAAATGGATAGCCGTTATGACAGACTACGCTACACGCTACGCTATTACGCGAGCTCTACCGACCAGCTGTGCAACCGACGTCGCTGACTTCTTGTTACGGGACGTTATATTGATTCACGGTGCCCCGAGACAGCTTCTCACAGACCGTGGCCGTACATTTCTATCCCAAGTCATCGCCGACATTCTGCGTTCTTGCTCCACGCAGCACACACTGACAACCGCTTACCACCCTCAAACAAATGGCCTCACGGAACAATTTAACCGCACTTTAACAAATATGCTCGCTATGTACGTGTCGCCCGACCACCGAGACTGGGACCTTGCCTTACCCTACGCAACTTTCGCGTATAATTCATCCCGCCACGACACAGCGGGCTTTTCGCCGTTCTACTTATTGTACGGAAGAGACCCGACTTTACCACTGGACACAGTCATCTCAGCTCACACCTCGTCCACCAGCGAGTATGCCCACGACGCGATTGCGCGAGCCGATCATGCCCGTCAGCTCGCTCGCGCTCGGCTGATGGCGTCGCAAACCAACCAATGCCGTCGGTATGATGCGGAACATAGAGATGTACATTTCGCTCCCGGTACCCTCGTTTTACTCTGGTCCCCTCATCGTCGGCTGGGCCTATCCGAAAAACTTCTGTCTCATTACACGGGACCCTACCGTATATTGCGTCAAGTAACACCTGTCACCTAGGAGATCAGCCCCATCTGTCCATCATCATCTACTATGCGGCCCAGTGATATGGTACACATCTCGCGGATCAAGCCCTACAATAATGAGTCAGATAACGACCTTTAAAGCACCGGGACAGTGCCTCCGCCGCCGGGGGTCATGCTACGTGCCAGTGCATGGAGCTGAAGAAGACAAAGGAGATAGACTGGCGCGAGCTAATCTGTGTGGCTGGCGCTGCTCGCCTAACCGGCAATCGAAATAAAATCTAAGTTCACATCACTCTACCGAAAAGCTTGAAGCTTAGATGCTACCTACACCGATCAAGCGTGCCACTGGAGGTCGTGGTTCGTTAGCGGGCATCCATCGGGTCGGTGGCCTACGAAAAAAAATAACATCGAGCTTCTACTGTCGCCTCCGGCAGTACCGTTTGGAGGCACTTGAAAGCGTAAAAGGCAATTACTGAGCTTCAAAGCTCTTGTTGGTTCAGTAATAATTGCTTTAGTGGAGTTCCTACGAATTAGTCCCAAAAGCGCATGCGGTCTGTGTCAGTGGAACATAGTACGGAATCACTTCGATGAATAGATGCGTGAATTGTCTTGTACAGGATAATATTTCTACATGCATGCATATTGATATTCTGGGGGGCGATGCGCGTGTGTGTCTGACAGGAAAGACGAAGGGTTGTCTCCGCTCGATCGCTGGTCAACTGGTCATGCCATTACTGCTGGTTTCAAATACATCTAATCCACAGCCTCGTCAATACGGCGTCTCTTCTTTTCCGTAACATAATTGGTGGAGTTGGAACGTTCCTCGTCCTCACCCTGAAGCTTCGCAGTGGCTGCACCGTTCTCTCTCCGGCCTTGGCTACCAATGACAACAACCCATCAGCGTCTCCATCTGTAGCTCCAGCCACTACATACCTGACGATGCCACACTACCGTGATCCCGGTACATTCTCCACACAACCTGGGCTTCACGTTGACTGCTGGCTCCGTATATACGAGCGTGTTAGCCAGACACACCGATGGGACCATACCATCATGCTCGCCAACGTAATATTTTACTTGGACGGCACTTCACGTGTTTGGTTCGACGCCCATCAGTCTGAGCTCACAAGCTTGGATATTTTCAAGGAGCGACTACGCGACATCTTTGGGGACCCGTCCGGTCGGCTCGCCACACGAGTGGCGAGCCGACCGGACGGGTGGCGAAAGAACACACGAGTGGCGAAAGAACACGAGTGGCGAAAGAACTCGCCACTCGTGTGCAGTCCTCAACTGAGTCGTATGTCTCGTACACACAGGACGTGCTCACGTTGTGCCGGAAAGTAGACGAGCAAATGACAGAGAATAACAAAGCGGGCCACATACTCAAGGGCATTGCGGACGACGCCTTCAACTTGCTCGCGTACACCAACGTCACGACCGTAGATATGGTTTAAGGAGTGCCGCCGCTTCGAAATGGCCAAAAGCCGCCGTGTTTTGTCTCAGTTTACGCGGCTACCAATCACGGCTGTTACATCAACCTGCACCGATCGCGGTGCCGCACCACCCATGCAGGACAGCGTGACACGTATATATTGAGGGGAGCTTGAGGTGTCAAGTCCTGGTACCATTTCCTTCACTACCGCTCGCCCATGGCACCGCACAAACGCCTCCGGCGGTCTCTGGTATTCAAGCCGTCATGAGAAATCAAATTGCAAAGCTCGGTTTTTCTGTGACCTGCTCTGCCTCCCGACCCACCTCCAGACTAACGGCAATAAATGCACCACGCCATGACTTACATTTATTCCGTGATCCCACGATCCGACGGAATGCAGAACTGCAGACGACAGACCAATCTGCGTCCGCTGCCACCGAGTTGGCCATATCTCCCGCTACTGCAGCAGCACTTGGACGCCCTCAAAGTGGAGCCCATTTTCCTCTACTCGCCCATACGAGGACTTCCATCGGTGTTCGCCCAGTCGTGTGTACTCTTCTTCCGACGTCCCTAACAGCCGCTCCACCGCTCGTTCGCCGTCACCTCAACGCCACCGTTCCCTATCGCCCTACCACGTCACTATCCGTCGCCGTTCAACTATGGTTCCTCTCGGACAGAAAAATAGATAATGCAGCTCCAGGAGGTAGTGCTGCATCTATTGCGACTGATCCAAATACTCCGTTGACGCTCCCCACTAATACCAACTTGATCAAGCTGTATATGAACGGTATTTCTTTGACAGCGTTAGTTGATACCGGAGCTCAATTGTCCATAATGAGTGCTCATCTGTGTCGCCTGCTCAAAAAAGTCTTTACGCCTGCAACGACTAAAGCCCTCCGTGTCACTGATGGTAGAACTATGGCCATCACTGGAATGTGTATTGCTCGTGTTAGTAAGGCCGGCCGCCATATCCCGTTTTGTTTACGGTGCTTGAAAATTGCCCTCCCGACCTAATCTTCAGCATGGACTTCCTATCGACGCATTCTGCTCTGATCGATTGTGCCACCCGTACTCTCTGCCTAGGACTTCATCTTCTCCCGGATTCTCCCCTTGAACTCCCGAACGGCCTGTGCACCACTGATTTCTTCCAGATACCACCTAAAGTTCTCACATTCGTTGAATTGACAACACCCTCTCCCGTGCTCGACGGTGATAATTTCGTGACACCGATTGCTGATAATCTCCTGGCGCACTACATTACTGTCCCACACTCCGTCGTAACCATGGCCTCTAACCAAACATATTTACCTGTTATCAATTTAGGTTTCATAAAACAAGTGCTACTTCATGGAATATTGGTCGCCACGCTAAGACCCTAATTGATGACCACGTCACCTGTTTTGCGGCAGATGTATGTCCCAATCACCCACGTCACTCGCAAGATGCCACGTGCCTCGAGGCAACCTTATGCTCCATGATTGCCCCGGACCTCGAACCTGAGGAGTCAGCCGCGCTCTGCCGCCTTCTGGCTTGATACCGCGACGTATTCGACATAGACATCCGTCCACTCGGCCAGACTTCCCCCATGAAGGACCGAATTAACACAGGTGATTACTCATCCCATTTATCGGCGGCCATACCGGGTGTCCGCCACCAAGCGTAAAGTACTTAAACAAGAAGTCACCAAGATGCCAGCCGAAGGAATTATCGAACCCTGTTCAAGCCCTTGGGCGTCCCCCATTTTGCTTGTTAAAAATAAAGATGCCACGTGGCGCTTCTGCGTGGAGTACTGCCATCTGAATAGAATAATGAAAAAGGACGTTTACCCCTTACCCCACATCGATGTCGCTCTCGATTGTTCTTAAGGTGCCCGGTACTTTTCATTATTATACCTACGTTCCGGCTACTGGCAGATTGATGTCGACAAAAAAGACCAAGAGAAGACTGCGTTTGTAACTCCAGACGGCCTATATCAGTTCAAGGCTTATGCCATTTGGCTTATGCAACGCCCCAGCCACGTTTGAGCACATGATGGACTCTCTGCTACAAGCGTTCAAATGGTCAACATGTCTTTGTTATCTTGATGATGTCGTTGTATATTCCCCAACATTTGAGACCCACCTGCAGCGTTTGTCAGCTATTCTCGACATATTCCGCACTGCCAGCCGACACTTCCCGCTGGATGCCTTTAACCTCCTGATATTCCGTCAGAACCGCTCTTCCGCGTTGGCTTGGACCTACTTGGCCCTTTTCCTTTGTCTTCCTCGGGTAAGAAGTGGATAGCTGTGGCCACCGACTACGCCACGTGTTATGCCTTTACACGAGCTCTTCCAAGAAGCTGCGCCACAGACGTCGCCGACTTCCTGCTCAAGGACGTGATTTTGCAACACGGAGCCCCACGGCAGCTGCTTACAGACCATGGCCGCACCTTTTTGTCGAAAGTCATAGCTGAAATCTTGCAGTCCCGTCAAACGAGACACAAGCTGATCACGTCATACCATCCGCAAACTAATGGACTCACGGAGCGTCTAAATCCAACTCTTACAGACATGCTCGCTAAGTATGTTTACATCAATCAGACCGACTGGGGTCTTGCGTTGCCGTACGTCAGATTTGCCTATAATTTTTCGCGCCATGACATTGCCGGTTACTCTCCATTTTTTCTTCTGTTTGGCCGAGAACCAACAATGCCTCTAGACACCGTCATACCATCCCCTGCAGTACCGACCAGTGAATATGCCATGGACGCTACCACTCGGGCTGCTCCCGCACGCGAAATCACCCGTAATCGCCTTCGGACCTCGCAAGAGAAGCAACGGTATTTGTATGACCAACGACACCGCGACGTACACTTTCCGCCCGGTTCTTTGGTCCTGCTCTTGTCTCCGACCCGTCTAGTTGGTTTGTCAGAAAAACTGCTTACTCGCTACACAGGTCCATACCGAGTCCATTCGTGTGGTTACTCCTTTGACATACGAAATTGGTCCTGTGACCCCGTCGCCTTCATGTGGCCAACAGGCTACCAATATTGTACATGTTGCGCGGCGTGAAGCCCTACCACTCTTCTAGTGATGTTGACATTTAAATGCGCCGAGACGGCGCTTCTGCCGCCGGGGATTATGCTACATGCATGCATATTGATATTCTAGGGGGCGACGCGCGTGTGTGCCTGACGAAGAAGACGAAGGGTTGTTTTCGCTCGATAGCTGGTCAACTGGTCACGCCATTACCGCTGGTCTCAAACACATCTAATCCACAGCGTCGTCAATACAACATCTCTTCGTTTCCGTGAAAAATATAGCCCAGCTCTGTTGCCAGTGAATGACGTCCCGTCGCCACATTTTTTGTGTATTTGTCGCAACAATGGCAAGGTGTAACCTATTCTGCTATCAACACGCGACGCAGCAGCAAATATAATATTGACATGCGTATATACATAATAGGGAATAACGATAAAGGTGTTTTGCAAATTCTGGGTAGTGGGACTGTATACGTTTGCGTATAAAGTCCCATACGTTTGCGTATACTGTCCATGCGGGTAGTGGGACTGTATGCGCTGTTTCGATGTCACAAGTTGCTTCTATCACTTGTTCGCACTATACACCACTGACAATACGTTCAGGCATGATGTCGCATAGTCTATGTGTAACACGCCTTGTTAAAGTTTATAAAAACTTTACACATGACTTTGCCTCAATTATGTGGCCATAAAGTGCTCCACATTTAAGGCACAAGATGAGCTAAAAGTTGACGACTTTATAAGGCGCAAGTGTGCATAAAATATATGACAGGTGGCGATACTATACGTTGGTTTTGCCTGCGACGATATCATCACGAAGGTGCTCGAATAACTCGAGGAAGAAGACTTCATTTTGGAACGAGCGCATGCTCAGTGTGCCAAAGCTGGATATGCTAAATATGTGATTTCGCCTGCGTCGGCATACGACGACGACAGCATACGACGGCCTGCGCCACTAGTGGGCTGCAAACTTGGAACAAGTCACATACATGCAGTAATTGTTCGCTTTATTGCCAGCAAGAGGCGAGCGCTTTTTGTGAGCCCCCGAAATAGGAACAACGAAAGCGGCACCGTTTGTGTCAGTGAGCACCTGCACGGAGTCAGGTGTAATTTCGTACCGCAGGCCAACAAACAAAATGGCAACAAATCAGTCACCTTTAGAAAGATCTTCAACCAGAAACACATAAGCTTTGCAGTCGCAAAAAATGGGAAGCGACCGGAGTGCGAAACTAAAATAAGCCGGCAGACAACTTTACTAAAATATAAAGATGCAGATCCGTCGGCGCAAGAAAACATGTTCATGTATTTACGTAATAAGGTAGCACATGCAGAGGAAGAAAATTTACTGAAAAAGGAACGTTTTTTTTAAATATACAAATGACAAGGGACATGCGTGTACGTCTTTGATCATATTGAGGGCGTTGTTTGATGACGTACGCGTATGTCTAAGAGCGTTATAAGGTTAAGAATTATTTGAGTGATTGTATTCACTGCCACTCCAAAACGCAGAATTATTTTGCAAACTGTATTAACAAACCTGTTGTTTTTTTATATTAGGCAATTTTAGGCCAAATACAGGTAATTATATCCTTACAGGCGTACCATTTTGTTAAGATGGCTCACTTCAAAGACTTGTTTAGGCAAAACTATTTTTTAACGACACCCAAAGTATTATTCCCAAGCGAAGATATCTTTCACGAACAATTATTGAAATGTAAAACTGTAACGTTCTTAAAGTGCGCCCATCAGCGCTTCACTGTATACTCTAACCTAAAGCTGGATATGAAAACACATGCTTCTATTTGGTCATGCTTAAGAAGTAGGAGTGTTTCAAGCTTTACGAACGAAGGCATATTTTCATGTTGCAGACTTTAAACATACATTCATCACCAATGTGCCGTATTCAACCAAACTTATGCCCCGCAAGTGGGCTTGTTTATTTTTCATGTCCTATGCTTGAGCCAGGTGTACCGCTTTCTGGACACCGGGAAGCGAATTTTGTTTTTTGCTCCATCAAGTCACTGGTTATAGCAAGAGCCTTCATGAGCGCAGTATTGCATAACTGATCTGATTGCGAGAAGGAGAGTCAAAAGAAAGTGCCTTCAGTTTGTCTGGCTCCATCATCTTTCGTCTAATAATGGGCGATTGCAAGCCGTTGCGAGCAACGAGGACTCAGCACGCGGTACCAGATGAAATGACACATTTGTATCGACACTGCCATTGCCCTTGAATAAACGCCGTGAACCGTTGCACAGCAGGCTTACGCCGTCGTTTACGCCGGCTGCATTGTAGCCGATATTTTCAGTGAGGAGACCACGTAAACCTATTATCCCGTGCTGAGTATAGACGAGTTGCCCAGCAGAGTTTACAAAAGCGCCACACATTGATGACGTAGACCTCCCACGATTCGGTGACATGATTCCAAGAACTCCCGGTTACAAGGTATACACGTGTTGTGTCCGGAGATTCGTTGATATCGGAGCTCTTTTATGACGGCCACTGTTTTGAGCACGGGAAATTCCTGCGGTTGCGTTCGCTAGAAGATGGGCCCTTGTTCTATCAGGACTACTTCAGCGTCTTCATCAAACGTCCAAGACGCCATGCAGGAATGAATGCTTGCGACTGAGCACGCGGGCTCCAGCGTAATACCACGAGGATCAGCCATCTCGCTCATTCGACCAGGTTTACAAGCGCATTCTAGGTAAATGCCCGGCTCGATGATATACCTGGCTGGGCGAATACCATTTTAAATGGTTTGTGACTAACAGCTTGACGAACACCAGCGCCTGTTATTCTGTAAACTCAACAAGCCGTGCAATGAAACCATTTCTAACATAGAGCGTGAAGCACGCGCGCTGGTGTGAGGAAAAAAAAGCTTAAACCATCACGGCTACATGCAGCGTCACGCCGTTTTTCTTATGTTAAGCCTTATTTAGTGTTGCGTTAAACTGATGCTCCTTTTGATGACACATCCTAAATGGTTACCGAGCCCTGTTTATGCGAATTCTAAAGCATTCATTGGGCTTTTTTTTGCAGCATTTACTCAGCGTTCACCAATATAAGGACTTTACGTTGCAAGAGTATAACTGAGTGTTTTTTAGGTCCACCACACGAACAGTACCATTGATGTTCTTTTAGAACATTTAGGTGTGTACCACTTTTAGCACTGTAAGATTGTAATCTTGCTATTCTTCTTTTGCATATATCTGGTTCATATGTCGGCTAGCATGTCTAGCGGTACACGGCTTTGTTCTTCGTGTGAAAATAAGAGCGTTCATATTTGTATAACAAACAGGAAGAAATTTGCAGTGTCTTCAACCAAGTGGCAAAAAAGGTAATATCACCTAACTTGTCTCTACCTACACTTATCATACTCCCCAACCTTTTAAAGGGCGCAATACCAAGAGAGCCGAAAGCGGCGTGCTACCTATCCATCAGAATTGCCTTATCGGATAGCGAATAGGGTATTCCCTTGATAGCTCAGGTCCAGGACTAAGCGCGTTGAAGCTATTTTTCAGGGAATGCACACTCGCGTCAACATTGGGGCAAGGCGTGTTCGACAGGATATAGCCGCGAAGAGAACCAGACGACCGAGGCAGGGGGTAGGCGTTGGCGGTGTGAACCGTGGCCTGCTTTATCTCGAAAACACCTCAGCCAAAGCAGCCTTACACATTTACGTCAGAGCCCCTTCTGGCTTCTCCTCGTACCGCCTGTTCTGGCACGATTTCGGTCCTTATCGGCGTGCTTTGTTTGCGGAGCGCATCAGGGTGTATGATATACACCATGAAGGCGGCTTATGCAAGCGAGATTCTTGGCATTCATTGCTTACTGCAAAGGTGCGTTGTTTTACTGTCTTATAAATCTTACCTTATATCGCGCCGCTGCTCTATTTTCCCCCGTAAACTTTGGGACGCCACGTACCCCATCTGTGTGTTTTCGATTGGCCGATGCCCGTCCCCTGCTCCATTCGTCTGTGCGGCCTAATTTAGAAGCATTACCACCTACGAGATAGCGTCGAGCATCAATGTTGCTGTGCTTGCATTCATAAACGTGCGGCAAACAAGGGCGCTCGAAATGAAAATTAAGCTACGTAAACTGCAGAAGTGACGCTTTTTTGTTGTGTTCTGCCTTTGGAGGTTATTTCTGGGCGCTATCGCCATGAGCTATATAACCGGCGCTGCACAAAGCGTTCACTGAGCATTATTTTTCTTCTAGCATTTCATATAGAGACACGGGTAGAAATTCTCATTGCTGCATAAGGCTATTTTTTTTCTGATAATCATGTCTGAACATTTTCCTTTGTTCAAAACCTGACCTTTTGTGAACATTAGTATTCGTTTTCCTGCGCTATACCAATGTTTAGTATTACATGATTGAAATGACTGATAAACTACACTTCTAAATGTGAGAAAATTTCCGATGAAGCATGATTACCGTGGGTACAATAACTGCTGTGGACAAGCATTAGATATTTTGATTAAACTCTACATAATACAGACATTACGATTCCTGCTATCACTGTTTATGTGTTTTCGTGACATAACCAGAAATTTTTCAACAGCATGTTTCTTGAGACCTTTCACTGCCTACTTCAATATATCTTTAGTTCATCTGCTGTTCTATATTACTATATCATAAACGGCATTCTTAGAGCTCTAATGTGTGGACGCCCCAATCAGGTGTCCCTCGATAACAATGCAGTCAGACATCATCGTTTCAACGGTGAACCATGCAGTCAGCATCAACCGTTTCAACGAGCATGTCCCCTATGGTGTATGATTAGTTTACTCACTTCTCTATCACCAAAGCCGCTTTAGTTTCTGCACCAAGAAGACGATAAATAAGACTCACGAACCACCGCAATGCAAAGCATACATTGTCTCGTGGTATTGAGGACATTGCGTGCGCCATCGGTCATACCATACTGAATGTGCCGATTCTCGTCTGACCACCAGGCTAAGCAGCATTGGGCTCGGTCAGTACTTGGGAGGGTGAGGACATTGCGCGCCTACTGACATAACTGACGCATTACACAAAGGTTAGTGGGACGTATTTCTGCTTACATTGGCGATCGCGCAGAGAACACCGGCACTGAGGTGCACACTGAAAATTGGTGGGGATTGGTTCACGACCAATGCTGCTTTTCTGCTCACAAGCAGAGACATCGCCGCCGAGACCGGCACGGGAACCGTCGCGAAAATGGCTGTTTAACGTTGTTCCGTCACCATTGCGGCAGTAACGTTCTATAACTGATAAGTTCATGTGGATTTGCCGGGATAAGTTTTGCATAAATTGTGATGCTGTGCCATGATATGTAGCATACCGGGATTTTACTATCATGCACATAGATATCACGTTCTTTAGGCATAACATTTTCAAGTGCTATTTATCGAAGACATAGAGTAGCAATGCCCGGGGCGCCATAACAAAACTTCAACTACCTGTGCCGTCTGATGGTTTTATTCCCGTTTAAACTGAATAAACGGAAAACAGCAATAACAAATATCGGCTTTTGCACAGAAGCGAGCTTCACATGACGACTACTAAGCGAAATTGAGCGCTATTTAACTTACGCTACCACACATACACACGCGCCAGTTTTCGCCATGTTTTCTTCAAATGTGTTGCAAAACTAATACGCTTCGTTGAGGCATGTGTCTTTCACATTGTTGCTCAACTTCCTTGCTCACATACCCAAGTTTTTCCTTGTGTGAATTCTTTTTCTTCTTTTTTCTTGTTCACATGAGCCGGCGGAGTCACCGAAGCATGCTTTGACACTCAACACGACATTTTTCTCCGCAACTTCTTCAATGATACCTTTTTTTTCGTTTTCTTTCTTTCCCAGCGACACCGTGGCGTCATATCCTCAATTAAAGTATTGCTTTGCCTTCAAACATGCATCTTACCTTTCGTGCTTTTTCGATGTTCAATCTGTCATCGCGGCATAGATTTTTTTTTCTTATTGAAATGACAGAGAGTTGTACAGCACAGGTTCTGCCATTTCGTTCTTGCGGTAAACACTCACTTGCTAAACGGCGTTTTCGAATGTTGGCGCCTGTCACGATGTCCCGTATTCAAAACCTACGCGTGCATTCCCCCGGTGCTTTCAGACGGGATGTGTTCGGTACACATTGTTGTGTTTGCTCTACCCTTGAATTTGTCGTTCCCCTATTTGAACGCTGCGAGTCTTTCTTGAAAATGGAAGTAAAGGAGGGCAAATGCAGAAGAATAAGCTTGTGGAACGGCATTTCGATTCACGCACAGCCATCGTCTGAACATACATAAAAAGGTGCTGGTCAGAGACCCTGTCGTTGACCGCGTGATTGAAATATATTGGCTGTGGAGAGAGTTGGATACCGCCATATAAAAAATACCAGAAAGTATAAGTGATGACTGGGCAAAATTTCAGCGCAGGAAGCGTTGAAATATACGTTTTGCCCAAGTTAATGTTTTGCGACCTGAAGTGTGGTTTATGCATGAAAGAGAAACCACGCTCAAGCTTCGCCAACGCATAAAATTCTCAGTAAGGATACATGGAACCATCTGTGATGCGCAGTTTTGGAGCAGGAATATGTTACTTATTTAGCGTTTCAGCACACCTATAAACTATGTGTAGAATATGCACTGAGTGGTCCTGATTTGAAATTCGATCGAGTGCTTGTCGCTTGCAACAAACTATAGTAGCCATACAGAGCTTTTGCAGATGCGCCGGTTCTTGCTCCCAAGAACACACCAGTCTACTTCTCCGGCAGCCGTAGGGTTCATAACTATGTAGAACTTAACGCTGCTGCAGCATTTCTTTTAGAGCAGACAATGTTACAAAATAATCCGTTTTGCCGTGTCTGACCATAACTTGTTTTATGAGAATGCCTCTCGGAAGGGTCGCAAATAATCCAGTACTGTATTGGCAGATCATTGCCAGTTTGCGTAAACAGTGACAGCTTTCAGCTTTAAGCGTCTTTCTCGCTTACTGATTGTTTCATTAGTGCCAGACATTTGTGTCGTAAGTGCAAGAATGTTTGCTAACTGCAAAAACATTTCCCAATACTCGGGAAAGCCAGCACTATGTAAGGAGCCAAAAATATTCAAAGATGGCATCGTTCGCTTTCTTTTGTTTGCGGCTAAGTAACTTGTGTATTCTGCCTATTGTCCATTATTCAAATACACAATTAAAAGGCAGTTTCCTTTCCCATTGATTTGGGCGTGGTCGACTGATTGATTGATTGATTGATTGACTCATATATGGGGTTTAATGTCCCAAAACCACCATATGATTAGAAGAGACGCCGTAGTGAAGGGCTCTGGAAATTTTGACCACCTGGGGTTCTTTAACCTGCTCCCAAATCTGAGCACACGGGCCTACAAAATTTCCGCCTTCATCGGATCGGGCGTGGTCGCATGGTGTCAGACTCGACAACCGAGAAGAATTTCAGGGCCGACACAATGCCCAGCCGCACCATCACTATGTTACAAGGCAGGCAGCAGTATTTAATTGAAAGGTTAGATGGTGAAGATCTGCTTGTGGGGGGGGGGGGCATCAGAAGCAGCAACATATACCCTCTATCCGCCCCTCCCTCCTTTGTTCTTATTTGAAGGAACTGTTAGAATTCATTAGAAAGTTTTGTGATTGATAGAATTCGCTAGAATATTTCCCTCTTTCTACCAACGCCCATTATATGATTAGTCCAACGAACCACTTCGGCATTAACATCACTAAAATGCCTAAAAATGAGAATAAGAACAACTTTATATCAGGTAACCCAGTTCCCGATATCACTTATGCAGCACCCTTTGTTCAAACCTTTCAAGCATATTGTTAAGGTTATGAAATGCGAAGCGATTCTTAGCGAACTTCGGCGACTTTCAGCTTATCTATCTATCTATCTATCTATCTATCTATCTATCTATCTATCTATCTATCTATCTATCTATCTATCTATCTGTCTATCTATGTATATATCTATCTATCTATCTATGACTTTTAGCCCTCCTGGCTGTTTCGATAATGACATCAATACCAAACTTGGTATGGCGTAACTTGACTTTATGAAGACTATATTTGACTAGTCATAGCATGTAAATCATCACATGTATTTCATCAATGTCATGATTGACATTACATGGTCCTGCAGCTCTTGCGGTGGTTTCGCTTGGCCTGTTGCAAAACTGGTATCGTATTGCATGATTGCATGGCGCACACAAGCGACAGATTCTAACATGAAAATAATAACATGCGCGTCATGTAACAACATGACTACATGCCACGCTCATGATGCGCTCGCGGCCGTTTCGCTGGCGTCACATATACCAAATTTGGTATTATGGTACGTGCATAGATGATGAAGGTATGTGACTGGGGCAAACTTGATAATTTTGAGATGCGTGTCATGTAACAACATGCCAACATGCAACGCTCACGATGCGCTGGTGGCCGTTTCGCTAGCTTCACTTATACCGAATTTGCTATTGCGGGACATGAATGGATGACGAAGGTATAATACTGGTGCAAACATGATAATCATGAGATGCATGTCATGTAACATGACTACATGCTACGCTCATAGATGCGCTCACGGCCATTCTGCTACCTTCACATGTACCAAACTCGAAATTATGCGACGCAAACGGACGACATAAGGAAATGACATATGTAAACATGATAATCACAACATGCGTCTTATGTAACATCATGACTTCATGCCACACTCACGATGTGCTCCCGGCCGCTTCGCTTGCTTCACATATGCCTAATTTGGTATTACGTCACGTCAATGGATGACGAAGTTATGCGACTGGTGCAAACATGATAATCATGAGATGCGTGTCATGCGAGAACATGACTACATGCTGCTGTGAAGGCACCAATATAACCGCCGGTGTTCATTTCTTCGCGTTGAGCCAGCAATTGCCACGCCAGGCACCGGTCCTACCATAAACTCGCAGGCGCGCGCCGCACTGCGTTGCTTTGACGCATGCGCGTTTCAGTGCGTCCGGCGTCCTTCCGTCAAGAAATGAGGAAGACGCAGTGTTGTCTGGGTAACGAATAGGCGTGAAATGCAGCATGTCGCATTTCGCGCTGGTTGCCGTCGGGCCACGCCAAGGGACGCTGGTCACGCCTGGCGTCAGACTATAGGGTGCTCGCGTTTTGCTATCATAGCGTCTCTGTGCCCAGCCTGCGCACGCGTCGACACTACATTGCTGTATATTTGGCCCTTCATGATCCGTTCGCGGCCGTTTCGCTAGTTCCACATACACTAAATTTGGTATCCCGTGACGTGAATAGAGGACGAAAGTACATGACACATCCAAACATGATAATTATGACACGGAAGTCATGTGCGGCACCTCCACCTCGTAACGTAGTGTTGATTTTAAAGTGACATATCAACATTTATCATCAGTGCTTTGCATATCATCGATTCCCACTATACGTGGGATCTGCCTTTTTCGTTGCTGAAAACTATATGGGCATGCATGCTATATGTCAAGTGCCGTTATCAACACTCGTGTAATAATTGTGTTTATAGCATTTGTATAAGCACCACATACAGCTGGAAGAAGCGACGTGTGTAACATTCGCAAGGTGAGGATTTATCGCATTAGACAACATAACTTGTGTTCAGTTGATATACTTGCCATAATTATTGTCATCATTCATTATATTATGTGTAGCCTTGTGGCAGCCTATGCCACTATGATGGATGAATGGAGCTGACGACAAGAAGGTCTAATCTAAGATGAACTTTGATGCTGCTACGCTGATTGGTGATCTTCGTATGAAAAAAATATATTTGGACTCATTCTACCCAACCAGTTCGTTCTCACAATTTACGGCATAAGCTGTGTTTTGCAGTGGTGTCAGCTATGTCAGAAACAAAATATTTGGGAATATTCTTAGGCCTTGTTTTGTGACTCTCTATGTCTGAAATACAGAGCCAGTGTTCAACCACTCTCTTTTTTATTTTGCCAGAGTCAGTTAACAAGCGCGTTTTGCAGTCAGAAAGAAAGCTAGAATAAATGAGTGCCGCTGGCTATACAGCACTTTAGATATAGGGGGTCATTTATCAAGGCGCCACATGGTGGCACGGAACATATTCTTTAGGTGTCGTTGTCGAGCGTGACATGCTCCGCCCAAGTCGCCGTCGTTGCTGCCTGCTGCAACCCACTTCTCACCGGACGTGTTCTTTTTTTCCCTCGTAAGTATAGCCATGTAAGTTTTGTTGTTTTCGTCATTGTAATCATACGCGCTCTTTGTGTCAGCAGTATACTTTTATAGGTTTGCACTTTTTTTCAATCCTGGCGTAGACACTGTGCACTCTTGACGCAAAGCTGCACGATAATGTTACTTCTATGAAATTCTGAGCTACCAGAAGTGAGCTATAACATTGATGTCCTGAGTGCAGCATAGATGACGAATGAATCAAATAGCAAAACAGGGCCTTTAGTGAAATCAAACTATTGCCAAACTACATCGCCTCGCCAAACTTGGAAGCAACGCCCCCGAGTTGGCGTTGTGTTGTTGCCTGAACATTCACCAAGCACAACGCTATTACAAAACTGGAAAATGTTCTAAAAGTTACAAGAGGATCACTACTTGCTCGTCTCACTGAAAAACCAAAGATGCCTAATACGATATGATTCCAAAAGTAGAGCTGAATGAAAATAACCTTCTCATAGGTGCACCCCAGTATAACTGGAAAAAGTAAGCAAAGCAAAACAATAACGAAGAAAGTTCTTGATTGCACCGAAGGATGAGTAAGTAAGTATTATGTACTTTTTATTTCGGCAGAACTGCCAAAAAAGGCCCGTGATAAGTGTCAATTCATACTCCACTCTCTTTGCACTGGTGGCAAGATTGATGACTGATGCAAGCAAGGTGAAAATACCAGTGTGCAGTCATCGAATTGCAGCCCAGGAAACTTGTATAGCAACGCGATGAAGATTGATGTGCTTTTCACAAAGAATACTCCATTACATTTCGGCTGTACTTATTTTTCTGTGGCCCCGCCGCGGTGGTCTAGTGGCTAAAGGCACTCGGCTGCTGACCCGCAGGTCGCGGGTTCGAATCCCGGCTGCGGCGGCTGCATTTCCGATGGAGGCGGAAATGTTGTAGGCCCGTGTGCTCAGATTTGGGTGCACGTTAAAGAACCCCAGGTGGTCGAAATTTCCGGAGCCCTCCACTACGGCGTCTCTCATAATCATATAGTGGTTTTGGGACGTTAAACCCCACATATCAATCAATCATTTTTCTGTGTGCTAAAAACAACGGGGCTGCCTAAGCGAACACATTGGCAGTATTTTTTGAGCATTCTCGGCGTGTCGGTCGCGCTTTTATGTTTTACAATGCTGCCATGACTTTAGTTCTCATTAGTGACATAAATAAAATATAACGAGATTGATGGTATTGCAGAAGGGGTGGGGGAGGACTTCGTGGCCGCCTGCAGCAATACAATTTATGCAAAACGTCATATGGACACGCACGTACGCTGAACGTTTTAGGATAGCTGGAGCCAGGACGACGGAAGTACAGTAGAAAGCTGTTGTATCATGCGTTATAACGTGAGTACTCTCTAAATTTCGCACAAGCGCGAATAGCGGCCGCTTTTAGGTTCCGCAATGACCTTGGGCAAAGCGGGCATTTATTGACCACGTTCTTAACGCGTTTCCAAATTAAGTATACAACAGCGATCCTTATAAGGTGGCACACCTAAAAACTAGCACCATCCGCAAGTTCATACAGTCTTATATTTGAAGCACCGTTAGCGAAGATTGACGAAAACTGCAATCTCGAGATGGCGAAGATGATAGAGAATGTTGTGGGGTTGGTCGGAGTCACGTACGAAGACAAAGAGTTGATGCGGACGCAGAGATGAAAGAGGAAAGGAAAAAAAGACGCCACGAAAGTGATTCCTTGGAGAAGAATGCAAGAGTCAGCGGTGCGCACTCCCGTGGGAAGGCGACGTGGCGGTACAAAAGAATGCGGCAATCCCATCTCTGCTCGCTTGGCTGCCTTCCCGAGCCAGGTTATGATGCTTCTCTTTTCCGCGAATGCAGCGCGCATCTACGCGACGCAAAGCATAGTTGTCGCTGTTGTGTAGGAATTCTCCGGGATGGTTCTTGAAGTGGAAATATGAAAACGGTAGCGGCGAGATGTGCGCGCAATCAGAGCACCCGGTGGAGAGTTCGCCCGATGCTGCAGCAACTGTCGATGAGAAATCACCGTGTCAGTTACGGCGTCTTATTGTTGCCAGAAGGCGCAGTAGAGAGGCCTTATCGAGGATACTATTTTTTCGATAAGTTCGCTCCTGAACAGCGCCTGCACGTTCCACTGCCGCTGCAAATCCTTCCACGTAGAACATCACTATTAAAACATCAATAAAGACGTTTTACTCATTTTCTCTGTCTCTCTCGCTCGGCGTTCATGCTGAGGTTGATGCCAGTGTTTCTACTCGGAAGTAGTCGACAAAGAAAGATAAAAAAAATTGGCAGATTTCACGTACAGTGGGAATCGATGATATGCCATGCACGAAAGAGCAAAGTTGATATGTCACTCTAAAATCAGCACAATGTTACGAGGTGGAGGTAAGTGATGTTGTACATGACTTACGTGTCATGATTATTATGTATTGATGTCTAGTTTACCTTCGTGATCTATTCCAGTCACGTGATACTGAATTTACTATATGGGGGGCAAGCGAAACGGCCGCGAGCGCAATACGAAGGGTCCAATATACTCCAATGTAGCGTTGACGCGCACGTACGCTGGGCACAGCGCCACTATAATAGCAAAACGCGAGCACTCTACTGTCTGACGCCAGGTACGACCGGCGTCCGTCAACGCGACCCTGACGGCGATGGCGCGAAATATGACATGTGGCATTTCGCGCCGATGCGTTACCCATACAACACTGCGTCCCCTCTTTTCGTGACGAATGTACGCCAGACGCACTGAAACGCGCATGTGTCAAAGCAACGCAGCGAGGCGCACGCCTGTGAATATATGGCAAGAACGGCGCCTGACGTGGCAACGCCGGCGTGACACGAAGAAATGAATGCCAGTGAGCACGCGCACCGCATAACGTCGAACAGTATTGGCACCTTGTCTGTGGCATGTAGTCATGTTCTCACATGAAACACAGCTCATGATTATCATGTTTGCACCAGTAACATACCTTCGTCATCCATTGGCGACACGTAATACCGAGTTTGGTACATGTGAAGCTAGCGAAACGGCCACGAGCGCATCATGAAGGTAGCATGTAGTCGTGTTGTTACATCACACGCATCTCATGTTAATAGTGTTAATTTTGCACCATTATCATACTTACATAATTCATTCATGCCGCGTAATACCATATTTGGTATATGTGACGCTAGCGAAATGGCCACCAGCGCATCATGAGCATGGCACGTAGTAATGTTGTTACATGGCACACATCTACATGATTATCATGTTTTCACCAATCCCATGCATTTTTCATTCATTCACGTACCGTATTACCAACTTTGGTATATGTGGCGCTAACGAAATGCCTGCGAGCGCATCATGAGCGTCGCATGTAGTCAGGTTGTTACATGACACGCGTGTCATGATTTTCATGTTAGGGTATGTTGCTTGTGTTTGCCATGCAATCATGTCATACCATACCAGTTCTGAAACATGTCGTATGAACGAAACCACCAGAAGAGCAGCAGGATCATGACATGTAAATTATGACATTCATGACATACATATCATGATTTTCATATTATGACAAGTCAAATATGTTCTTGATACAGTCAAGTTGTGCCATACTAAGTTTGGTATCAATACCAGTATCGAAACGGCCAGGAGAGCTGAAAGTCCTAAGCGGCTAGATAGATAGATAGATAGATAGATAGATAGATAGATAGATAGATAGATAGATAGATAGATAGATAGATAGATAGATAGATAGATAGATAGATAGACTAGATAGATAGATAGATAGATAGATAGATAGATAGATAGATAGATAGATAGATAGATAGATAGATAGATAGATAGATAGATAGATAGATAGATAGATAGATAGATAGATACGCTCAAGGTCGCCGAAGTTCACTAAAGAGCAAACCTCATAAGTGCGAAAATGCACGCGGCAGCGACGAGCGATGCCATGAGCGACGAAACAGGGCGTTCGCGCGACGTGTCGCGTGCTCGTTTTCGCGCGATCGCTCGGTTCTCCAGATTTGGAAACCGTCGCTCATCGCCCGCAGGTGCTGGGCTCAAGCAGCCAATAGCGAAAAACCGGAAAAGATAAAGACTACATAGGTGCACGTGACCCTGCCCGAGTCACGTAAGCGCAACAAGAAATAACGCAATGTTTACGCATGTGCACATAAAAAACTGCTGCAAGGCATTCATAAACACTTTCTGTTCCAATACACAACAATATATCTTATTTTTAAATTGCATACCGCTCACTACGCGGTTTTCTTGGTGCGAGTAGACGGCCTCATGTCCAGCAACAGAGGAGTTCGCTCGCCGAAGCCGTCGCGTGAATGAGGTTTGCCTGCGCTAGCGACTGATCGCGCGAAGATGATCTACGTCGCGTCGCTAGTCGCGGTCGCGTGCATTTTCACGCTTATGAGGTTTGGCCCTAAGAAATGCTTAGCATTTAAAAGGTGCGGTGAACCTAAAACTTCTTTTAATGCAGAAATGTTGGTCATAGAAACGTTAGCCTCCCGGCCTTTTGTTATACCATATATATACGGTTGTGCGGGGTACATTGAGAAACGGGCCAAAACGCCACATTTATTTTGCCGGCCTCTGTAGCAATACAAAATCTGTTTGTGTTTGTTTCTTTTTTTATAGTGATAAGTGCTGGTATACTTGTCTACCTTTTCATTTGTAAATGTCGACGATTTCTCGCAGCGTTCGCGCGGGAAAACTTACGTGGCTGGTGTCAATGCTCTCGTGGCCCGTGAAAAAAGGGCGAAATCCTGCTCGGCCGAATTTTTGGATCCGTGCATGAAGGTTCTCCTGCATCAGTTCACCGAAGTAAATATTTACTTGTTCCTTTAGACTACGGGTAAAAAGACGTCAAACGTTTAGTTCGTTTCGTTCCCGTGGACAAAGTGAAACTTTTTTCCTTTAATTCAGGGATGTGAGAGAGACAAAACGCGACGAAAAACATGCCGCGGTGCTTAGGGAGTGTGCGATTAATTGTACCAATAACCTACACTCATTACATATTATATTTTTTGTTTAAGATGGTTTGTATTTACAAGAGGTTGTCACATAGAGCTTTATGGAAGGAAAACGACAGCAAGAAACGCTGATTGCCGCTTAGAGCATCACTCATTCTATTCGCGCTGCATTGAGGTTTTTCCTGGTTCCCAAGGATGCTCTTGAGAGACGTATAAAATAATAGCGGAATCTCCATGTCAAGTCGTTTGCAAACACGTATTTGAATTGAGTTCTAACAGCGTTTCTACAATAACATCGTCGGAAAAAAAATACAAGCGCTAAATTTATGAATCTAGCACAGTATTGAAAGTAATTCCCTCATAAAGCCCTAAGGACGAAGTTAAAAGCTATGACACGCCTGAATAGTTCTGCATCAAAATGGCAAAAAAATTGAAGAAGATACGTCCAAACATATCTAGCCTCCAGTTGTTGAATAATCCAATGAGATGCAAGCGTTCAATAAAAGACCACATTAGCACAGAGACACACTAGCAGGTGTTTGATCTGCAAGAAGTTTCGGAGACACACAGCCCCGGATTAGATTCAATGCGGGAAGTCCAGAACCAGATTTCTTAAGAATGCGTAAGAGCCCACAGAGTGAATATCATCGATTGCTGCTGCAAAAACTGAAGGAATGAATCTTTTCCCACAGTCTCGTCTTGCCCCACGAAGCGTCTTGTTTAGCCCTGCAGGTTGGGGCGAAATGCGACATCTGGAGCATGATTAATTTATTTTTACAAAATGTTTCGAACCATGGCAATATGTAAGTACTACCCACTTTTTTATTCAATGTAAACTTCCTGCTTTGTTGTTTATTGTGAGGAGTGAAATAAAAAAAATATTCAAGATTTGAAAACTTTTGTCGCATTTTACCACACTAATTCTAGTTGTAAACTTTTCATTCCTTCTCGCGCAAGACAGCCCAAGGTTTTTTCGTCTACTAGCATTGATCGCAGATATAACGGTTCACCAGCAATTTAA
This sequence comes from Rhipicephalus annulatus, assembly GCA_013436015.1. Lineage (NCBI taxonomy): Eukaryota > Metazoa > Arthropoda > Arachnida > Ixodida > Ixodidae > Rhipicephalus > Rhipicephalus annulatus. The sequence continues at coordinate 876,765 of WOVY01014650.1, forward strand.
TTTCGCCTATCGTACAAATGAGTACGTTGGTTTTGAAGGCTGCTTTGTGTGACAGCCATTGAAGGACTGAAAAAAAAACTGCGACGAACGTACACGTTAGCGTGTACATGTGGGTGGCAATCATGACTTACCTTCACCATATAATCAACGTTAAAATAACATAGTCTAACCCAGCTAAAGCCTAGTAAAAAACCTAGAAGCAACCCGATTAGTGTCGGATTACTCCAGCTTCATTGTTCTAACGCTTGCGCCTTTATGTGCAGACTTCACGAATTTTTAAGTGCCTATTTTATATACCCTGTTCTGCTTTCTTCGGTTTATGCGTCATGTCATCTGTGGGACGTAGTTAAAGAGCGAGCTTTTGAAAAGAAGGTGCCCACTCCCTTTTCTCAGAATTACGATCCCTGCAGATAATTGCTGCCGTATATCTTGAGTGCTGCTCATACTTTTTGAATAGTGTCACTCACACGCTATCAGCAGAGTCAAGACTCATCGTACAACAGCTGCATTTCCTTGTTTTCTTTCTCAGATGCCAGTCTACCCTTCTGAGAACTGTAGTAGCGGAGGCTCCGTTTCCACTGTATCATTCATTTTTTTTCTTGTTCAAGAAACCAGATGTCGCGATTTTGAGTGGTGACTCACCGAGAGCAACAAAAAGCAGGGAAAGAAAAAAGAATGTGGTCAGTTTTGGTGTTTTTATTTCGTGTTTTTTTCTGCATCCCTGCTTCAGCACCTATATAGCGCATACATGTGTTTGATAGCACAAAATATTCTAGGTGATAAGAAAATTGGGGCGTAAACTGGTATAATATACCATTAAAACAAAAAAATGACTTTGAACTTCTTTGATTAGGATTACACTACTTGCGTTCTTTGACACGAGTTTTAATTGTTTAGTTACTTTTAAAGGGGCTGCTGAATGAAGTCAAATGCAGGGGAAATTGTTTTCTTGTTTAATAAATATTTCAAGCCCCTCATTCATTTTCATAGTGCCAACAGAGGGCAGGCCACATGTACACGCTGGGACAAGATAGATTTCTCTTGATTAAGAAGTGCTGATGATTGGCTAGAGCCGAACATAGCAGAGTCTTTACTCGAGCACAGAATCTTAATTCTTTCTTTTCTTCTGACAGATGGGATTGATTTTGATTTCTAGTTGGTACGCCGACACGCTGTTTTGTGCCGTTTCTTACGTCTTCTATTTTGTTTTGAACCTGTTACCACTAGGCCTACAACAGTAAATGTGGAAAGGTTATAAGCGCCCGATTAGTTTTCTTCAACGAGTAAAGAAAAAGGTATATCCAGTCAGAGCACTTTAATCTCAGCAACGATGTAAGGAATTTAAATATGTTTATGTTCAACATATTTCAGTTTATTAGGTAACTAGTGGACAATAGCTTTCAGAATACGCTGCGTATAAGTACTAGGGTATTTTAAATACCACGATTGCTCTCGTGCAAGCATCACTGCAAGAAATATTTTCCTCTTCCTGTAAAAATTTCCTTGCCTCAAAGGCAGCAAGTTTTTTTTAACAAACTAAAGTTCAGGAGCTCCTATCAAGACTTCGTTATGTCTTATAAGGTCTTAGAACTGCGACTGCAGTCTACTGCCTTGTATGCTTCCTTACTCTTTTTTACTTGCTTGTAGATCATTTATTGTTATTACATCTTTAGGCATTCACTATTCTATCAAATATCGTTGCTAAAGCAGGCCCCTCGTGTCGTGCTCACATATTTTAGCTTTCGTGAGAAGCCCGGACCCCTAACGCTTGAAAGCCTCTATTGTGCTCCTCTGAGTGGAGGGGAATGAGCAATGGGAAAAGGAGGACGGTTTCCCACAATCGTGTATAAGTGAGGAGCGAAGGCATCCATTAATCCCCGGACACTTGTTGTAAATGACTTCGGGGTTCATACTGAAGGCTTGCTCGAGTTCTCGTTTGCGGATCTCGATCTTAAGCACCTGTTTTTCTGCTGCACGTTAACGTTTTATGTGATGTCCGTCTCTTTCAGATTCCTGACAGACAGACAGATAGACAGACAGACAGACAGACAGACAGACAGACAGACAGACAGACAGACAGACAGACAGACAGATGGATGGACGGACGGATGAACAGATAGATAGATAGATAGATAGATAGATAGATAGATAGATAGATAGATAGATAGATAGATAGATAGATAGATAGATAGATAGATAGATAGATAGATGATAGATAGATAGATAGATAGATAGATAGATAGATAGAGATAGATAGATAGATAGATAGATAGATAGATAGATAGATAGATGGATAGATAGATAGACGGACGGACGGACGGATGAACAGATCGATAGATAGACAGACAGACACACAGATGGACCTACGGACGAACGGATGAACAGATAGATAGATAGATAGATAGATAGATAGATAGATAGATAGATAGATAGATAGATAGATAGATAGATAGATAGATAGATAGATAGACCTACGGACGAACGGATGAACAGATAGATAGATAGATAGATAGATAGATAGATAGATAGATAGATAGATAGATAGATAGATAGATAGATAGATAGATAGATAGATAGATAGCAGTGAAATAGGACAATCAAATTGACTTGTTCAAGTCGTCACAAAGCGTGGTGTTCAACACTACCCCGAAACGCAATATGAATCGTTTCATCCCGAAATAATGTCTTTACGAAAGCCGTCACCGCCAGTTGACAGAGAGCTTTTAGTTTTTTTTTTCAATTACTTTTTGTAGTAATACACCTCCTGAGCCTTGCCCGATATATTTGGAGGTGGTGTCGTGGTCGTACATGCTTTCGAGGAAGTTTTATTCATAATGCAATACGGGAGGGGTAATGCCAGCTTCGCTTTGATGTAGGGCTGCAACTATGTCATATGCAGTATACCGATATTATCCTGTATGCTCTATTCTCACCGAATAATTCTTATTTACTTGTTCGTTTTTCCGAGATGCCGTGCATCGAGAGCCCTTGCAACCTGATACTTCTATAACCGCGAGCTTCCGAGAGTGGATCAAGCGTGCGTGGATAGTTTAGCCGCATGTGCACTCTCAGTGCGCCTTAGCGGAACACACTCCGGCGGCATACGTTATAAACTGTATACGCTTGCGTAGGTCCTGTATCCGGCCTCATACAGCTCAACTTCTCTCTGTATAATCTAGCAGTTCTGACCTTCAACAAACATTCGAAGCTGTATCGATTCATGTTTTCTTTCTTTCGATTAAAAATCGTTCATGTGGTTGTGTGTTTCACTTGTAATTGAGTTTGCGCTGTTTCATGTGAGAGTGGGTCTCTAGCTCTCTATTTACTGATTCACCAAGCTCCACATATACTAAATTTGGTGTTAGGTGACGTGAATAGATAAGAAAATAAATGACTGGTGCAAGCATGACATTCCTTACACGTGTGTTATGTAAGAGCATGACAACATACCACGCTCATAGCTTGCTCGCGGCCGTTTCGTCAGGTCCACAGGAACTAAATTTGGTATCACGTGACGTGATTCAATGACGAAAGTATATGACACATCCAAAAATGATAGTCATGACACGGAAGTCACATACGGCATTATTTACTTCCGCGTCGCAACGGTGTGCTGAATGTAAAGTGACATATCAACATTTCTCATTTGTGCTTCGCATATCATCAATTCCTACTGTAAGTGGGATCTGCCAATTTTTTTCTGTGCGTATCTAGCGACCTCACTGATTGAGACATAGCTCTACCGCTTGTCACCTTCACCTACAGAGCCCCGCCGCGGTGGTCTAGTGGCTAACGTACTCGGCTGCTGACCCGCAGGTCACGGGCTCGAATCCCGGCTGTGGCGGCTGCATTTCCGATAGAGGTGGAAATGTTGTAGGCCCATGAGCTCAGATTGGGGTGCACGTTAAAGAACCCCAGGTGGTCGAAATTTCCGGAGCCTTCCACTACGGTGGCTCTCATAATCATATGGTGGTTTTGGGACGTTAAACCCCACATATCAATCAATCCTTCACCTACAGAAAGCTGCCTGCTCTACGTTTTATCTACTTTTCAGCCGTCATAGTTTGCTACACTTCAAAACTCTGCTTTCGTCGGACTAACCATTCTCCAATTCGTAAGCTCAAGATGAAGTCATCCGTGCCCTTAAGACACGCACAGTATACCCCACGCTCGGTTATCTTCGTCGCAGAGAGCCCGAAAGTCTCTTTACGATAGTCGACATATGAATGCTGTTTTTTTTAAAACAATAGTCTTTTTGTCTGTCGGTCGGTATGTATGTATCTATGTATGATTGTATGTGTGTACGTATGTATGATTGTATGTATGTACGTATGTATGGTTGTATGTATGTACGTATGTACGTATGTATGGTTGTATATATGTACGTGTGTACGTATGTATGGTTGTATATATGTACGTATGTACGTATGTATGGTTGTATATATGTACGTATGTACGTATGTATGGTTGTATATATGTACGTATGTATGGTTGTACGTATGTATGTGCATACGTATGTATGTATGTATGTATGTATGTATGTAAGCCTTTCTGTTCATTAGTCTGTTTGTCCGCCTTAAACAATACTCTAAATGACACCAAACGGTACCTCAAACGGCGGACCATATCCGCAGTGGCCGCCAGTATTGCTCAAGATTTAGCGTTCATACTTGGGCGATTGTCAATTAAAAAGAAAATATTGCGCATATCTGAGGCACAATAACAAAACGTCAATATTCTTTATGTATGTCTTTTTACTAGAAAAGGCATACATAAGTAACTTTAAGGACCGTAAACCTTATCACGCTGCGCTGACGATGTAACGCTTGCACGAAAAGGCAAGTGTTTTCGACGCTTTGCTAAGACGACATGGTGGCGGCACCTACCCGTCGCCTTGCGTTCTACACGTTATCGCCTCCAAGATGGGCACGCACGCTGCGCGCTTCGTTTTCCAAGATAACTGCCAGATAGCGCTCATGTATCACGTGTGACGTTACTTGATGCGCTCATTCGCCTCCGCTGCACGCTCTAGGCACTCTAACGCAGCGCCTCCAGAATATCATTCACCGCTTTTCTTTCGCAGAGTACGAAATAAACGTGTTTTTTTTCACTCTCTTCAGACTCAAGACTACCGTCTTTTGACGACATTTGCACTGTAACATGGAGTAACGGGAGCAACTTTTTTTGTGGGCTCTCTTGTTCTCACGTGGCTCCCATCTCGGCGTTTTGTACTGTGCGAGAAATTATTATCGCGCTACGTTGGGCCCTACCGTGTCCTTCGTCAGGTCACACCTGCCACTTATGAGATTTACGCTCCAACGTGCTCATCGGCTGCTGCACCCATAACTCAAGTAGCCCACATTTCTAATTTTTGGATCTGCCCTGGTTACTCACGCACTGACTCGGCCAGGGTAATGACACGTGAATGAAACTGTAACTTTGGCACAAGCGCTGAAACTACATCCAAAAAAAAAGGAAGAGGGCAACTTTGTTGTTGTGGGTTGAACTTTCGTGCTGCCCTGTTGTCTTGCAATACTGTGTTTTCTGCGCTGCGTTGGCTAGACCCGCTCTCCACGAGTAAATATTCCCCGTAAAAATATACTGTGCTCAACTTGACCAGTTACCTTGTATTCTTAGTAATAATTGACGGAGTTTGACGTCCCAATACCAGGATATGAATATGAAAGACGCCATAGAGGGGGGCTGCGGAATGGTCGATTATTTAGGGCCCTTTAACTTGTTCCTAAATATAAGTACCAAGGGACTCAAGCATATTCGTCTACGCTACCTTAAACGCTTCTCGAATGCGTAATACCTTTCCGAGACTGCATCACATTTGATCCAATACTCAGCCTGATCTAAAATAATACATCGCTTGTTATCTCTCGCTACCGAACTTAACACCGAGAGCAGCGCCACTAACAGTAGCCATGCTGTAGGCATATTGAAAAGTGGAGCCAGAGATTACTGTATATAGGATCTCGAAACCCAGTCGTTGACACTGCTTGAAAGGTAAGCGTGGGCTTACGCTGACGTGCATATCAGAGTTGTTGCCAGAGGGCAGGCACACTCTCGGCAGCGAGCAGGAGCATTCCTAATTAAGGCCGGGTGGGGAAAGGCGAGTCGCTTGTTCTTGTGAGGGTCGGGATGGCATAGGGTTGGGCTCCCTAACGAGCGAGGAGCATTAGCCACAGCAGGCGGCGGCGCAACGAGGCAGGGGTAGAGGTTTCAGTCCCACGCTAACGTCCGTTGCATTTGCCCTTCTACATTCCATTGTACTTGTTCATTCTATTTCGGTCTGCGGTGAGATAATGAGCTTCCCACATTCCAGAGCGTCCAAGCACTCCCCCACCCCCTCACCCTCTTCACGAGTGTCGAGTGTGCCGTCTGAATTCTTTATTCGGTGCTGTTCTGCCTTTTCACTCTTGTGACCACACAGTATGCTATTTTTCAGCACGTATGCTACTGCGAAATATTCTTTGTGCATGGGGTCAGAAGCGCTCATATGGCTATGCCGGCCCAAACAGTTTATAGATCAAACACATCAGCGCGCACGCAGGAGAACGAGTTGGCCCACTCCTTCATTCTAATTGAAAACTCTGCGAATGCCTATGGTTGCTTGTGCGTAGAACATTTGTACGTATTTTAGCGTAATTTCGCAACATTTTATTCAATAAAAATTACAACACAGTCAACTTCCACCCGCATGCTTCACATAACATTGATTTGCAAAGTACCTGGGATGTGCCAATTTTTCTTTTATGCTTGGTACTTATATAACATGCTCATTAAATTGGCTCTATTTTCGCTCTAAAAGCTCGAAATAGTTTGGAATTTATTACAAGCGCAAATTCGCAACACCTCCCACACCGTAGCGCCTACCTATTTGAAACGCTCTGACACTCTAACCGAGTCGTAATCTGACGTGTCCGTTCCGCAAAGTCCTGAAAAACGTGGTGACGTGCAGGGATACGTGTGCATGTGTGCGAAAAGAGCAGCTTTCTAATAATGTTAAACATGCGGGTACTGTAGAGCCAATACATCGTACTTTTATGCAAGGGCTTCTGTCAATGTATAAAATACATTTATTAACAACCCGCATTCTTCAACTAACGCTGTGTGACGAGAAAGTTGTAAAAGCTGAGCAATTGGTTGCTCTAAGCCTACTATAAAATTGGGTATCTTTGCCCGAGAAAGTCATGGACATCCTAGCCCAGCTTAGTTTCGCTCTCAACTCTATTGGATCGACAAGTCAAAATTTGGTGGGACAGGCAAAGACTTGGCCCGACCGAGCACGTAAGCCAACATCTGTTGATAATATGAGTGACATAGCACCCATGAAAGTGGAAGCCCTGGAATCTCCATAAAACCAGCAATGTCTTTGTAGACATATCCCGTCATCCCGAGATGTTCCAGAAGCACGCAACGCCTTGAGGTTAAAGCATGTAATTTTACCTTTCTTTCTCGGTGACCTTCTGATGAACTTGAGTCAGAAGCCAAAATGCAAGCAATGCAAACACACAAAAGAAAAAAACAGGAGTGAAAGGGGAAGACCGGGATGAAAACCGAGGGTTTACTCGGATGGAAACTCAACAAGCATAGTAGTAGGGTAGAGTGTAATACATGACAAAAATTTAATTAAAATTTAAATTTACTCTGCGCATTTACATGTTAAGAGAAGGGGAAGTAAAAGCTGTTCGAACAGCTTGAGTATCCTTAACTCCTTAGTGCACATGAACGTGACTAAAAAGTGAATGATCAAGGGATAGGGGCGCACATTTCCGCCGAAGAAATTACCGAAGATAAGGAATGGAAGACGACAGAAACGCCGCATTCGTCAACCCGGCAACGGGGGGCAGACTCACCGCACGACATCAATACATGTACGATTAATCTTAGACATCAGCCTGCAAGGTGCGAAACCCAAGAATGTCAAAGAAAAAAGTTAAGAAGGTGGTGCACATCCCCAAACTACCGACATCGGCATCGCCAAGGTCAGCGCCAGTGTAGTTATGAGTGTCATCTTCGCGGGTGCCAATAGGCGGAAAAAAAGCGCGGAAATGACGATCTGTCCGAATTCGCACCAGAACGTCGTCGTCAGCACTCCGTAACGAGCGACCATGGAGTGCTACGCCAAAATGGGGCCTATTTACATCCAATGGAAACTTCAAAAAGTAAACGCGTCTCTAATGGGGGCGTGTTTACTGACGAATCCCTATTGTGAGGCGTTTCACATGGGTACGCGTCACAATTGGAGCGTACGGCGCAATGTTCATAGCTTGCACTTTGTGTCACAAGCAAATGGTCTAATCTTACCCATGTGGCCGCCTCAGCCACCCTATGAACGCTTGCCCGAATCTCACGTATCACAGCTTCCATGACTGTGGCCTCCGGAACTCCCACCAAGAACACTATTGCTCCCCCAAGTGTAACATGTGTGGTGGCGCCTACACGACCACAGACAGAGCATCGAAAGCAAGGTAAAAGATTACGTATGTGGTTTGTAGACGATACAGGGAGCACAAATATGCAAATAACCAACTGATGCACCATGACCTCCCGTCTATCGAGAGGATCAGTCCATACACCAGGTCGTGATCGTGTGGCCGATCTCGTTCTCCCAGCAAGACAATGCACGAACACGCTCCGACAAGATCCAGACCCATGAGGTGAGCTTCCGTATAGACTAGGTGGACTGGCGGATAAGATCCAGGGCACTGCGCGGGAGGGGTTGGTAAATCACTTAAAGTTCTAAAGCATGCTCAGTTGATCCAATTCGTCATCCTACAGGAACTAGAGAACGCACCTATGCGTGAGTTGACCCAAAGATAAAGCAAGAGGTGCGTGAACTCTCACGTGCGCGCGCCGCATTGAAACAAGTCACACATAAAAAAAATTGGCAGATCCCACGTACCTGGAAATAGACGTTGTGCGAAGCATGCGGAGGGAAAGTGACCATGTAGCAATTTTTTTATTGAGCGACACGTCATAAAATGGCGCCAAATATATGTAGAAATCTTGCACGCACAGACATATGTTGAAAACTTGCAGATGTGAATATAGCCAGTTGTTCGACCTTGCGCAACAATGCCAACTGGAACATGCGTATTTGCAACACCAGAAGCTGATATGAAGCACTAATTCTCGCGAGGATGCTGACCATGGATGCTGACCAATCAACTTCAGCACATGACAACTAACCACAATTGACGTTAACCCGACGTAATGGTTGTATGAAAGGAGTACATATGTAATGCTTATAAAATTGGGTAGGCAGCACTGCAACCACTATTGATGTTTCACAAAGATTAGCGTCTATTTGAAAAGTAGTTCGGAGACCGGGTGTAGCTCTGTGGTAAAATGCTTCATTGCCACGCAGAATGCTTGGGTTCGATTCCAGCTGGGACCCTGACGTTTATTGTTTGCATTCGTCGGCTCGTCTCTGCCGTTGTCGGGTATTTCTTAACGCCCGCGTGTAAAAATTGCCCATGTGTGTTCTCGTCGTTCCTGGGTAGATACTAAATGTCAATCACCTGAGGCACATACCCGCATACCAGTGGCACATACTCGCCTGTTGGTATGTGCCACTGTCTGGCAAGAAGTGTTTATTGACGTACGCGACGGGATTTTGACACTATTCATGTCTTGACCTGCGCGTCATAATCGTCAAACTATCTTACCCTACCATGCTAATTTTGGTTCACGCCAAGTTAATAGGGTGACTACGAGTGCACCTAAACATAAGCGGCTAGATAGATAGATAGATAGATAGATAGATAGATAGATAGATAGATAGATAGATACGCTCAAAGTCGCCGAAGTTCGCTGAGGAATGCTTCGCATTTATAACAGCAGGCATCGGCGAACATTGCTGACACGGTCGCACCGGCGGCTCCGAACTTACAACCCATGCAACCAGAAGCCTACAAAGAAGGTTCCAAGAGACAGGTAGGAGCAGGAAGTGCATGGAAATCACCACTGAGACACTACACACTGCGTCCCTTGGGCATTTTGGTTGGTGACCATTGTTTAGTAAGCATTTTGTTCGTATCGTTCCTATTTAACGTCGGTACCATTTACAGCTTGCTTCATTGCAGCTACGCTGGAAGCTGGCAAGTGCGACGCGCCAAGCTGAGGACGAAAAGGCATTTTGTGCTTTATATAATAACTCTAATGAGTAAAAAGACAGTGCTTTTATAAGTTTTGCGCCACCGTCACAGTTACAAAATGTTTACTAGAGAGTAAATGAGGACCTGAAACGACCAACGGTGCCTCTGCACTATGATCAGGTGGAGCTGTTCATCAGACTAAGGCGATGCCTTAATTGCCGTGCGCACGTAGTAATCGCATAAAAAGAAAGATATAGCAAAACTTGACAAACAGTGGTAGGTGTCCACTCTTATACGAACTCAAAGAAAGAAGAGATACTCAAAAGTATATTTATTTCTTTTTTATTTATTACATACTGCCGGCCTGATATGGAGGCATTAGGCAGGAGTGGGGCATAAATACACAACACAGAACAAGCTCGAAGTACTGAATAGAACTGCACAAACAGAAAAGAAATACATGACTTAGTATTCTGCAGATCATCGGCATTGGCAAAATATGCAAAAGCAACGAAAGGAAACCAATTGCACGGCAGTTAGTACTCGAATAGCACAAGGTACTCACATTAGTATTTACATATCAGAAAGCATTGCACGTACAGACATTGTACTTACATAACATAAAAAGTCAAAGGAAAAAGGAAAAAAAAAAGAAAAAGAAAGTTTCCCCATTTATTCGAACACAGCAAAGTGAAAGCGAATGCAAGTGAGTACATGACTTTACATGACGCTTTGAGCATAGTGGCGGTTAAAGATCTCCATTTCTGATCGCCTGCAAAAAAGAATCAATGTTGGAACGTTCTACCGCATGAGAAGAAAAGGCGTTCCACTCGACGATTGTCCGAGGAAAGTAAGAGTACGTAAAAGTGTTTGTTCTGCACTTCAGCTCGGCCACCTTTTCCGCGTGAAGAGACCGAGTAAAGCGGCTAATGGTTATGGGTAGTTCCAAGCCTAGCGTGTGGTAACAAACTGACAATTCTTTCGCTTTAGGTGAGGTGAGTGGCCTCATTATTCGAACTCAACCAAGCGACTTAACCCCACCAATTTGAGTAGGCGGCTATTTTCTCCTCCATTAAGCAAAATGTCTGGACCTCAGGTCATCCCGTTTAGAATGCCCCAGACAAGGTCCTACGCCGGTCTATTTTTCCTATGCATCGTCTCCTCAGAGGATTTTGCCTGTGCTTGCCCTGATTGTGGTGCGGTTAGTAACTTTGAGCATATGCTCTAGTGGTGCCCCTCGTTATGGGGCCCAAGTCGACTTCCAGAACAGGGTTGTCACTCTGCCTTACAAAGTTGAGAGTTACTACCATAACTGCGGACTGGCCAGAAAGCCCACGATGCGGCGGGGCAGCCAGGCTTCCCCGTGCCCACGTGGGAACAGCCCACGGCGTTGCTCGAAAGGAGTAGCGTTTCTCAAAACCCAATAAAGTTGTGGGTCTGTTTTTCAATTTAGAAGCAGCCATTGACAGGAGGCTGATTCAGGAGTCAGCTAACAAGTGCGTCAAACGTTACAAGGTACAACAAGTCAACCATCACAAAGAGCGAAAACCACGCTGGCTGTAAGGAGCCTCTCTACGTTGACGTCTTTCTTGCTTTCACACCTCGGCCTATTCCTGCAATCTCACAGAGTGGGAAATGGTTGTCAGTGCCGAGGGACGTATATAGCAGTGCTTCCTCCCGAACCTTTTCTAGACTGGCCCCAATGGTGATCATTAGGGAGTCCGCCGAGCGGCTAACGGATGCGCTGATGCACGACACCACACCTCTCTCAGGGGAGTAACAGAGGAACACAGCAGCACTCTGTCCTCACATCCTACAAACAGCCTTGTGCCGTCGGATGATTACATGCATAAAGAAATCAAGCAAGTAGCTGTACACTGAATCACAATACGGATATTCACCTACCCGAAGAGAATCTAGATAGCGGTGGAAACACATCAAGTACTGGAAGCAGAAGCATGGCAATCTTTTCCTCGGCATTTTTACAAAAAAAAATAGAGAAAGTTGTAATTTGCAGAGAGTTTGTTTATCTGATTGAGAGGAAGTGATTAGGACGCTAGGGCAAGTGCCCTCGACGTTTTCTTTTTGTCCAAAAGAAAAAAGAAATGAAAAAGGATCATTATGGTAAGTGCGACAGGAAGACGAACAGGAAGTGAATTCAAAGAAGTTTGGCTTGTTGGCACTAGGTGTGCTCCAACCTGTTTATTTTCTTTTTTGGTACTCTTAGCTCATAATTTTTCTGTCTTTCTTCTGGTTTTTCTCTACCCGTCACATTTTGGTGGTGGTGCGGGGTACCAACAAGGTATAGCGGAGCTCCACTGTGACCTACGCGTTGTTTTCTTCATGATGACAGAAGAGGCTTCTCCTGTGGCCACCGCAACGACGATTTTCTTCTTTGTGAGCTGAAATATCTTGAGACGTTTTGCGGGACTGAAAATTTCAACTTTGATGACACCTTGGTCTGGTGTAAGAATAATTTTTACACCGTGCTTGTTGGACATGCTCGAACGTACAAGTGAGAATTGTCGCTGGTGTGACATGCTTATATTTGTGAATATCCTGTGCTACTTGAAGTAACAGCAAGAATTCGGCTCTGGATACACGATGTAAAATTTAGCAGTTTAATTCGCGCAGAAAGAAAATAGGCGTGCTCTGATCAGCCAGTCGGCTGGTAAGAAGACATCGACCAAAAGGAAACTAACACCCCGTGCTCCAGCGTTGACTGAATCCTATATCTCACTTATATACTAAATGTCTTCACCCTTTCCCGCAAAGTGCGCAACCGCGTGGAAGAGTCCTAGAAAGGGACGCGTAGCTATGAATACATGGAAGACGATGCAATGAATTTCATTATCTGCAAGGGCTTCCACACAGTAGGCGCCATCGACCGTGTGTGACAGTCTTGAGCCCACGGATAGCCGACGCAGTGCCCATCAGTTCGTTCGATTTGCTAACACCACAGCAACATGGTCATTCGAAGGCATACCGCCACAGGCACCGCTCACTACACTTCATGTATTGAATATGATCCTACGTGAACTCGAAGCAATGCCTCCTCCTTCCGCGTGCTTCCCTTCCTGTGATTCTAGCATCCAAACGGTACAATGAAAAACTGTATAAAAACAGGCGACCCTAGAAAGGACTAACTACATTGACAATGCTGCAATTTATCACAGTTGGCGTTAATTTTTGTGAGTCCAAATGGGCGCACAGTTTGAGACTTTACATTTGGACTGCGTTAAATAACTTGAATGTTTTCTGTTAAGCTGTCTTGAATAAGTGATCTTGCCTCGCTCAACGCAGCAGGTCTGCTGCACTAGATGATAACGTACATTTGATACACCATATCACGAATGCACCGGAAAAGAGAAGTCAGCGCTCGTTTAGCGTAGCTAGTACAAAAACGCAAAAGCAAAACTGAAATACAAAACATGCCATTAGCCATCGCAAATGATGGTGAAGTCTGATAATTTTTTTAGCATTCATGCTGGTCCTGAAAATTTCAGCAATGCAAGGACCACTCGTATTTGTTGTGTGTCTGCTAACTACAACTGCGCATATTTACTGCAAAGGATCCCAGCGTCTTGTGACTGTGTTTCCGAGGAAGCTTGAGTGAGTACAAACATGTGTAGACTGAATATATGCATTATAATAGCTGAGGTATTGACACTCGCTGTATCACTGTGACAGGCGAACAGAAATGATTATCATCATAAAACGGCATGCTCTCTCTTTGACCTGTTGTTCTTCTCCTTCGCCTTCATGTCCTGCTTCGTTTTCAGAAAAGCGTGCTGATTTGTCTCGCGTGAAATGCAATAACTCTGATAAACGGGAGAGTGTCGAGTACAGAGAAAAAGAAATAGAGACACACGAAAAATATCTTTGACGATGAAAATTCTCCTTGAGGCGAGACTTAAATCAAATACCTGTGATATCAAAGTGAGCATCGTAGCGCTTGAGCTATCACGGCACTCTTACAGAGGATAACATAGACTATTATGGTGTAGTAAGCAAGTGGATGACGAAGGGAAGCTGGACGGAGGAGGAGAAATGAAATACAGAAAGAAGGGAGAAAGTGAAGCAAAATATAGAGATAATGACAAAGGGTAATTCAAAAGAGCAAGTGGAGAAATAGGAAAAGAGGTTAACTAGACAAAGAGAAATAAATATAGAGAAAAAAGGATAGAAAGAAACATGAAGCTAGTGAAAAAAATTTGTACAGCAAAGGGGAGAAAAAGGGCTGGAAACATGAAGAAAGAGCTTGATAGAGAGATATTACAAGAAAGAAATAAGTGCAAATTGAAGAATATTGAATGAAAAGGAGAAAAGTGGGAAAAATAAATTAATAAAGGCATAAAATAAAACCTAAAGACAAAGAAAGAACGCAGCTCCGTATTTTCGTGAGGTTTGAAACCAATAGTGCATAGATCCATTATTTTGTGTCATTTTTTATCAATTGTGTCCTCGGGATTTCTGTGAAATTTCCTTGTTTGCCTGTGCAACGCCTTGTCTGATCTGTTTATTTAGCATAAGAGTTTTGCCCTTGACTAAATTTTTCAACATAGTCACAACATGATCCTATAATTAGTGCGCTGCAGAACTGTGTCCACGCCCAACTTGCCCTTTCTCGAGGGAGCGCAAATAATGTTTCATCTGCCCTATATTTCTCTTATAGTTTCACCATCTGACCTATAACCAGCACCTCTCGTTTTGTTGCTCATATTGTGATATACGTTTTACTGTTATAACTGCCAACCGCTCACTAGCTACTCTCTCATCATGCGACCTCTTCTTACGGTGAACTTCTTCTGAACTTCTTACGGTGAATAGGCTGCTTTTGTTTCCGCTTCGACGAATTTTTTTTATTATGTCTCGTTGCTACCGCCGTCATTCTTTTCAATTTGGGTGCACTGATGAAGTGTTACATTGGCTGCTTGGAAGCGTTTAGGACGACTTTTGTGTAAGAAATAGCTGAAAACTACAGAATGACACACTAGAGTGGGAAAAATGAGATTTTTTGCCCACATATGCAGCAAAAATTTGTAAAAAAACGTAAGATGCACGTGCATTGAGCAATAAACCAAGCGTGCCTTTACCGCACGGAGAACATGGCGTAATGGCTTCTACTGACTCTCTACCTGTCTATTTTCTTGAACACCAGATATTAGCACGAAGAGTGCCGAGTCCATTTAGGAGCACAAAACGACGTGACCGTGCCCGGGTACTTGAATGTAGGGGTTTGTTCATGGCCATAAAGCTTTCTTCCCTGACTTCTAGTTACCGTAATTACACCTGACTTGGCGTCCACAGTGGCTGGTTTGAGGTCATCCATCAATTAGGCGCCATGACGGTTTCATCCAGTGTGCTTTTCTAATCGTGTACGTGCCAAACTCCAGGTTGTTTCGTTACGTGCGTCCTTGCATGGAAAATTTGTAGGGCATGTATATGAACGAAACAAGTAACGGCTAAAGCTTTTTTCTCGATCTTCAGACTGAAATAAATTGTGCACCGACTCACCCAATCTGCCGTACTTGTCGAATGGTACCTGTGTACGTGTATGTGATTCCGAAAGAAGGCTTATCTAGGCACGTCAAATATTTCATAAATTGGCGGAGGAAAAGCAGCGGCGAAATACTTTGAATATATGCCACACGAATACAGTGCATAAAAAGGGCAGCGCTACAAAAAAAAAAACTAGAGGAGACCAATAAGTTGAGCGCCAACAATTTGAGTCAACTGCGACGGCTGGACATAAGTGTACACTTTCAAATGTACTTTTTGTCGTTCCTGGCACATTCAGTGGGACAGCCAAGTAGGCATTTCTTGTCTACGTTTCACGCACATCAGACCTCGCTTCAGTACTTTGTCTCACCGATGAGACAAAAAGTTCCCGCAAAGGATACGGAAACATCGAAACGACGTGCGTAGCTTCAACGCTGCACAAAACGCTCTCACCGAACACATCCAAATGATAGACCATCGCATCGATTTCTACGCCACTCGGATCATTGACAAGGAAGATAACCACACAAAAAGGCAGTTCATAGGGTCCGGGAATTGTCAAACAACACCTGAAAACATTAGCCACTCAACTGGGACCTTACCGAATATATACTCGCATGGTCTACGGAACCAGTGGAAAAAATACCGCAGCAACGAGATGGGTGGGAAGAAGGACGATGGAGAGGGGGACCCAACCAAGAAATGTCGCTAGCTTTGGAGTCGGCCGAATAGTCACCCCTCACAAGAAACAACCGAAGTAGTCTCGGGGCGTTGGATTCGTTCATAGTTTTTGAAGTTTAACTTTAGAAACATTGGACCAAAAGTGGCTGATTGATTCATACGTGGGGTTTAACGTCCCAAAACCACCATAGGATCATGAGAGACGCCGTATTGGAGGGCTCCAGAAATTCCGACGAAAAGTGGCTGGAAAGTTTCATTCTTTTAAAATTTTCACCTAGCCACGCAGATCTATGCTGAGTGTGTTCACCTTTAAAAAAACATAAAAACACGTTGATTGTGCAATTTCTTGCTTTCGTGTATTTTGGACAGTAATTACTAATAATATTCTCACTGCAGTAACAGAGTCTGCTGATATTCTTATGTGTGTGTAGTTAAATCTGCAAATAGGAGAACTCGCCTCCCGACCACGCTGATGAGTCAAGGAGTGAACGTTAAGACGCCGTTTGCGTGAATATACGACGGCCATGTATTGACTACAAGCGCAGCAGAACGCTTTTCCATGTAAGCTAAATAGTATACCAAGATGGTTTCACACGACTGACATCGGTACGATGTGCATGAGTTGCCGATTGTTTTCAGTAGGGTGGTCAGCGTGGCACTTGCTGTGCACTGGGCTCACCGCAATATCTGTGTTTCTCCGACGATCGAAGCTGAGGCAAACTTTGCACTAAACATAATGTACCAACGGAGACGCGAATGGTGCGTGGACACAGGTCTGATTACGCGAGTGACCATTTCTAACCCCATGCGGGCAACAATACGGCATGGAGTGTCTAGTGTTTTTAATCAATCGCAATATTGATTAGACACATTAGGAAGCTAGAGTCATTAAGGACGCACCAATGTAGAACGACCAGCACTTTTTGTATATCAACGTTAGTTTTTCTCGTTTATTTATTAAAAGGACTTTTTACTACGGCAAATTAGGACCATAGATAGGAGCATATGGACAGCAACGTTGAGTCGGAAAACAAGTATACTCACAACAACACGCTGCACCAGAACAGGAACACGCAGCATCAATAGAGTTTCTTGAAAAGGTAGACACGTATGCAAGAATTACTGATTTATTTTTAAGGCTTTCGTCCATCTTACAATCACTTTGTAGTGGCAACTAATATAATTATTAAACTGATCATCAATATAACCAAAGGAGATTCTTATGAACAATAACCTTTCGAAACACAATTAGAACACTGACTTATATTGCGGTGGTTGTCACGTCTCCGTCATTACACCAACAAACTCAGTATGAACAACTATATTTCGAAAGTGATTTGCAGAATCTCAGAAAGTATTTCACTCATGCGGCACTCATGCGGATCATATATATATATATATATATATATATATATATATATATATATATATATATATATATATATATATATGATCAAGCTGCATGTTTAGTTTGAAAAGCACATTCTTTTGTCCATGTCAGTGCATGGTTACGCATCAGCTCTAACTTCATCATTTAAGATACAGTATTTGGTGTAAATTTAAGAGACAAGAAGAGAGCAAAGTGGATTAGGCAACAAACCGGGGTAGAGGATATCATACTTTAAATCAAGAAGAGGAAATGGACATGAGCCGGGCATGTAGCACGTAAACAGGATAACCACTGGTCATTAAGGGTAGCTAACTGGATTCCTAGAGAAGGCAAGCGGGTTAGGGGGAAACTGGAGGTTAGGTGAGCAGATGAGATTAGGTTGTTTGCAGGTATAAATTGGCTGCAGCAAGCACAGGACTGAGTTTACTAGCGGAACATGGGAGAGTTTACTAGCGGAACATGGGAGAGGTATTAGACGTAGTCAGGCTGATAATGATGATGAGTATTTGGACACTGACTACGTCAGCTTGCTCAGCTTGCTTTTATGGGAGGATTTATGGTCAGCCCTGTAGCTGGTGTAGTGTCTACAGTGTAGGGCTGCTGCCACAAAAGTCGTGAGACCAATTCCGGTTGTGACAGTCACACTACAGTGACCCCCCCCCCCCTCTGCGAAGAAATATTCTGGTGCATACTGCTGCCCTGCCTATGCCCGCTTTCATAAAATGTTGAGCTCGTTATAAGCATACTTTCTGCAGCCTAACACGGCTAAATAAAGCTGACAGAGGAAGAGTGACTGCACTGACACGAATTGCTCCCAGCAATGGCGTGAGGGATCTCGTACATACGGAAGCTCGTTATCCAACCACACAAAGAGATGGTCGAAGATGATTGGGGGAACGGGGAAGTGAAACCGGAAGCACTGTAAAGACACCTCCCGCATGCAAAGCCGCCTGCGACTGACGCTACGCGCTTGTTAATGAGCACCGCTTTATATTCCAGAGCAGAGCTGGTGGGCAGACGCATGGGCTTTCAGCAGTCGGCTTAATTAGGTGGGACTCTGCTGAAAAATGGAGAGCCTGTTGGCGATGCCGATGCTCGGTTACGCACGAGGCCCTCTTCACTGTTCAAGAGCATTTGCTTGCTTGCCTCACGTGTTATAAACGCGGCTCCTTTGCTGCGGGCAGCATGATTACGCAAGAAAAACGGGTTCTTTAGGAGCACGACTTGCTTTCGTATTATACGATTCCTGTGACGGAGGGTTAACTACGTTTTCAACGCGAAAGTGTTTTATGCAAGGGTCCACCACGGCTACGTGACGTGTTTCCGTCAAGAATATGACATTGTAGAGTATTAACTAACAGATTGCCACTAAAGAAAAAAAACGAGAAGAAAAAGTTTCGCAGCGGAACAGCGTAACAGCGACCTCGCGTTCTTCTGCGCGTGACGCTAGTCACTACAAGACAGAGTGACGCTTCTGCAACATGATAACGACGAGCTGTTTATATACACTATGTACCACTGGAACTCCTCAGAACTTGGAATCTTCAGCGCGTTGTAGTAATCAGTAGCGAGATGGCGCGATGAGCGCACGGTGGCCGCGCGCGATCTGAAGGACATCTTGCTGCGCCACCCCGCGCGTCGCTATGTGGGCGCGCTTCAACATGGCGTGGTCAAAGTGCGTAGAGATGTTCCCTAGCATGGTGGCTCCCTCATGCACGTGCTTGTCTTGAAATTCGAGTGCTTTGAATATCTTGTGCTTCCATCGCAAGTCTGCTTTGAGGTTACAGTAGTTAAATAAAGTACGGACGCCTATTCACTCACTGCCATGTCCGTGGTTACGAAATGAGCGCGCTGCTCCCACACGAGGAATGGTGACCGTTGTTGGTCCGCGCTCGTCCTGTGTTTGCGAATTTCGTGCATGCCTTCTGCTTGAAGTGTGGCTGCAAGTTTCGAGCTGCCTGCAGTTTTTCACGTGATATTGCAATTTGTTATGGCAGCATTTATTCGTTCGCCCTTGTTGTGAAACATTGAACAACGAATGCTCAACCACCTCTGCGTAGATACGTTTCACTTTCGTGTTATACCAATTCCTAAAACGAGGGTTAAGCCACATTTTTGTTAGGGGCGATGCTTATTAGGACTGAGCCTTCTTGTACGTGATGCTTCATAAAAGCGCAACCAGAACGGGACACCTGCATCACGATAACAAAGCACCCTTGTAAAAAAACATTTTTATGAGTGTACCAATTAGGTATAGGAAAGCACAATGCATGTTCACCTGCGCCGTTCATCTGTCCATCCGTCTATCCATGCATTTGCACGTTCATCTCTCCGCTCGTATGCCCGTCCGCCTGTCCATTCTTCTCTGCTTTCCGCTGTCTGTCCATCTACCCTTTCATTAGTGCGTCCATCTTTTCATGCAACTGTTTGTCATTGCGTTCGTCTATCCGTTTTTCTGGCCATCTATACATGGGTCCGTCTGTTCGTGCACCTGTCTGACCATGCGTTCATCTGGATGTCCATCTGTTTGTCCGAGCGTCCATGCATCCGTGCGTCCATCCACCTGTCCATCCACCTAGCTGTCCGTCCCCCTGTCCACCCTTTATAACAGTTGGCGACTTCAACGTAGATCTTATCGACCTAAGCACTTAGGTTCGCCCACTCGTCGTCATTCACTTGATGAATATGTGGGAAATTTTCTCCCTCTTTCAGCACCGCTTTATGAAACTATCACTCAGGACACGTTTGGAACTCAGAGAGCAGATTTGACTGATCAGAAAGGAAGTTGGTGGGTTTACCAAAAGTATGAATGACGTGTCTTGAAAATTGTATGTTTCTTGGTCAATGGGCTGGACTTTTTTCTACTTAAATACTGTCATGAATTTTCTCGTGCTTTAGGGTAGTTTTGGGGCTCTTCTTACAGCCAGCGAAGAAGAAAAACAAAAGAAAAAGAGACACCTGTTTCGACCTTGCAAATGAGGCTCATCCGGCTACGAAAACCAGCACTGTACATGTCATTAACGGAAAACAGTACCCAAGAGGTTTTGAGAATTTTTCTTCTTTTCTAAATTTTTTGTTGTTTTTTTCTGTGAGGCCTTGAGCTGCAGAACAAAACGGTGTTTCTGCACGTGACCGAGTGGTCTTGCCCGACAATGACATTGTTTTCTTTTTTTTAACAAGTTACCACTTTCTTGAAATCATTTTCAATCCATTGGAAACGCTGCACCCCCTTTTCGTAATTGATGTCCCACTTTTCAAAATTCGTTGAAATGCTCTGCGCTTTTTTACGAACTTGACTTTTTTGAAACAGCATTCGCTACGTCAGTAAGTTGTGCGGCTGGAGTTGTGCGCAGCCGGGTTCCATTGTCGCCGGTGCTTCGGACTCCATGCCCTGGGTGCTCATCCCGGCCGAGCGTTACAAGAACGCCTGCAAGTCGTCATGATGCAGCGCACTCACTTCGAGCTGAAGCCAGGAAGCTATATGAAAACGCCTGTTCGCACCATAGAATGGACGCTACAATGACGGACATGACTCCACATTGCCCCGTGCTACGGTCATCACAACTACGGTGTGCGTGACTGCTGTCGCTGAGAACTCTGTAGAGTGCGAGTGAACTGCCTTGAATACTGAAAATTACACTTTCGTATAACAGGAAGCAAAGTGCATTGTAGGTTTTTTATCGCTTTACGACGTATCACCGAGATGTTCTCTTGTGTCCTCGTTCTTCCTAAATAGGTGTTTTAGGCGCGAACCTCCTAATGGGGCCCTGCAACACTTTTCGAGCATGGTCAGAAAATGCTGCCGATCGGTAGTAGAGGCTCCCGTCGACATGCGAGCCAAATAGTATTGCGCCGCACGCGGCCTGTGATTCACAATAACTTATCAAAGTCAGCTAAAAATAGCTTTCTCCTCTCCACAAATCACACAAAATAAGCCCAGTAAGCCCATCGATCATCCATTAGCTGATTTGAACATGGCGCGGTCGGTTGTTAATGAGGTCGTTGCAAGAGGCCGTCGCTGGTCCACGCGTGCGCACGCGATCACAGAGAAAAAGCTTTGTACTCGAAGAAAAAAAGAGAAAAAAAAACATGTTCAAGTTCGCAAGACGCAAGTGATGGTTTTTCTTTGCCCCTCCCAGCCCTTCCTCCTCAGCCTTCAGCGCTTGCGTCGGGACCAGAGGAGAGAGAATGTGATTACAGCGCGTGACAAAACTTTGTAACTCCGCTCGTACTGAACGGTTTCTTGAAATTTTCGCAGCTTTCAATACTTGAGATAATACGCTTTTCCAGTGAGTTCATTCCATGGTTACACCAAAAAAGGTTTCAAATCACCTTTAAGGCGTCCATCCCTTGTATTTGTGTAGTAGTACGTAGCCACCGATGGCACATACTCGCTCTAGAGCGGGTATGTACGTGCCACAGGGGATGCGAGATGTATGGGAGATGGCGGTACTTAGAGTGTTCACTAGATGGACACATGGACGGACGGACAGAGAGACTAGCAGACGGACGTACGGATGCATAGACGCGCAGACGTACGGACAGATGGACGCACGAACAGACAGACTGACAGATGGATGAATGGACTCACGGACGGACGCATGTACAGACGGATGGACCCACGGATGGTCACGCGGATGAACGGAAGCAAGAACGAACTGACGGGTGGAAGCACGGACGGGCTCACAGGCGCGTCGCCCCACTCATCATCATTGACTCCGTGGATATGCTGTGATTCTTTCAAGTTATCGAGCTGTCTTGAGTCCGTCTGATCACTTGGGCCAATTTATTACGCCCCTCACTTATCACAGGCATACAATGTCCTGCCAGCAACCGTTGGGGCGACAATTCCTTTTCTACACTGTATCGCATGTTGGTGTTTTCACCTGAAGAATCTTACCTTAGGTAAAATTGGTTTTCTTCTGCACGCGCCAATGACCTGCAGCAACTAGCTGAAGTATGCGATAGGTTCTTCATGTTCACAAGTCATACCAGACGCTGTTGAATTGCACAGATTTTTGAGGAGGGACGTTGACGTGATTGTTCACGTTGTGTTCAGTGAAGATAATGTCATTAAAAGTGTCCGAGAATCATAGAGTGTAAACGAGAGTGACAAAAACCAAACAAAAAGAAGCACGATAGACTCCTACGCTCAGGCGATGTTCTAGATGCCTCTGACATCATTTGTGCTTTCATCAGCACCCACGAGGACAACGAAAGTATGTAAAACTTATCATACTGTGAGGCTCGAGCCGTAAAGCTTCTTCAAATCAACGTGAATCAGGGCATTATGATAAGCGACTTCTTTATTAGAGAGAGTATCGATGTTGTGTCACCTTATGCGATGAGAAACAGTAATATGCGAAGAACAAAGTTTGTTCATTGAAGTTTGAAAAATTGAGAACCACATTTCCATCGAGACGAGATTTGTGGCCGATCAGCTGTGTTCCTCTTTCCTGGCACTTTTAATGAATGTCTCACGCCAAACAGCAGTAAAAAGTTGACAAAATAAATATACCAGGCAAATGAATGAACAACAAGAGGGCAGGCAGGGAGGTTAACCAGGCACATGCCCGGTTTGCTACCCTACGCTGGGGGAATAGGAAGGGGGCATAAAGATGAGAGAAGAAAGAGAAGAGAAAGAGAGAGAGAAAAAAAGAAAAGGAGCATTGTCAGTCAATATGCTGGTGCGTATGCAGCGGTGGCACTACACAAAAGCTAAAGTGGTCACGTAGGCCTGTAGTCCTCAAAAAGCACAAGACCACTTTGACTGCTTTTTGAGCCAACAAAAGGCGATGACAGTGTTCCAGTAGCATCTGCACAGAGAGTGGCCGATCGTCCAATTGTCCCACTGCGTCCGAAAGCTTGTGTCTTTCAGAGGCAAATTGAGGGCAATGGCATATCAGATGGTCGATGTCTCTTTGGTGCAGCAAACGTCGCATTCCGCATTGTCGGTCAATCCGTTGAGGGTTCTATATGCTTTTGTGAAGGCATCCCCCCGGCAACGTTCATGGAAACAAACGGTGTCTTGGAACAAGTAAACTTTTCGAATGAAAAACGCTCCGTTGGCTGTTTCATTTTCGAAGAAAAACGTGAGTGCCGTTATCCACGTCTGATGTATGATAAACGAGTTTCGCGTAAGGCACGGAAGTAAGTTGGACTACCGAAAAGTCGTCATTCCTATTGACGGCAAGAAAAACGTAAGGTGAGGTGCGAAGAAGCATATAAAAAGGGCAGCTGAAACGCAATAGCAAACAAACAAACAAACGAAAAATCACTTGAGCGAAACTTTCAACCAGAACTTGTGATGTAATTTTCTTTGTTAAAGAATTTTTCCAAATGGCTTCCATTTTATAAGCTGAACCGTGGTCCAAAGCTTTCAAATGAAACCGTAGGGTATTCAAGAAACGATGACGAAATAAACTTGTTTGCGGACATGCCTCATCACGTCAGTTTTACTCAGACCAAATGGAATTTATAATTAGAAGTTATTATAAAAGTTATAAAACAATATAAAAAGTAAGCTCTCAGTTTTATACCACTGATTGCAAGACGAGAGATTTGAAGTTTTGCTCTCTGCATCATCTGTCATATGTTCCTTTCCGTCTTCAAATAAATTGATGAAAGCTAATAGTGCAAGGGAGCTTAATAGCGACGCCAGGTAGTAGGCAGGCAGCCGGTACAGACAAAAATGCTCAAGCGGTCCAGCGTCTACAGCTCGTGCGCAAACTCGTGCTTCGCACTCCGAAAAAGATGGTCCCACTAGTCAGTGCCTTGCGAATTCCCCACTACAATACCCCGGCGACGAAGACGAGCCATCCTGGCGACTCAAGGTGACGAGAGAACAGGAGGGTCGTAGCAGGGCTTGAGGCGACTGTCGTGGACCGTCTCACGATCGAGGCGGTGCTTGTCCGTGGATGGCTTGAGTGGTTCAATCACATAGGTGACCGAAGAAGGGTGCTGTATGACGCGGTAAGGGCCCGTATACTTCGGTGCAAACTTGGGAGTCAGTCCAGGAGAGTGGAAAGGCAGTCGGAGCCACACGAGAGAACCGACGGGGAATGTGTCCTGAACAAGATCACGGTCGTGGCGATATTTTTGGAGGGCTTGATTATCGGCTGTGAAGGACCGTGCAAGCTGACGACACTCTTCGGCATGTTCTGCCATTTCAGAAACTGGGCTGACCTCGGAGGCATCAGGATTGTATGGCAGAATTGTGTCGGGTGTGCTGCATAGGTCACGACCATATAAAAGAAAAAATGGAGAAAAGCCTGTTGTTGATTGAATCACCGTATTGTAGGCATACGTCACGAAAGGAAGTACAACGTCCCAGCCCCTCCACCACTTTGCAAAGGAGTTTAATAGCGACGCCAGGTAGTAGGCAGGCAGCCGGTACAGACAGAAATGCTCGAGCAGTCCAGCGTCTACAGCTCGTGCGCACACTTGTGCTTCGCACTCCGAGAGAGATGGTCCCACTAGTCAGTGCCTTGCGAATTCCCCACTACAATAGCAAAGTCAACATTTTCTGTGTTTTCCTAGGCACCAGAATATTCGATATAGGTGTGGACAATAGGAAACACTTAGAACCAGATAGCAGAGTCGCGATATATATAAATTGTTGAATCTCACGTTTCAAAGATACAGGGCAATGTACGCATGCTCTCGTTCTCTTAACAGCCGACAATGAAGCATTACACTGCACGGCGTAAACAAAATACATAAGAAGGATAAGCGCGACTGAGATCAGAGGCTGGCTGGTACAAGCTAAATGGCATCGCAAATACTGCATGTCTGCTTCACTATTTCAATAAATTAAGAATGAAGCGTGAGCTTAGTGACCACTCTCGACAACATAACTTTTTTCATTGTACTTAATAAAATAAAGATTTACCACTTTCACGCCCCCAAAAGTTGGAGGTGTGTCAGCAGCAAGGTGATGTGGGGTAGGTTTACCCGAGGAAAAAAACTCGGTCCGGTTGTTTACTTGACGCATTAACGCGCTGAATCTGTTCACGCTCACATCAGAGCTTCCCTGATACTTGAGCTTGTACCGAGAGGTGGCTCTCTTTAGACGCAAAACCAAATAACTGTAACGTCTCCATATAATCGATTTTTCACATTGGCCAATAAACGACATGAAACAGCCATACACCTTGCATAGTAGATAAGCGCTAAGGCTATAAGTCAAATAGAAAAAAACGACGACGGCAAATCTCTCCAATATAACTAGTACGCCTGGAGAACGTCGCAGCCAGTACTAAAGATGTTACACTAAAATTACACTAAAGAACAACCGCGCTTGATGATACTGGCATGAATAGACTTCTTGAGCGACTACGTGAGCTCGCAGTGCCCTGACAGGCTCTTGAAAGCATCGGAAGTGCAGGGAAGTCCAGGTAAAAGCTCCTTTAGCACAACACCATGAACACCATACACGTATCGGTGACATGTAAATAGCCGTTTTACTTCAGAAAAAGATGCGCGAAGATGGCGCAGCAACTCGAAGGATCTTCAGCCACTAATTTTGGGGTATGCTCTGTCGCTGTGAATTTCCAATGCAAAGTATCTCTTAACATCGTTAATTTTAACCGGGTAAGTATAGTTTGGGCCTCATCCAAGTAGTAGTACATTTTTGTGGGTTAATTACTGTTTTATGTGAAATCTTTGTGCTCGCCCCTCATTCAGTATGAACAATGATCTCACCAAAAATGCCTTTATTTCTTTCCCGACCACCATTCCCAAGTAACCATAGGTTCTTCTCGGCGTTGCTTGCCACAATGCTTCTTATAACAACATATACTTACAATATCGTACCTGCTTGTATAGGTTGTGTTAAATGTGATTAGGCCTTGCAGAACAGCTACATTACTAAATGGACAATTCATCTAGGGCACAGCATTGTCAGACTAGACGCATGTTTCTTTGGTTCAGAAAAATAATATCACACCCTATAACGATTCCCGCAAGGGGCTACAACAGAGCCGATGGGCACCCAGGTCCTCCTTACGTTGCCAGCCTTTTTACCCTTTCACCTGACTCTTTCCGACCGCTTGCTATACTATACTGCTTTGCACTGTGCTGTAGCGTACTAAAATATACTATATTATACTACACTCTGCGTTAAATGACTCCAATTTCTGTATTTTATGCACCGAACAGTTTAGACGGCCGGGTTGTCGTATGCCGTCATCGTATGCAATCGCCTCATGAAACGTGGGAAAAACCGTGAATAGCATAACCATCCGTAGTGCAGAAGGTGAAGCCTCCTTTTTGTTTATCGACCGTCTCGATGATGAATAGCAAAGCCATTTGTGGCAGATTGAGCACGCTCTCGCGTCGAGGATAGCTCTTATTCTTATTTTCTATCGAGCTCCTTGATGAAGGTAGGTGTGCAACTCTACGAGGTGCTCCGGTTGTCGCAACATGCGAATGCTGTCATCGCTCGGTGTAACTCGTGCAGACCCATGAATGAAAATGTTAAATGATTAAGCAAGCGAAAAGTTGAAGTTGAGAGAAAGAGAGGGGGAAACTAAAAAGAAAGTTTGAAAGAGAAAGAAAGAGCTAGAAATGGACAAAATAAAGTGGAATAACGAGAAAAACTGCAGAAAGAAACTTGATGAAAAAAAAATGACGTAAGAAAGCAGGAAACGCAGTCAAAAAAAAGAAACCAAAGAGAAACAAAGATGGCTGCTCAGCTTCGCACTTCTTGCGGGCTTGGTGCGCATCTATCGGAAAGATGCTCATATTTATTTCTGAGACGCCATTGTTTCCGGCATATCACATCGCTTGAAATTTTCACATTTTTATTTGGTGCCTTTCTATCTATTTTTGTCTATATATGAGGGAAACGTCGTCTACAACTGCTTCGTTGTGAAACGTCAGTTGCCGCGTACGTGCCCCGAAAATTGGGCGAACCCCACTCTCTACTCAACACGCTGGTTCACTAAATAATACCAATGAAAAACATGGGGGGCAAACACCGATTCGTGGACGCACTTTGCAGCTACTCTTTGAGAACCACCTGTATCAAGTACTTAGGCGGGGATGGAGCGTTTTCCAATCTACCACACATCGGCAGATATTGGCTTATTACCTTGTTTAAAGAACAAAAAAAAACGCGAGGCCTGCACGGCAGGCACAGCACAGACACAGCGAAAGGTAAAAGAGCGGCCTCTCAGCGCCTTTTTCAAAACACTCATAGGGTAACTACTGCAAACACACTTGCTTGATACCTACTAGGCCATTAATAATAAACTTTAGGGCAGTGGCCGGCATTCTATATGCTATTTTTGGTCATTTTTTCTGAGAAGCGTGGTGTCCGCCAAACAGATGCAAGGAATTCTGTGCCAATTGTTCATGCAGTGGCTGACGACGATGAAGAATTATCGCTGAATTGGGCATGCGCCACAGTTAATAGGGGAACAAGAACAAGCTTTTGTAATGGGTTGGAGTATTGGATGGCCCAATCGCTACGCTATTCGCATTGTGCGACGACTGGTTGCTCTTTCGCTGTTTTAAAACGCTTTATAAATCGTATTAACGTGATTGCTTTCTTGACATCAAGCATGCACAACGCAAGTTAGCCAACAAGTCACAAACAACTGGCAATACTACAAGTAGACTTAGCGAAAGCCTTTGATTGGGCTCGCAATTCTTTTCTGTTTTCTTTTCTCGAACATGCCAACGTTGACTCCACTATATTTAAAAGTGTGAAACTGTGCTACGATGAATGTTCGACCCGTTTAATTGTTGATGGCTATCTTTCAAAACACATGTTTCTTAACTTGTCTGTGAAACAGGGCTGTCCGTTGTCGCCAATGCTTTTTGCTCTTTACTTAGAGCCACTGTGCTTAAGTTCGATTTGATCTAGTAGCGTCCGCGGTTTCATTGCTTATGGGAGTGAGGCAAAGGTCTTGGCGTATGTGGATGACCTAGCATTTTTTTAACTGATCTTTCTAGTAATAAAATGGTGATGGCAACAATAGGAGAATTTGGAAGAATTTCAGGAGCACGAAGGAACTTTGCTAAAAGCTTGGGACTGTGGTTTGGCTTATGGACATATAAACCAACCCTTTTTCATGGTATGGAAAAGTGTTGTGTCCCGCCAAATACCTAGGCGTTTCATTAAATGCATATAAATTAGGTGCACATTAATGAAAAGAACGTGAACCCACCCTAAAGTGCTTTGCCCAGACGTTCATTCTTTATAACCTCCCAATCATTGGCAGAGCTAAAGCGTGCAACCTGTTTTTGGCAAAAAAATATTCTACGTTCTGCAAATAATTTGTTGGTCGAGGGCTTACATATAGAAATTTCACAGTATATTTGCTACCTTCATTTGGTGATCAACCAATGAACCGATGAGGCAAGACAATCTTTTTAAACCTGTCTGCACAGGTGGTCTTGGGTTGGTACACCTCTTTATTAAAAAAGTTGCGTGGCTCTTTTCCTATTTTCGAAACTGTGCTCATACATCGCTTCGAACATTCTTGCAAGTGAATTTCGCAGATGTTTTACCAAATTTATTGGAATCTACTAGTTTTGCATCGCCTCCCTATCTGCAAGGGTTCTTGCGTGAAGTATACGAATCAGTGCGTTTCCTGAGAGCCAGATTCTCCAATGAGTACTTGTTCTCTAGCTCAAGAAAAGACCTACATTATGCTATGTTGGATGTAATCTTTCCGACCCCACTTTACTGCTCACTATATATTGGATTTTCTGGTCATGACTTGCTAACGCGTGTAACGAAAATGCCTATTTCACCCATAACCAAGACTTGTTTAACAAAGTGCATACAGAAACAATACCTGTAAAAACCTGGTTAAACACAAAAGGTATATTTGTATCCTCAAATCACTGCCACCTCTGTGAAGTTCCAGAAACAATACAGCATGGCTATATTAGTTGTAAGGATGCCATTATTTTTTGCGACGTCCTGCAGAAGGCTTTTAAAAAACGCCTGGATTTAAAATCTCATAGCATCTTTTATCTTCTACCACTCAAATGTAACTACGTGACAGTTGACATGCAGTTGTTAATGGGCATGCATAGTTTATAGAAAACTCGCATGTGAGACAGGCATGGGGAACCAATGGTGTCTTCACGATGCCACTTCGTGCAAATGACTGTGCGGCTGAGAGACTTTTGTGACCAACTGCAATTTCAGCCGGACTGGTATGCTGAGTTCATGAAATGTGCTACTGAAATACTGCTTTAGACCATCTGTCGTATGAGATTTACTTTGTAACGTCGATTGTTCATTTGTGGACTTGACTCTATGTATGCTGTATGCTATGTATATATGTAAGCCGCATTTGTATGAAATACCTTGGAAGAAAACAAAATGGCGTAGCTCAGTGGTAAAATAAAGGACTCACACCTACCGGACCCGGGTCCGAGCCCCTCTGTGTCGTTGGTGCTAGGTGTTTTTTTCTAATTTCACGCGGTGTGGTTACGGACACTGGTGTCGGCGGTGGCCAACTGCGCGTGACCCGAGTTGTGATCTCATAAAAGCTTTCGCTGTAAAAACGTGGGTCCTAGTTGCAGACATGCGCAGTTACAAAGAGCGTTTCTGATCGCAATTCGAGCCTTTGTGCTACTGTTAAGCCACATTCAGACTGCTGTCGCGTCTATTATAAGTGTCGTATCACATTAGTGCATTATCTTCCGTAGGCGTAGCTATCGACCACGCATGTTCGCATTGATATTTTTCCTGCGATTTGTTTTTTTTTATGACGCGCCAATCACTACTCTGAGTGTGCATTGCGTACTCGCTCCAAATGTTGCAGCCTGGAAGAGTTCGCTTGCTTGACTATGAATGCGCTGGTTTGGCTCAACGGTAAACGCGACATGCGCTTTCATTCATGATTGTCACCTCTGCCATCTAGTCCGGCAAACTAACTGCACAGAAACGCTACTCAATAGCTTTCAAGACGCGCAAGAAAACGTGGGATTCGGGGAGGCCGGAAATTAAGTGATCGGAGCGTGAAAACCGAAACTGCTTTGTCCATTGACCGTACGTAAGGGCCGCATCACCATTTGTCGGAGAGGTCGCGAGCCTGGTAACATTCACATTCTATACGTTACGTTCTTTACTCTAAGTGCAACAACGGATGAACAAGTTCATTACGTCGCGTGCGTTTACGCTTATGATCTTTACCGATGATCCTTACGCAGCGCACGTGGTATGAACATGTCATTACGTTTCTTCTTCTACGGCTACTGAGCATACCCTTAGAGAGGTGGCGGCTCGAGCTAGTTTTGGTAAGTCGTGATGATATCAATAGCGCGAACCGAAGACTTTCACGTGAATTAACAATTGTTATAGCATGAAGTGAGGACAATCTTTTTTGTCTCCGTGTCCTAGTCCTAAGTCTTCTCTATTGAAGTCATCATTTAACATGTCTATTTTCGTCTTATACGCACTTAAACTCATTAGTTTTATATTCTCGCGCGAAGCGAAAATGTTACGCTGCTCCAGATCTCAAGAAAGCCAACTAAATCTAAAACCAGCAAAGGATAGTGTGTTCTTGAATTCGGCCGATTTCGCTTGGATGGCCAAGCCATGCAGTGAATAACAATAAAAAAACATGCACAGACACTTTTCAAACGTGTGGTTTTTTTGGATATATAACTGAGTACTTCAAAAAAACATGAACTCCAAAAACATAGGGTTTTTATACGTTCTGAAATTTCACAGCTACAACCTCACTTGTTTGATTACTTTCATTGAAAGCACATAATCGCCATGGCAGTTACCTGTCATTGGTTACAGCATGCTTTATGTGACGTTGTTGCGGCGTTTTTCTAATGTGTTGGAAAAGTGTTGGCCGCGTTGTCATGCTAACATCTTTTTTTATTTCACAGCACTTTAGACCCTCTTTGATGAGTACATGCATAAGTTCGCTGAACTTTATTACTCAAAAATTGAAAAAATAACAACGAAAATATATTACTACGTGCCATTGCACGGAGTTGAAGAAGACAAAGCAGATAGACTGGGGCGAGCTAATCTGTGGCTGGCACTGCTCGCTTAACCAATTGTAAATACATCGGTGACTACCCCTCCAAGTCGGTCTCCTTCTCGTGACAATACATACACAAAAATTATGCGCACATACAAAATAAACAAGGGAAACGCACAAATTATATAGTGAACAAAGTGTTCATATAAACAGAGAAATAACATTATAATAACTAGGTGGGTACATGAGGTTTGCATATGAAGTATTGTTTGGACACGCCCTCACGGAAATAAATAAATGCTTCCACATCATAATAAATATTTTTATGATTGAATTTTAACTTCTGAATGCTTCTGACGAATTTATAGAAAGATTATTTCATTAATATTTTAGGTCAGTGGCCCCAAAAAAGACGCCCGTTGCCAATAAATACCAAACAGGTGAATGTTTTTCTTAGTCATTCAGATCCCCTGTATCAGACCCCCTATAGCAGGCTCAACAGTGCACGCATATCTATTGTGTTAGTATACGTGGCCGGTAATACTACAACACCGAATGTATCCAAAGTCTGTGGTGATTGCACTCAGCCCAGCGGTATAAGCAGTTGTATAAACAGCACAAGACTTGCCCCCTCCTTCCTGTAAAAACCTATTGGTCTTGTAAATTGTGATGGACTTGTTAGATCCCACTTGTGTGCATAAACAGGGTAGGTTCAACGACAGACACTACTGTAAAGCCTGTTTCGACCTTTAGGCTTGTGGGCTCTGCGCAAAAGCAATGCTAATCGAAGTACTCACACATAAAACTGCTCCTGTAAAGCGAGTTTTGTCTGTTAAATATTGATGTCGTGTGACGAAGCAACAATGATACATTTTTAGGTGCTCCTGTAAAGTGTCGTCTGTAGAAAAACTGGGCTTCAGTTTAAAATTTCAAGGAGCTCAACCAATGAATCTGTGGTATAACGTGATAAGATCAAGTGATTTATTTACTTATTTATTCACTTACTTTTAAGCATTTCTTTTAGAACCAAAGGCCCTTTGAGCAGTTTCATCTATCTTTTCAGTATCTGTGAATACGGGTACATTGGCGAAACGGGCAATTACAAAAGAAGGCTCCGGGAACATTTTAATGAGGTCAAGAACAAGAAAGTAGCTTCTAATGTCCTCGCAGAGCATGTTGCGTCTGCTGGGCACGCTATCGACTGGGATAAAGCCTGCATCATTGCCACGGAAAGTAAGTTGTTACCACGATTGCACACGGCATCTTTGGCCATTCAAACTACTGCGCATACGTTGAACAGAAATATTGGGACACTCCCCCCTGTGTACGCGCGATGTCTGCAACACGTGATGAAACATGCATAAGAAGAGTGCACTACGCCATTTGCGGTCACTGTGAACAAGGCTCCCGTATGGGGAGCCGAAACGTCTTTTAGGGGCGAAGCTCCTTAGGGCGTGGGCTGTGCGTCCCCTGTAGCCTGTATGTAGCCACCTCTAGTTTAGTTCTTGCAGTGCTCACTAGATGGCGGTACCGTCCCCTGTATGTAGCCACCTCTAGTTTAGTTCTTGCAGTGTTCACTAGATGGCGGTACCGTCCCCTGTATGTAGCCACCTCTAGTTTAGTTCTTGCAGTGTTCACTAGATGGCGGTACCGTCTCCTGTATGTAGCTACCTCTCGTTTAGTTCTTGTAGTGTTTACTAGATGGTGGTACTTGTAGCTGATGATGAAAAGATGCAAGATGTTATAAACTAGAAAGCCGTACTTGTAGTTGATGAAAGACGCGAGATCTTATAAAATAGGAATGATGTCACATATGGCGCGTGTCATTGGTTGAAGGCAATCGTTCGATTTAGTGCGGTGACGTACGCTAGGGGGAGCGATGTAATAAAATCGAGTGGGCAAAATGTACAGAGGATTCATGGTTTACCAGGTTTACCTCCGGAGCTTCGCCCACTCATCGTCATTCACTTCGTGGATATGGCGGAATTTTTTAAGTTTTGTGTATTTCACCTTGGTCGACGTTTTTGTTATTTTGCCCTATGTTTGTCCCCGACCAGACGGAATTCCGTCGGACTCTTGACTATATTGCATGGTACTCATTTTCAGCAGAATTCTCATTGGCAGCACCGCATGTATACAATGAACATTTCCTTGGATATTTCGTCTCATCCACGACGTTCTTGCATTTGTGATTGCGAACTGTACCTTGACAGATATATACTTGAGTTCAGCAGAATTATCAATTAAAGTGTCGCACACATACTCTAAGCCACACGGCGTTATGCAGCGCAAATTCATTATGCCTAAAAAGTAATGGTAACCATGTAATATTAATCACAGTAGACATGAAATCTTTATTTTCATCGTTTTCTTGAAGATGAAATGAGACGAGTGTATTGGGCCGCACGCGGAAAGGTAGGTGGCTAAATGTATTTTCGTCTTATCTCTACTGGCCTAATATCTGTAGATATTGTAGAAATCAAAACATCATGAAGGCATTTGTAAATTATTATAACTCTGCCAGGAACTACAACGGAACGAAAGCTAAGTGCCAATACATCACAATTATTACGAACAATACACGACAAGCATTTATTTATTTATTTATTTATTTACATTTGACCTACATCGCCGTAAGCCATTACGTAGGGGAGGTATACATAATAATTTGACTACATAATTTCAATCAAAGCAGTAGATACAACAAATACAACAGCACTCAAGATATTTTAAGAGAAGAAAAAAAACACACCTGAATATTGGTGAGCGAAAACAACGTCGCAGTCATGCATTTGTAAACACGCACACGCTTCGAGACAACAAACCATTCTAAGTGGCAGTCATATTGTAGGCATTGTTACAAGGAAGAAAAAAAGGATTCATTATCAATTTCATTGACGAGATCATCCGGTAGACGGTTCCATTCCTGTATTGTTTTTACGAAAAAATAACTACCGAAAGAGTGGGTTTTGTAGCGGTATTCTAATATTTTTCGTGAATGGTCTTGACGATTAGAGACGTACGTTGGTGTGAACAGATAATCGAGAGGGTTAATAGCAGTTTCAATATAATATATACAATGAAACAATTTAAGCCTCAGTTTTTGCCTCCTTACCGTCAGTGTCTCCCGATTCAATGCTCTTTTCATTTCTGTGATGCTTGCAAAGGAATTATAGTTGTTGCTCTCAAATCTGGCTGCTTGGTTTTTAACTTTTACCAGTGCGTCAATAAAGTATTGCTGATGGGGATCCCAGATGACGCAAGCATAATCTAGGATAGGTCTTACATACATGAGATAAAGGGTTTGATTCATGGTCTGTGAAGCTTGCCTAAAATTTCTGCGTATGAAGAATAGCATCCGGCCTGCCTTGGCCACAGTTATGTCAATGTGTTTATTCCACTTGAAATTTTCGGAGAAGTAGACGCCCAGATACTTATAACAGGATTCATTGCTAATTATTGAATTATTTATTTCGTATGTTGTGTCTAGTTTATTATTACGATTGGTGAATGATACACAGCAATAGTTACGGATGTTTAGACTCATTTTTCATTTTTGGCACCACGTTGATATTCGGTACAGCTCATCCTGCAAAATTTCAGCATCCTTGTGCGATTTAATCACTTTAAACACTACACAATCATCTGCGAATAACCTAATGGGAGAGGTAATACCATCGACTATGCTATAATATGAATCAGGAAAACCAAAGGTCCTAGTACGTTCCCATGTGGTACACCGGACGTAACGGTTACCGCAGATGATTTTGAGCCGTTAAGCACTACGATCTGCTGTCGATCGTTTAGATAGTTCTTTACCCAATTGATAACTTCAAGGTTTATGCTTGCAGAGAGCATTCCAAATTCTAACAGGTTGTGTGGGACGGTATCGAAAGCTTTCCGGAAGTCGAGGAACACTGCATCTACTTGAGC
Source organism: Rhipicephalus annulatus (assembly GCA_013436015.1). Lineage (NCBI taxonomy): Eukaryota > Metazoa > Arthropoda > Arachnida > Ixodida > Ixodidae > Rhipicephalus > Rhipicephalus annulatus. Next base: position 912,344 of record WOVY01014650.1, read on the forward strand.
GCCACAGCCCATAGATTGTGCGATGTAATGCTGAAATCCGACTAGTTGCGTTACGCATGAGCGTCTATTTTGTAAATCATGCTGAGATGGAGTGAGGAAGTTGATTGACTCTAGGTATTTAACTGTTTCACTGTATATGATGTGCTCAAATAACTTACAGCAAATTGCTCTTAGCGAGATGGGCCTGTATTATTCAACAATATCACCAGATTTACAAACCGGGATAACGTTTGCAACTTTTCAGTCATGTGGGACAACTCCAGTATTTAGGGTAATTTCATATATAACGCATAAGTACTTTGCAATGACGCTGCAACAGTTTTTAAGAACAAATGGTGATATACCATCTGGTCCAACTGCTTTAATTGTATCTATCTGCCGTAACAAGCAATCAACACCAGTAATGTCAACCTCCACGTCTTTCATGGAAGGCCATGTGACTGGAAGCGCCCCCACATCACCAGGTGTGCTTTGAGTAAAAACTTATTGGAAATAGTTGTTGAAAGCCCCAGCTTTTTCTTCATCGGTGCACAAAGTATCACTCTCCACGGTCCGAGCAGGAATACTCCTATCGTCTCTTCAAGTTTGTTCCACATACTTCCAGAACTCTTTCGGTTTCCGCTTTAACCTATCGTTTAATTGGGCAAAAAAAGTATCCTTCCTTGCTTTTATTGCCGATTTCAGTGTGAGGTTTGCATGCCTAAGCTCTTGTTTATTAGACGTGGTACTCCTATCGTAAAATTTTCTGTACGATCTTCGTGCTTTCCTAATTAACCTGCGAATGTCTTCATTAAACCAAGGCTTTTGTTTTGTTCTCTTCTTTAGTATTTTGTTTGGTACATGAGCTACGACTGCGTTAAGTAGCTTATCACGAAAATAAGACCACAGAGCTAAAGAGCAACGACTTTCTGCTAAAAGCAAGAATGTTGGGTAATACGACGCTAAATCTGCAGAAAGAGAATCATAGTGTAAACTGGAAAGTTGTTCACACTGGAAAGTTTATCGGGGTATTGCCTGTGCTACTTGGCAGTATTTTATCCTTAAATCTGCCACAATAGTCTTATGGTCACTTATACCAGGCATCACCGACACAGTGAAAACAATATTTGGGTCATTACATAATATTAAATCCAGAATGGCATCATGTCTCGTTGGAACATTCACATATTGACAAAAACCAAACACTCTCAAGAATTCATCAAACAAAGTATACACTGACGACCTGTTTTGTGTACCACTGGTTATCCAGTCAAAATCTGGTAGATTGAAATCTCCACTCAGGAGTACACTGTCTGGAATTAACTGTACCATTTCAGAAAGCAGTGTCATAGGAGTATCACCACTGTCTGGTGGTCAATAAAAACAACCCAACACGACAGTATTTACCTTCGCTAAAAAAACGCGGCACCAAACTGCTTCGGCAAAATTGTGAAAAGAAATTTCCTCGCTAGTCCACTCGTTCGCTACAAGAATAAACACACCCCCACCATGGCGATTTCTATCTTTCCTATAAGCTGTGAAGCCGTGTAGGAAGACCTCAGTATCAGGTATCGCACTGTCCTGCCAAGATTCTGTACCCATAAAAATTTTTGCTTGAGTAGTCACCACAAGGAATGCAAAGACGTCAACTTCATTATTAATACTTTGACAGTTCACAAGAAGCAGTGGTATGCGCCCGCACGTGTTTGAAGTATCGATTCTACCAGTTCTGTGATGACTGACGTCACGTCAGTTGGCTTCTTGAGATCGCGCATGTGCATGGAGTGGGATTGGTTGGTTCATTTCACTGTCCCACACGAACGTCTTTTTCGATCGAGGCGGAAATGTCGTAGGCCCGTGTGCTCAGATTTGGGTGCACGTTAAAGAACCCCAGGTGGTCAAAATTTTCGGAGTCCTCCACTACGGCGTCTCTCATAATCATATCGTGGTTTTGGGACGTTAAACACCACAAATCAATCAATCAATCAAATCAACGAACGTCTTTTCGTTGATAACAAGCTTATCATAGTTAAGGCGCACTCGGCATCCCTTGCTATCTCTCTTTTCCTTGGCATAATTCCAAAGAAGTCGTCGTTTTTCGCGGACAGCATGACTGAAGTCTTTGGATACACTAAAAGAGGTGTTCTAAAATTTGTAATCATTACGCATAACAATTTCCCTGGCTTTCCACACCGAGAAGGTTGCCACGATAGGCCTAATGCGCCCCTCTGTAAAGGCCCCCAGCCGGTGAGCTATTTTTTGGGGAATGTTACTAAGCTTGAGCACGTTACTGCAAATCTCTTCAACCAGGCTCTCATATTTTTCCCGTGTTTCTTTGCGCTCATTGTCTGGCACACCAAAGAAAACTAAGTTTAGCCGGTGGCTCCTGTTTTCGAGATCGTCAATCTTAGCCTCTATCTTTCTTTCAGATATTTCAACAATCTTATTGCGCTCCTCGATTACATTTGATTTTGCTATCACGCTGTCTATTCTCTATTCCAGGTCAGCTTGCTTCGCCACTATTTCTGCAAGTTTAGAAAGCATGGTTTTCTGACTACTTTGTACATCCAAAATGATCTTCTCAATGTTCGCCATCTGCTCTTTTTCGGTTGAGTTCATAGGACCTGGGTTTAGCTCTACATCCCCTGAGAGTAGCAATAGAGCCTCCCCCAACAAAGAACAATCATTGCCGATCAGCAGCCAAGCAGAGTCAACCAAGTATTTGGAAACAGTCTCACAACACAACAAGCACAACCACCGTCTTTCAAAGGGGCACGACACTCTTACAAGCATCACATTACTCGTGCGATGACATTTTGCGTAATTCAAATAACAAACCTGATACATGAAGCAACGTAAGTTCATGCCCAGAAGAAGAGTGCCGCACCCCAGTCGACGGCGGCCGAGATGCTCCCTTTTATCAGCCTTGTAAGGCGGATCCGGAAGCGCTCCCTGCCACGCAGTCATGTGGCCTGTCCGCAGTTCAAGCAAGGTATCAGGCGTGTCAGCTCGCATCAGTGGATGACAAGGAGGGGCGCACTGCACATGCGCCGTAACTGCCATCCAGGGCTGTGTGGTTGACTCAGCAGTCGCTCCGCCGATGAACGCCGCAGCCACAAGGATACCGGGCAGCACCTGATACATGAAGCAACATACGTTCGTGCTCAGAAGAAGAGTGCCGCACCCCCCGTCTCATTCAGCTCGATCAAAAGATTGGTTATTGCTATCGTCATCAGTACGACCCATAAATAACAACAAACAATAGAATGCTTCTTTGTAATCTGTAATTCCCTTGATTTGCGTCAGCGTTCTTGTTGCTTCGAATGCAAATTTCGTCAACCCAGAGAAGAGTTTTGTACATAAAACTCCATTTTAGCGTTCCAGAGCATTCGGGTAATTTCAAGCTGCCAGTTGCAGCTTTTCGCCTCGAAGACTTCCCACAAATACTTAGGAAAGAGAAACGTTCTGGTGCTGCATTCTCTAAAAATAACGTAGCTAATCAATAAAAAAATATGATTTTGGAAGTTCTGCTTGTGAAATGATGATGAGCTCTAACTGATACCAATTATGAGCGCGCAAAACATCAGTGTCGTCTATAGTTCATAAAATCTTTTTGTCAATTTCTAACATCTGGAACAAAGGTTCGTTCAATCCGTGGAGCTGAAGACGAAAAAAATCCGAGCATGTAAACGAGGTAAATGATAATGAGTGGGGTCAAGCGTCGGAGGGCTTTATCGACAAACCGTGAATCGTCCATTCATCCGTACATCCGTCCGTCCGCTTCTCTGTCTGTCTGTCTGTCTGTCTGTCTGTCTGTCTGTCTGTCTGTCTGTCTGTCTGTCTGATTGTCTGTCACACTGTGTGTCCATCCGTCCAACAATCTGGTTGTCCAACCTTCCATCCGTCTGTGCGTCCATCCGTCCATCCATCCGTCCGTTCATTTGTCTGCCTGTCCAGCGGTCCGTTCATTTGTCCGTCCATTTGTCCGTCCGTCTGTCTGTCTGTCTGTCTGTCTGTATGTATGTCTATCTGTCTGTATGTCTGTCTGTCAGTCAGTCTTCTTAGAACGGATGGACGCATAGACGGACGCTTCGCCCCACTCATCATTCACTCCAGTAATATACTCTGAAAACCACTAACGCCATGTAGTTATATTTATTCACAAGGAGATATACATACAACGCTATCCATACAGCAACTCATAAACTAGAGTGGGCTACATACTACTATTACTACTACTACTACTATAGAGGAGGGAACGACACACGACGCAAGGATCTTCGCCCCCAAAACAGTTCGCTGCTTCGGACCTTCATTTTCATAAAAACTGTCGGCGGCTTCTATCAAAGATTTTATGTTACTACTCCCCATACTTTCAAAACACAGCAAAAGCTGGCGCCACCATAGGTTGGGATCTCAGGACCTACACTACTACAACTACGACTACTACTACTACTACTACTACTACTACTACTACTACTAATAATAATAATAATAATAATAATTTGGTAATGGTCAACTATTTAGCGCACTACGTACACAAATGCTCATAGTGTAAACGTTCGAAAATATTGAGTACGGCGTTCTCTATACTATGTTAGAACACAAAGCCATCTCTTCAAGCTTAGGACAAGTTCATGACGTGTATGGGGCTTTAAAATAGTTGTTAACAATTTAAACTATGAGCTACTCTATTATGAGAGAGCATAAACATACTGTGGGCCTCACACTTGACGGGCTTTGTTTGCGCGTGTGTAGAAAAAGTTGTTAGCGATTTAGAGTACTTGGTACTGTACTATGGGAGAGCATAAAGCTGTCCCGTGGGCGTCACATTTCAGCGGGACACACTATGGAGTACTCATCTACAATGGCAGACAGAAATTTTTCGCAGTAAATAACTGCTTGTTTGAAAACTACAGAACCGCTGTAAATTTTCCGAATACCACCAACCGTATTCTTTAAAAATGTGACAGCCTGATATACTGATTACCACAATATCTTGCCTCTACTCTAGTACTCACAAATTCAGACTTGAAGTCACTCTTTTGGAAGTGTTTTATATTCTGCAGGTGACCTTTACTTACTTTCTCTTATTTCAGGTGAAAAAATATTAGTATATTATGAACCCTTATCTTTTGCCAAGATCCGCGGTGTTGTTCTACAATATACAACGAGTCCAACCTTGACACGACTCTGTAATGCATTTACTCGGGCTAGCTGGCATTGACTGAATGCTTCCATAATAATAGACTCGAAATGGTTTTTTATGTGATTCCTAAAGAAAACGAAGAGAAAAGTGAGCCACGTAACTGTCTCCATCAGAGTGCGACACCTCAACAGTAGCTCACGAGGGATGGGGGTAACGAGGCATTAAAAAGTAAATAGATAGAGGAAGCAGAGAGCGAGGCGGAGGGACAGTGGACCACAGAAAACCACGGAAGTAAAGAGGAGATATGAAAGATGGACACGGTCGCAGGAGTCCGAGGAGGGGGCACCACTCTGCGAGAGCTCTTGTCAGCGGCAGGAGATGGCGTAGGCCGAGCCAGTCGGCCAGAGCTGCACTGTCGTTGGCGGTCGCAGAGGCACAACCTGTCGGCACGAAATCCAGCGAGCGAGCCCGCATAAATAGACTCGCGGGGAACACTTCTATGCAACGAAAGGAAAGCTACGAGGGCGAAGCTTTTCCACAAGTACAACTACGAGTAGTAGTCTGGAATGCCGTGCGTTCCGTACCACTGCGGAATATAGGGGCTGTGCGTGATCAGTTTCATATCAATGCAGACGCTGCTTGGCGTTCTAGATAGGCGTAAAAGGCACGGCTTTCTCAGGCGTTCAAAGAGGTGAAGTGACAAAATATTGGCAGATCGCACATATAGTGAGAATCGATGATACGCGAAGCATGAATGAAAAATGTTGATATGTCACTTCAAAATCAGCACAACGTTACGAGGTGGAGGTATATGATGCCGTATATGACTTCCCTGTTATGATTTTCATCTTTGCATGTGTCGTTTACCTTTGTCATCTATTCACGTCACGTGATACTAAAATTTAGTATATGTGGAGCTAGTGAAACGGCCGCGAGCACGCTATGAGCGTGGTATGTCGCCATGTTCTTACATGACACACGTGTCAGGATTATCATGTTTGCACCAGTCATATATTTTGTCATACAAATACGTCGCCTAACAACCACTTTGCTATGTGTGGAGCTTGCAAAACGGCCGCGAGTGCATCATGAAGGGCCCAATATACTCCATTGTAGCATTGACAGGCGCGCATGCTGGGCACTGAGACACAACGTTAGCGAAACGCGAGCATTCTGTAGTCTGACGCCAAGCGCGACCAGTGTCACTCGGCGTGGCCCGACGGCAAACGGCGCGAAAAGCGACACGCTGCAGTTCGCACCGATGCGTTACCGAGACAACACTCCGTATCCCTCTTTTCGAGACGGAGGGACCTCAGACGCGTTGAAACACGCATGTGTCAAAGCAAAGCCTTGCGACGCGTGCGTGCAAGTAAATGGCAGGACCGGCGCCTGGCGTGGCAACGCCGGCGTGACGCACCGAAATGAATGCCGACGAGCACGTGCACCTCGTCACGTCGAAATCTATTGGCGCCTTGACTGTGGCAGTATTGGCGCCTTGACTGTGGCAGGAGACGCTGCTCTTGTCGGAGCGAGTGGACGCGTGTCGTGTCGGCTCCGGTTTCAACGCATGTTTTGCAGCGGAAGTCACCTAGAAGCCCACAAGACTTTAGTACCCGCGTATTCAGCTTGTCATCAGGAATCGCCGGGCACCAATTTCCAGGTGGGGACTTGAATTTTGACACCTTTACCGACGCATTTTTGTCAGCCACGCTGGCGGGAGAGCTACGCCTAACGCCTGCCAAGCCGCCGGCAGCGCAGCTGCCGGAGACGCTGCTGCTTAGGCCGGCCTAACTCTGCGGGCACCAAGAAACGCCGGTCGGTGCGTTTGACGCGTCAAACTTTCTGAGAAGAAATGGAGGTCACTGTGGAGGGAGAACCCATTTCTCGTGAAGAATTCGAAGAAAGTACAGGATGGAGCACCATAGGATCAAAGAAGTTGACCCTCAGGCAATCACTAGAACCCGGTGCGGATTCTCAACGAGGGAATAACAGCAATGCCTGAGTGATATAACAAGATTACGCCGGATGCCTGAACTGCCCCGAGGCGACTACAACATTATCATCCGACCTAGAGGCGGCTTTCGACTCACCGATCATGGAGCCGCCCGACTGGTGACTAGCATTTACCACGCCGCTGAAATTCCGAGAGACGCCCAAGATGAGGACACAATATGCCCAAATTTCCAGAAAAATATCATCGTTGTGAGCACACCCATCGAGGCGCATGCTTATAGATACCAGAAAATCTCTCGCGTGGTGGTCGGCAACAAGACGTACGATACCAGCGCATATGAAGCAGCACCAGATGGTATGTCAAAAGGCGTGATACGTGATATCCCGTTAGAAGATACCGCCCGAGATATTACGGCTAATGTGATTACAACAAAGAGCCCTACAGCCATCACTGCAAAACGCCTCAGCAACACAACGACGGTGATCGTACTGTTCGCTGGCCTTCGCGTGCCAACATACGTTCAATACGGTTGGCAATGTTGAAGCGCTCTGTTTACCGCAAGCAGATAGAGACGTGTTACCTATGCTGTCGCCTGGTGCACCGCGCAGATGTATGCCCAAACCCGAAAGATTACGTGTGCCGTGGCTGTGGTACGACCAACCCCCCGCAAGATCATCAATGTCAGCCCACTTATCAACTAAGCGGCGGCGACCACCAGACGGCCGAGAAGGCATGCAGGGCACGTTACAAGACGCCGTACCTGGTGAAACGCCGGCGATGGGAGCGACAACAATATGAAGACTACCCGACGAAGCCAACGCCTTTCGACAACAGCCTCGAGCAGCGGGACACTACCCCTACCCGTAAGCCCGGAAAGAAAGCCTGGTCAAGATCTCGGTCGTGGTCTCGGTCGCGGTCTCACCCCCGGCCACGCTCCCGGCCCCACTCCCGGCGCCGCTCCCGGTCGCAGTCAACATCTCGGAACCGTACACCTGGACCTGGCGCCACCTTCAAGGTGGGCTGGGTAGACGTAGTCAAGGGGGCGCACTCGGGGTCTGTGGAGTCCGCTTCTCAAGGCAAACTTGATAAATTAGAGGCTGAAATAGCACAGCTAAAGCAGATGTTAGCACAATGTAACCAGAAAATGACAGCTTTAGGAGAGGAAAACAGGACCCTCAAGAAGGAGTTACACCACTATAAAAGAACAAAACATGCTCCACCAGTAGTACCACCGCTCTCAGCTGTTACACCCAGTGAAAAAATGGAGGAAGATACAACACCACCACCTCCCAAGCGCGGAGCCGAAACCCAGGCCAATGAAGACAAACCCGCACGCGTGACGCCCGAGAATAAAGTCATGAAGGAAGTTCAGCAATCAGTCAAAGAACTAAATGAGTGGATGAGCAACGCATCCCGACTGATCTCAGCCCTTACTGACCGCGTAGAGACTATAGCTAAAATTACCCAGCAACAAAACGAACACCTACAACAGCGACTCATCGCCGTGGAGGCTAGAAACACTTAGCGGAATGGACCCCACAGCGAATGTAAAGCAACCTTCCTCGTCGGCATTCAGTGTGATACAGCCGGCGACATTCCTACCCCCTGCGTCTCATCATAGCTAGAAATCACGCCTACACAATTTGACAATAGAATTGTAGAAGCTACGCGAATAAGCAAGCAAATCTTTACCAATACCTTAAGGGGAAAGTTAAGCCCGATATCATTCTATTGCAGGAGACACATTGTCTCGCTAAATTGGCAGGCTACCGCTCGATCGGACATGCCAACGGGGAGGCGACTGTCCTTACCACCCTAGTTAGACGAAACCTTACGTTCACGCAACACGACACGGAAATTACCAATATAGACAATATATTTATTGAACTCGTTCCGCAACGCAAGACACAGGAAAGTCTTTTTATACTAATAATATACAGCAACCCTAAACAAAAGAAGCACAGATTTCTCACACTCTTTAAACGCGCCCTCAACATCGCTGGCCAAAATCCCATCTTAATAGCGGGAGACTTCAACGCACCACACACTGCCTGGGGATACTCTTATGTGTTTCCTAAAGGTAGGGCCCTCTGATTTGACTCGAAGCAGGAAGGATTACCTCTCATCACCAACCCTAGCACACCCATACGTGCGGGCACTAGCTCCAGTAAAGACACAACGCCGGATCTGACGTTCACAAGAAACACATCAGCAGCCACCTGGAAAAATACCCTAGAGGACCTGGGTAATGACCACTACATCATCGAGGTACATGTTCAAGGTGGCCCACGTAAACCCATGGGAAAACAGCTTAAGTTGGTAGACTGGACCGAGTTCCACAAATCACGTGAGAACCAGGTCCAACCCATCAGCGACATAGAGGACTGGATACACACGCTTAAACAGGATATTCAAAATGCCACCCGAATCGTAACTCCCGAGGCACACCTCAAAGAGATCGATAGCCGGCTACTCCACATGTGGGATTCAAAGCAATCGCTCCAAAAGAGGTGGAAGACACAGAAACACAACAGAAACCTCAGGAAACGCATAGCACTCCTCAACACAGAGATAGAGATGTATGCAACACAGCTAAGCCGGCAGTACTGGGATGAAACTTGTGATGCGATGGACAGGCAGCTAAGTCTTAGTAAAACATGGCATTTTCTGCGGTTCCTGCTTGATCCAGAAGACAGCAAAACCGCCCAACGACAAACCATCAACAAACTAATACATGCTTACAAGGGCACCGACGAGGAGCTTCTCAAGGAGGTAGAGCTCAAATATATCTCCCAGGCTCCTACTCAGCAGCATCAAGATTATACGGGCTAGGTCAAAACCACTCTAGACGAAGAATTCACCGAAGTGGATATCCGTACCACCATACAAAAACCTAACACCAAATCTGCACCAGGTCCAGACAACATCACGAATAAGGTGATACGCAATTTGGACGATGAGTCGATCACGCATATCACAGACTATATTATTAACTGCTGGAACACCGGAATCTCGCCCCCGCATAGGAAAACGGTGAAGGTGATTTTGATTCCAAAACCAGGCAAACCACTGAATACTGACAATCTTAGGCTCATCTCCTTAACATCTTGCATAGGCAAATTGATGGAACACGCTTTCCTGGCTAGACTGACAAATTACCTCGAAGACAATGATTTTTTCCCACACATCATTATTCCGCAGGCATCTTTCAACGCAGGATGCCATGTTGCAGCTCAAGCATCACATCATAGACAGTACCGGACGCTCCACTAAGGGCATACTTTGGTCTTGATCTCAAGAAGGCTTTTGACTCTGTCACGCATAGCACCATTCTGAATCAGGCCAACACCCTAAACTTGGGGCTTCGCACGTACAAGTATATAAGGGCATTTCTTACGGGCAGAACGGCCACGATCACTGTGGGAGCACTAAGGTCGTCCGAAATAATCATAGGAAGGGCGGGCATCCCGCAGGGTTCCGTGATCTCTCCCTTGTTGTTTAACCTCGCCTTCATTGGTCTTTCTTCAAAACTTCAAACCATCTAAGGACTTCATCACACCATTTACGCCGACATCACCCTCTGGGTGTGCGACGGCAGTGACGGTTCCACTGAACAGAGATTACAGGAGGGGATTGACACAGTCGAATGATATTTACAAGAAACTGGACAATCCTGCTCCGCAGAGAAATCTGAGCTACTGCTATATCGCCCTACACTTTGAGGTCGGCCACCCAAACAACATCCCCAAGCGCAGGCACACGCTGATATAAAACTCACTACAAGCGATGGTGACGCCATACCCACCGTGGACAAAATCCGAGTGCTAGATTTGATCATTAAAAGTAAGGGTACCAACGGAGAGACAGTTCGCAACATTGAAGCCAGAGTGTCCAGCACGATGCGCCTCATTAGCGCAATACCAATAAACACAAAGGCATGAAAGAGGCTAGCATTATCCGTTTGATCCAATCATTTGTTTTAAGTCACATCACCTATACGGCGGCGTACCACCGATGGTTCACCGCGGAAAAGTCAAAACTCAGCAGCCTAATTAGGAAAATTTACAAACAAGCGCTAGGTCTGCCTCAAAACACCAGCACCGAACTACTCCTTCAACCTGGTTTACACAATACCCTTGAGGAACTTATTGAGGCGCAACAAATCTCCCTATTCGAGCGATTAGCCAAGACTAAGCCAGGCCTGCCAGATTCTATGTAGTCTCGGTATTTCTTACCACACTCAACATGGAGGCAAACACGACATACCACGCACTATCAGTGCTAAGCTAACAGTGCCACCCATACCAAGAAACATGCACCCTGAACACAACAAGAACAGACGTGTCAGTAGAGCCAGAGTCATGTCAAAGATGTTTGGGCGCAACCACGAGGCAGTCTTTGTTGACGCAGCACGCTACCAGGAACGTCACCGCTTCGTGGTTGCTGTCGTAGACTACACACAACAATGCGAAAACAGCGCATCAATCATCACACGGAACGTAGAAACGGCAGAGGAAGTGGCTATCGCGATGGCCATAGCCCACACTAACGCCTCATGCATAATCAGCGACTCGCAGACAGCTGTTCGAAACTACGCCAGCGGCAGAATCTCCCCCGAGACATTGCGGATTCTTAGTACAGCCGAAATTCACGAGGAGGACAAATATGTACACATCTTGTGGTTCCCTGCCCACACACCACTAGGTAACGTGGAGGCCAGTCCGAATGAAGTGGCGCACAACGTGGCTCGAGGTCTTACGTTCCGAGTCACGTCAGACGAAGCGGCCACCCAAACGGACCTTTCTGCGCGTTGTGGGAATGGAACGATCAGCTCATTAAACTTAATGACATAGTTCAACACTATCGACTGCAAAGGTGGGAGTACCCTCTTCCTCACCCCAAGATAAATCAGGCCCAGTCCGTTCAGTGGCAGCAGCTACAAACACGCACATACACGAACCCTGTCATCATGCACCACATATATCCCGACGTCTATAGTTCTGATCTATGCCAGTACTGTACCACGAGAGCCACTTTTGACCATATCTTATGGGAAGGTCCAGCATTAGTCAGAAATTCTGGGGTCGCGGCCTCCAATGCAGACCTTCGGACGCGTTGGCGGACTGCGCTGCTCAGTTCGGGCCTGCACAAACAACTTTGGGCGATCCAGCAGGCCAAGGAAGCTGCCGGGAGACACGGTCTCTCCGTTGGCCCCTAGGTGGGAGCCCATCCCAGCAATCTGCCGGAAATTAATAAAGTCTATATCTCTCTTGACTGTGACATGTAGTCCTGTTCTCACATGACACGCACCTCATGTTTATCATGTTTGCACCTGTCACATACATTCGTCAACCACTGGCGTCACGTAATACAAAATTTGGCATATGTGAAGCTAGCTAAACTATCGCCAGCGCATCATGAGCGTGGCATGTTGCCATGTTGTTGCATGACACGCATATCATGATTTTCATGTTAGGGTCTGTCGCTTGTGTTCGCCATGCAATAATGCCATACCATACCGGTTTTGCAACATGCCATGTGAACGAAACCTCTGCAAGAGTTGCAGGGCCATGAACTTTAACTCTTGACATTTATGACATACATGTCATGATTTTTATGTTATGACTACTCAAATATGTTCTTCACACAGTCATGTTTTTACATACCAAGTTTGGTATTGGTACCATTATCGAAATGGCCAGGAGAGCTAATAGTCGTACGCGGCTAGATAGATAGATAGATAGATAGATAGATAGATAGATACGCTCAATGTCGCCGAAGTTCGCTAAAAAATGCCTCGCAGTTAAAAACTAAAGCGAATTCGAATCTTTTGCTGGTGTGAGCAGCGTTCTGTTTCAATGATACACGTGTCCGTACCTCTTGCTGGTGTGAGCTGAGTTCTCTGGCAAGGGGTGACATGCAAAATAAAAAAAAACGCAGCACATCCATGAAGTGAATGATGATGAGTGGGGCGAAGCGCCAGAGGGTTTTATCAGTAAACCGTAAAACATCCGTCTGTCTGTCCATCTGTGCGTCTGTCTGTCTGTCTATATGTCTGTCTGCCTTCTTGGTAAGGACGAACACATGGACGGACGCACAGACGGACTCTTCGCCCAAATCATCATTCGCTTTGTATGTGCTGCGAAAACCACTAACGCCACATAGATATATTATTTTCAAGGGCATATACACACAACGCCATCTATAGAGCAACTCATAAACTCGAGAAGGCTACGTACTACTGCTACTGCTACTATACAGAGGAAAGACCGACCCATGGCGGAGGGAGCTTCACCCCTAAAAACTAATGTGCTTGGAAGAAAATTACCGAATATGTCTGCAAAACTACTTTTTCAGCTGCACCCTTTCCTTTTTAACATGATTCATTATTTCAGTGTCCCGAATAGCGACCAAGAGCTTATAGCAGATATTGATTATTCGTAGGTGCCAGGGTGCTTATTTAGTTATGCTTGCCACGACGAAAGCAATGTATAAAATCTATGGAGAAATTCGAAAGCACGTCAAGGGCTGGTGGTCACGGAAAACACCTCTGAGCGGTTTATAAATATATTTCGTTATTTTTTTGCTACGCTTGACGCATTGATGATGTTTTCTTGTTGTAAGCTATTTCCTATCTTTATTTATAACTTTTTTTTTCTAAATGCTTCTTTGTCTTCATCTCCCAATTGCACAAGCTGTCGGCGTATGTAGGGTAAGGCTGCAGGTTTGTAATATTCTCGTTTCGGTACGCAGACGGGAGTCCTTTATATTAACTGTTATGAATTCATACTGATGTTAGAATTGCAATTTAATACATTGAACATTGAACATTGAACATTGTTTATTTGCAGGAGAAAAATGCAGAAATTTTTTCTGCGGGAGGCAAAGACTAAAGGCTAAAAGCCAAAACCAAAGTTTGTTCTAGAAAAATGTTGATAAAGCGAGCTAGGCAGAAATATCGGGTCCTCAAGTTGGACAAGCCAAGTAATTTTTTATCGTAAATTGACAAATCAGAAACACTGACACCAAGAATATATAGGAAATTATATAGGAATATATAGGAATATATATAGGATTATATACAGGAATATATAAAGGAATATAGGATATATATAGGAATACATAGGAAATATTATTTGTAGTCTTCAAATTCATGATAAAAATATCATGCAATTTGCGTCATTATAACTCAAGTCAATGTAAAAACAACATATAACGTATACCTCCCTTAAATTCACTGTCTTTTGGTTCCATCAAGATGTGTGAGACAAATAAAAGAGCACTCCTTTAATTTCCGTTTTTCCTTCTTTCTTCGTGCGCGTTTAGTGACGGTAGGATTGATGGATTCACGTAACATGCAAAGATTTATTTGCGAGCTGCCAGCTCCCGACAAGCTCCCGTACGACGTGACGTGAGCCAAAAAAAATCATTACCTTACTCAGCTGGGCATATTTATGCGTGCAAAAGTTCATTACGGCTTGGTTAAAGTTGTTTACTCTCGCAACTGAAGTATACATTTTTGCAACCCTATTGCTGGGGCTCATTGAATTTGTCACCTGTGGAGCTCTCAGTAATATCGCTTCATCACTCTTCGAAGCCGCGGCCGAAGTCGAACGCGATGTGTCCATTAACACCCTTCATGCTCACGGTGGTGGCCTTTTTTAAAAAATCGTTTTGCCGACGTTTATCTCTCCCAACTTCTCGTTCATTATTCGTTTCAGCCTGCCACTCCACGCCCTGGAAATATGGTTATATTTACCTCATTGGCAAGTTGTAGCGACAATTGCAGGATGGTCTGACGCAGCTTATCGCTGTAGTCGCTGGGACCACGCAAACAACCTTTGCAGAGAGGTACTACCGTCCTTGTTCTCTCCTTCTATTGCAAGACCATGGCACAACGGCTGAACAGAGGCATTCGCCCGCCTGCTTACTCGACGTGGAAGAGAGAGCGGCTAGTCACGTGGTCGCTGTTAATATGTGCTCTACCGCTGGTGAGGCAAGCTTTGTCATCCTAGCAGCGGTCGGAACAGCGGCTGCGGCGGGAGCGCATATATCCGTTATTCGCTTCAAGGCCGAGCAGAGATAGACGGCGAGACACTCTCGACTAGGTCGGTAGAGCTTTTGATTTACAAGAGTGTGTCACATAACAGTGCTACAAGGAGCGCTGGTTCGCACTTCCAGGTTTACGTGCACTGAAATACCTGATAAAGTGCATGGAAGGACGACCGTCATCGTGGATGAATTGTTAGAGAATCGGCCGTGTTAAATATGATGTTGTAGGCTCGGTCCCTTTCTCTGGCAAGTTGTTTTGATGCAGGTAAATTCTATTGCATTCATATCATCATTACTATACATCTTTTAAAAGTAGTGCACACAATGACTGCTATAGACGTTATGCGAAATTGAGGACATCTGTCAACCATCGTGTGCATACCAGCATGTTAGCGGCTGAGAGCGGCACAGTCCGCACAGTCCGCATGGATTTTCGCATACGTATACTTAAGGCGTACCAACGTGAGGCGTGTATTGACTGATGATCGCAACGCCGACGCGTTTATGCGTCTCTTGCAGCACACATAGAGGAGCTCTGAATGCTGAAGAAAAAAAGGTAAGCCGTAAGCTTTGTCCGTTGTTGATTTTGAAAGCTGATAACGTTTTCAGCATTTACTTCGCCTACTGCTCCCGAAAGACATGTTTGCGTTCTCCTTTGTAAGCAAGTAAGACGTACATTGGTGTTTGGTCTCGTCTTTCCTCAACTTGCTACATGCCAAAGCAAAATAACTATTTGCAACGTATTCGCTAGCAGCCGTTTACCAAGTGAGGGCAAATCGTACGCTTCACGCTTAAGCCATCTCCACCCAACAGAATTAATCGAAGCTAATTGCGCGTGCCTGCAATTCGCTGAATGTGCTTTGTTTATTGCGTTTTGGTAATGCCACACGCTGAATTAGAAGCAAGTGCGCCTCCTTGGTTCATTCTGAGAAGTAAGGGACATGGTGCTAAAGCACCTTTGCTTCGTTTTGTTTCGTTTTCTCTTCTGGAGTTTGACAAGCTGCCGTTTAGTGAGTTGACTCCCACATGACTGCGCACGTTTTTCAAGCATTAGATACACTAGGCGCTATCAACGAAATGCAGACACGTGCAATTAGCCAGATAAAGCTCGTTGTGTCAAGATGGCTTCCGCGTAAAACATCAGAGCCCAATTGGTAAACGGGTGCTAGCGAAAACATTGCACAGACTGCCTTAATTAGGCGTGCACACATTTGAAGAAATACGAATAGAAATGCTATTGCACATCTTCTTTCCTTAGAAAGGTGAGCTCAAAGACGTTTTTTCGGGTACGGTAGCAGGAGCACATTCTATAAACGTCGCTAAAAAAATAAGAAGATATGCTTACAGCTTATTTTTATTAGTTAATCATTTCGAGTTCCTCTCTGTGAGCAGCAGCGGATGCAGCAATACGTCGGCATTGCGATTATCAGCCAATACGCGCTTCATGTCGATACGTCTTACGTCAACGTATACGTAAGTTCACACGTGGATTGCTCATACTGCGCTGCGCTTAATGTTTAACATGGCGGCATGCACACAACGGTCGACAGATGGCAGCAATTTTAATAAGGTCTATCTCTGCCTTGGTTCACTGCCTTTCGGCTCTTATATTGGTAGTCTCTAGTAGGGAAATCAGGCTGTTTACTTATTCCATTTTCTTTGCAATGTCTCGTGTTCCGCCTGCCAAAATCACCACATTTCAAAGAGATAAGGTTCAGTGGGATAGCTTGTATTGATGTCGATGATGTAGACTACTTTTCTTGCACCTGGCCAACTGGAAATTAAGTAACGGGCAAATAACAAGTCTGGTGTTTTGTAGAAGGCATACCATTGCGTGGCCTCTCTAATTCTCACCCCTCAAAATCGTGCTGATCTTACAAACACCATTCACCATGTTCTCTCCTGAACAACTCTTTCCTCGTTTAATTACATTTATAACAATGCGAGGAGACAACAAAGTATGGTTTCTCAATTTCTAAGGCTAAGGCGTTTAGTTCCAGTATTTCGTCGATAGAGCGAACCTTTGCGAGCAGTCTATTTTGATCTGCTAACCCAGGTGACCACGAACAGAAACGAGACGAAAAAAGGCAGTGCAAATGCTCTGGAATACGCTCGAATGCGACAGGCTTCATGTGTCCATTCCGGTCAATTTCGTCCTATCCTAGATAGCGCTGCCATTGCATCCACCAAGACGCGGGAGGAAACCTCTTTTCGACTGGAACGTATACCCGCTCTCTATACGCCCCATAATATCTGTGCACGCCTCACGCTTGCGTGTTAGTGAGTAACTACAGCCTCTGTCATTTCCAGCTGGGTGAACCAGCTACACGGAACGATTACTCAGTGCCGTCCGACAATAAAATTCGCAATCGAGCCACAAAGCTCTTGAAAAAAAGATAACCGCAGAAAAACAACAGCATCACGCTGTAAACTAAGAGCTTGGGGCAAACTATGGAAAGAATAGGACACAAGCAGTTCTTCTTGCTCTAGGACATCAATTGTGTGGCTGACCATGCTGAGGTACCCACGCGGATGAGTTCCGCTGACCCCAGCTCGGATTCCGCCTTTCTTCCACTATTGAACGCGCGTTGCTGTGCTAATCCATCGATGTGCTCCCAGCTAAAAACACAGATGGAGTTTCAGACGTCATGATGAATATCCGTCACTAATAAGTTGTACCGTAGCATGAGCGTGAGCCTAAAAATTCTCTACAACGAAGAGTACTAGCTAGGACAACTACACAAGAACTACGTACAGTTGGTACCCCCTTTATTCCATCCCCAGTGTAGGGTAGCATACCGAATACTAGCATCTGGTCAACCTCCCCGGCTTCCCTTTTCTCGTTTCTCTTTCTCTGGTTAACCAGCAAGCATAAAACGTTCGACTCCGGTGTTTACCGCTGCATTAAGCCCGATGGTTCGTTGCAGAGTTTGTCCGTATCGGTTAATGTCTGTGGGGTAATTTAACTGCTGTCAGCCACCAGTGTGTTTCCTCCATTTATTCTAGACCAGTTGTAAGCAGTAGAGCTTGACTAATTTCTCTTGTACATGTGCCCCCCCCCCCAGGTTGAAATGCGTTAAGTTTGAGCGCTTAAAAAATGACAATGGACATACGTTATTATTACAACGTCTGCAAGCTAACAGTTCCTTTCAAAAGCACGTGATTTCTATGCGCACGACATGCTACGCATTAAAAACCCCAAAGTGGACATGCCTCATCTGATCATTAACGTTTGAGAGGACGGCCTTCCTACATCATTTAGCTTTATTCTCTGGAGATATCATTCGCCACATCAAGGTTCAAGATTGCAAGTTGGCTTTGAAAGGGCCGAGGAGTGTCTCACTTTCGTTGTGACGGCACCGACGATATTACACCGTTATCGACAATTCCAGTGTTATAACACTGTACGCATTTCGGAAGGCTACTCCACGCTCCTCGCATCGTAGCGAAAACTGAAAACTCAAGTCAATGGCCTACTTTTATATTGTCATATTCATAACCTTGCGCCACTGCGGTGTTGTGGCCCGATTGGTCCACTGGAAGAACCTTATCTCCCTGGCATACACGTAGCCATCTGGTTTGAGGAAGGTGTATTCCTAGCCATCACGTCGGACAGACTCGCATGCTTCAAACGGCGCTAGTATGTACCAGGGTTGCTCGTGTAGTCGTAGCTGATGACGAAGCACACGTTGGTCGAATACACGTTTCTGGCTGCCACGTCAGTCGCCACCGAGATAGCCACCCGACCGGACTGCAAGGCGTTCAACGACCACTTGGGTTCGTGATCGACCTTTTTAGGGGCGAAGCTCCTTACGGCGTAGGTCACGCGTCCCGCGTCATCGTAGTAGCCACCTCTTGTTTAGTCCTTGGAATTGCCGCTGGATGACGGTACTTCTATACGATGAATATATGATGAGAAGATGCTAGATGGCGTTACTTGCAGTATTCACTAGGCGGACGGACGGACGGGCAGAGGCCCGTATGGACAGACAGACAGACAGATGCATGAACGGATGGACGGTAGCACGGATGGACGGATGGATACGAAGAAGGACGCACAGATGGGCGGACGCCCGGAGGTACGCATGGAGGGACGCATGGATGGACGCATGGAGGCGTGAACAGACGTACAAACGCAAAGACAAACGCACGCACGGACAGACAAACGCATGGATGGACGGAGGCACGCATGGATGGACGGATGTTCGCACAGACAGACGCAACGATGGACGGAAGTGCGGATGGACTGACGGATGATTCACCCAACTCATAATCATGCACTCCATGGATATTCTGTGATATTTAGGGGCGGAGCTCCTTAAGCTATGGTTCAAGTGCATCCCCGTTTTATGTAGTAGTAGAAGTAGTAGTAGTAGTAGTAGTAGTAGTAGTAGTAGTAGTAGTAGTAGTAGTAGTAGTAGTAGAAGTAGTAGTAGTCGTAGTAGTAGTAGTAGTAGTAGTAGTAGTAGTAGTAGTAGTAGTAGTGCGCCATAGTAGTACATAACCACCTCCACAGCTGGACTGGAGGAGCGGCACACACGCACTCACTTTTATTGAGGAGAAAACGAATGCAAGTTGATCATAAATAAAAAGATAGCTGTTCCTGATAAATACCCTACAGAGTCAAGTATCAGTGACTTAATCTGAAATAAAATTTGCCTTGAATTTGATGCCTACTAAAAAAACTAGTATCAGAAGGACGCACTTAGAACACTATCAGACCAGAGAAGTTGCCAGGTTGAACTCGCGGGGCGTAACCTCCTAGGTTTTAGCAAGGTTTAGCGAGAGTTGGGCCGCAGTGCCACGAACTAACGGCGGTGAAAGGTGGGAACTAGACACGAAGCGCAGGCCGTAAGAGACTGCGCGCGTGCCGCTCCTCCAGTCTGATCGCGCCACCTTTTGTTTAGTCCTTGAAATTTCCTCTGAATGGCGGTAATTCTATACGATGATAATATTTTGAAAAAAAAAGTGAGGTGGCGGCACTTGGAGTGTTCACTAGATGGACGGATGAATGGACATATGCACAGACGAAGAGACAGACAGATGCATGGATGGACGGATGGACGCGTGAATGGACGAACGCAGGGCAATCGCACAGACAAACGCATAGACGGTTGGATGGACGCACGAACAGGTGGGCGGATGGTCGCACAGATGGACGCACGGACAGACGGCAGCAAGAACGAATGAATGGACGGCAGCGCACATGGAAAGATGGTTGCTTCATCCCACTCATCACCATGCACTCCATTGAGATGCTCTGGTTTTTTTTTAATTGGTCGCAATCACATGCAGAAGCTTTATGGCAACCATGAATGCACTTTGCAGACGTAATACGTGCCTTACATGCATACATGCAGCGTGAAACAATGTGAATAGGTGGTGCGGTTTGTACGGGAACGTCATCATTTGTGCGATTTGTGCACCAAGTATACTTCCGCAAGATTCGGTGCGATGCAAACGACGACGTAGAACTCAAAAACTGAAATACAACTTCGCAAGGTTTTTCTTGCAAATGGTCTTTGCAATAGCGCTGTTAATCGCAGAAGTACGCGATAGAGAAGTCACTAGAGCTAGAATTCGCAACTTTAAAGCGCCTCAACGGTCTGATAATCCGGGGCCGAATTCACAAAGCTTTCTCTTTGGCTACGCAATTTCTTAGCCAAAAATTCTCTTATCTTGAGGGATTACTATAGCGCGGGTATGAATTTAACTTATTCGGCACTTAAGAGGGCAAGGAGGACACACGATGGCCAATGAAACGACAAGGAAAGAAAGAAGTGTGTGCCGACAATATCAAGGTAGCACGCAAAGCGTCTAGCATCGAGAGTATACGATGATAGCGAATGATTTGCTGCAGCTAAGTTCAGTTCCGCGAGCGTCTGCTACAGCGCTTACGGGATGCCGCGTACGTTGTAATAGACGTTTTGGTGGGCTGTGCAAAGCCAAGCACTCGCCTTTAATCAACGACTGTAGCTAAAAAAATAATTGCTCGATGGCCTTAAGCCACCGAGCAACCCATGCACTATCTCGCCAAGTAAAAGTAAACAACAGTCCAGGTGCACCACATAAATGAAACCACACATAAATCGATGCATTCAATGTTTGAAAATGTGCCTTGAATGTCTTCCCCTATTTAACGCGACCAGTTACCTTACATTTCATTGAAGCTGCGCTGCTACTTAACTAATTTGGTGCAATCTAGCAAGGTATAGTGGTGAACGTAAGGATGTTTTGTACCTATAGTCAAAGGTAGCCTTTGTTACAATTTTCTAATTAGAAGACACATGAGCGACTTTGGTGCCTGCAGACGAATTGTGCGGAAATAGATAACAGCAGTAATCAAATGAAATTGTGAGCGCGATTTCGCTGGTTCCATGCACCGCAGCATTTTTATAAAGCCGGAATGCGAGAACGTGCATACGCTTACGCTTAGGTATATGTCTACGTAAAATGAGGGAGACTCGTCGGGAGGTGTCTCAGTGCTAATGCTTTTCACAAAACACGGTGCAAATATTTTGTCCAGCATTGTTTGAGTGCGCAAACAAAGCAAGGGACGTGTATACGAGTCTTGAGGTCGAGAGACGTTATCACACGTGCGAAAAAGATGAAAAGAGAGAGAGAGAGACTCTCGTTCGGCTTCGCGAAAGCTTGAAATTGATAGATAATAAAGACAATTTTGTGGCCAAGCAGACGTCAGGGAAAGTCTCCGCAAAGCAGCGTCAGATCTCGGAGAGCATAAAAAAGTGAAGTACGCGTTATATGGGAGTGACAGCCTCTCAGAAAGCGAGATGAAGTGTGACTGTCCTTAGACGTGAGAATCAATGCTAATTAGGAGAGTTGAGTTAATGAGCCAAAACTTTCCTAAATAACAATAATGGAAGCAAACTGAGCATTCATCTAGTGAAAGTGACACTAGTGACAGTGAACTCATAATAGTTGATTAGCGTTGTCATAGGCAGATATATATTTTTATTTTCTTATTTATATTTGCCAAACTATGAGAAGGTAGCCTACGTTAGAGCCGGCTATCCCAACGTCATGACAGTAATGTACAAGAATAAATAGCGCACGGTTATACAGTCACACGTGGCGGTTTCTATCTTCTAGTAACCTTGGGCAAACGCATTCTAACAATTTTTTCTATTTTCATCATCATAAGTTAATGCTGTAGGGAGGGGCAGAGGGGAGGGCATTCTTACACAGTCTTTATTTTGTTTTTGAACTTCCACAGTTCACGATAGTTTCGAGCACTCGGCAGCAGGCAAATGAGAATATCAAGCGTAAGAAATAGTATAGTTTGGCAGCGCCACTACCAGAAATTTCTCGCATAGTAGAAATGCTGTATCGCTAAAAAATTAAACACTCACGCACACACACAAAACCATTGTTACTTTCAACTATAAAACTGTCATCCAGAGAATATTTGGTGTAGTGATGTTCACTGTCGCCCATTAGTGGTATGACCTTGCAGAACCCCGTGATTCGCTGCAGCGTGAGAAACACTCATAAGCTGAATCAGCTGTCGACTCATGACCATCTCCAAAATGCCTTGCCATGATAAATTTCCGCTTAATCCACGTAGTTTGCCTTGAGCGATAAGAAATATTTTTGAGATTCTGGTTCTCTTGGCCACGGTGCAGATCTATTTTTTTACTATGTCTGTGTGCTATGCCCTCTTGAGTATCAGCTGTTAATTTTGTTATAGGCTAATTAGTCATAGTATCTAGCAAGATGAGGCATCGCGCTTCTGTGTTCGACGACATGCATTCAATTTGTACACTCGGGGTCATGCATTGAAATCTCCCCATTAGGTTTTTTTTTGTCAACCAATTTTTTTCCCTATATGTGTCGATTCTCTACCCTATGCTAGTAGCAATTTCTTTCAACCATTAACTAACTTTTAGCGGCACGTTAGTTGTTGCCGCTGTTTCTTGCTTCGAAGTTGTTGTTGTTGGCTCTTCGGGAACGAAACGGTCATGATCGCACAACCATGTTTTTGTTATCACTGAAAGTTATCCAAATGACTTGACGCGTTAACCTATATCTAGAGTGTCTACGCTGAGAGGCGTAGGGAGTGTTTTATGGGCCTCAATTAAGGTGCACATTATATAGGTGTCAAAAACAGAAGGTGAGTGCCTAGAAAACATGCCAGAGTTCACGCGGGGGATTCCTCTCCTTGTACGAGGCGCAACAAGAAGCGCAATGCCTTCCTCGGAACGCTGTTTTCTTAACACCGCATAAGAAAGCAACTCAGTGCCACCGTACCAAAAGAAGGAACACACATTAGACTCCAGTGATCTTACAACACGTAAAGGTGGTTGCACCACATGAGAAAGGTACCAAATGCGCCCGCAGAAGGTACCTTCCGCTCAAGAAACGAAAAGTCAAAATTCCGTTCGTCCTCAACTTTTTGTTTTACTTCGTCGAGATCGTTTAACCAAACAGAGTTACAGATGCCACAGTGGTTGTATAGAATACCCGAAATTGGGAAGAGACGCAGCTGAACGAAGAGGGGAAGCGGAGATAGGTCTGGACACAGCCGGGCTAGAAGAGCGGCACGCGCGCACTTTCTTATGGCCTGTGCTCCTAAAGAGAGAGAGAAAAAAACGGCACATTTTTCACATCACGTTGCAGGTGAGGGTGGGGGCACAGTGCCATGAACTAGCGGCGGTAAAGGTGGTAACTAAACACGAAGCGTAGCCCCCAGTCAACGCCTCGCTTCTAACCAGCCGCACGTGTTTGAGTTAGAAACGAGAAAGAAACCCGCGCGCGTTAGTCATGCATTAAATTAAGATAGTTGTTTCTGATGAAATAACTTACAGAGACGAATATTGGTGACTTAATCTTCAATAAAGTTTGCCTAGAATTTGAAGCCTAATAAAGAAGACTAGTAACACAAAGACGCACTTAGAGCACTACCAGACCAGAGATGTTGCCAGGTTGAACTCGCGGGGCGTAACCTCCTTGGTTTTAGCAAGGTTTTGCGAGGGTTGGGCCGCAGTGCCACGAACTACCGGCGGTGAAAGGTGGGAACTAGACACGAAGCGCAGGCCGCATGAGAGTGCGCGCGCGCCGCTCCTCTAGTCTGGCCATGGTCTGGAGTTTAGAGAGCCAATAAATAAGTATATACCGGGATTACGAGAATTTCAGCGCTACACCTGAAATAGCACCATACTGAAAGAATAAACGCAGGCTATGTGAAAGACTATCTTCAGCTAAGAAAGAACAGAGTTATGTCGTAAGCAAAAAATGGCAGCATATCCACGGAGTGAATGATGGAGAGTGGGGCGAAGCAATCGTCCATCCATTTGTACTTGCTTCCGTCCATCCATACATCCATCTGCCCGTTGGGGGCGTGCGTCTGTTCGTGCGTCCGTCCCTGCTTTCGTCAATGCATCTGCCCGCGCGTGTCCGTCTGTGTGTTCGTTTGTCCATCTATTCAACACTCCAAGTACTACCATCTCGCATCTTTTCATCATATAGTCTCCATATAGTAGCACCGCCATCCAGCGGACATTCCAAGAACTAAACAAAAGGTAGCACACGCACACTTTCTTACGGCTTGCGCTCCGGGTCTGCTTCCCACCTTTAACCACCTCCAGTTCGTGGTATATACTAGTTCACTGTATTGATGGCACTGAGGCCCAACGCTCGCTAAATCTTTTCAAAGCCAAGGAGGTTACGCCCAGCGAGTATAACGTAGCAACCTTTTTCCTGTCAGATAGTGCCCAACGTACATGCCAATGGCTGCTAATGGGAAATGAGAGACAGGAGAATTCGGCTTTTACTTTTTACGGCTTGAGCTTTGTATCTACTTCCCACCTTTAACCACCTCGAGTTCATGGTATATACTAGTTCATTGTATTCATGGCACTGTGGCTCAACGCTCGCTAAACCTTTCTAAAACAAAGATTACACCCAGCTAGTATAACGTAGCAACCCTTTCTTGTCAGATAGTGCTCAATGTACATTCTAATGGCTGCTAATGGGGAATGAGAGACAGGGGAATTCGGTTTTTAGTTAACGCGCATGCTGCGAATTCTTTTTCTTCAACAACGCACAGGCGAAATCTCCCACCGGCACCACCTTGGAGGTCAAAATGTAACACTTGTTACACACTACGACTACGACTACGACTACGAGGGACGAACGGGTGCCACTATAAGAAGCTTCGCCCCTAAATCTGTAACCTTTACGAAAGCGCTGCCCAAAAGCGCAAGACCTCGGACACGCGAATCCCCTTTAGAGCACATATAAATGGCTCAAGACAATGGACACCCATGTTTAGGAGAATCTCATTTCTGAAAAAAATTACACAGATACAAAAGACATTTATGTGTTACATTGTTCGTTCTCACGACACGCTATAATACATCTTAATAGATATTCAAATGCTCAATAGAAATTGTTGGTATCTGTAAATAGAAATTCTAACGTGCATAAAGAAAACTATGCGCAGGAGTACGTAAAGTTCATGAAAAAAATCAAAATACAACATTTAAGAAGTGCGTATAAGCATAAATAAATATTCTACAATACTAAATACAGGTTCAGTGAATACACAAACACTAGCCTACCTTCTCAGTATTGAAAGCATGGGGTGGACACGTTGTTCTTTCTGAGAATAATAAGTCGTGTTGACCACCGCATGAGGAAAGCTTCCTCCCCCAGAATGAATAACTGTTCGTTCAGATGTGTTAGCATCATGGTTCTTAAGCGATATAGCAAAGGAAACATGGCCCTCTCAGGGCGTCCCCACAGGCATGCCAGTCCCCTCCGCTTCCACAATACAAAAGCACCAATGCACATTATAAACTCAGCAAAAATGTCTCTGTGCCGCGACTGCCATTGCATGCTTACTTGAAACATGCTGGTCACCAAACGCCAGAAAGTGCGTGTGTTTAGAAAAAGTTTATTCTATCACGGGACGAAAACAAACCTAAGGAATGAGCATCTATACGACAAACACAATAACAAACAAAAAACAAAGCACAACATACATTAAACATTCAAACAAAAGTGTCCAAGTCCATAGGATGTCCATAGTCCATGGTACTAATAACTACATACTCTACACATGTACACAAATCACAATATGGACAATGTACATGGTGATATATGTGCAGAATTTACAAGACTACGTGAAGATGTTAGAAAATGTGTACAACAGGTATGAATATTCATAAATCTTACATAACTTACAGCGTTAGGATGAAGTGCATATATAGAAGAGCTCACACTCATATGGGACATACACAAACACATAGAAATAGTAAAAACGTTCTGATTACATGCACTAATCAGACATTGACAGGTGACCTGGCTATAAGAACCAGGCTAGGTGGAAGACTAATCGAACACGTCCGGTAGCTATCGACAGAAAGCGGCACGACCATTGTCGCAGAAATTCTTCCTCCCCAAGCAAGAACAATTCCTCCGACAGAAAAGATAAGAGTTCAGAGTAGAGGCGTTCCAGAATCGGAAAGAGAGCACGACGACGATGACCTGCCGCAACAGTTTCGCACTTATTACGCCACAAACAAAAAGCTTTCGCAGCTATCAGAAGGCGTGCAAAGCGACTACGCGAGCAGCGACCAGATGTTACAAAGCGATTAACACCTAGACCACGAAAACTAGTGTTAACTGACTTCCAAAACACCTTTGCAATGACATATTGCTGCAGCATATGCTGGTTAGATTCCTGTAACGGGCAGTTAGGACAAGTGGAAGATTGGACCATGCCCCACTGCTCCAGTCTGTCCCGTGTTGGGAGTACTATCCATCCCAGACGCCACATAAAGTCACGGAGGTGACCAGGCAAAAATCATGCCGTTATCGTGCTCCACGAGACATGTCTCGATCGTGCTAAACGGGCTGGAGGAACCAGAAGAAGCAGAAGAACCGCCGTTGTATCTACAATGCGGCTTTCGAGAATGTTCAGATCGGGACAAAACTGCTGCGCGTGTTGATAAGATGCAACTGTCGTTGAGTAAGATGCAGCCACGTTAAGTGCTTGTGGTGCAGAATGAAGCCATGCATCTGGTAGTAAATAGCGTAACTTGGTGCGTAAGAAATGCCAGGCAAGATCACGCGCGGGGCACTTATCACCATGCAACAACCAAAGTAAGAATCGTAGGGCAAGCAGCCGGCATCGAACAAAGAAGGATGGGAATACGAATCCACCGCAGTTTCTCGGTTGCCCAAAAGCTGCTCTGCAAAGCAACTCTGTTCCACCTGACCAGAAAAAAGAGCCAATGAGGGATTGCAACGACCTAGTGATTCGTAATGGGGCTGTAAGACATGAGATATCTACCATGCACGGCCGCAAAACACCGTCTGTGCTAAATGCCTTCTTTCGAGCATCGGTAAATCATACTCTTGTGCCTCCCGGACGTGTCTTTCTACATCTTCGACTACTGAATTCTACAAGGAGGCTGATATGCTGTAGCAAGTACAATCACGCCCCAGAATGCAAATGGAGTCACTTTTTTGAAGACCAAAAAAGGGACTTAGGCAGGCGTCTGGGAAACCAATGAATGAATATCGACATTTTGAAAAATTTAACGCAGCACCTAAAATCGCGCCATACGTAGCAAAAAGTCGTAGGCTATGGGATAAACTGTCCTCATTCTTTAAATACAACGTGACGTCATCAGCAAATGCTGCCACCGTCACGGTACCACTACCGGGAAGAGGAAGGCCTCTAAAGTAAGGATCAGGGATTAGCGAATGAAGGAATGGTTTGAGGCCGAGTACAAAAAAGTGCAGGAGATAAAGGACACCCCTAACGAACACCACGGGTAACAGGAAATGGCGCACTCTCAAAACCATCAAGAAACAACGTGCTGCGTATATTTCGGTATGCGTTTCTGAGAAACTCAACGACGTTTTGCGAGAAGCCAAATGCTGCAATTACGTTAAATATAAAGCTATATGTTCGAGGCGATCGAATGCCTTTTCCTGGTCAAGTGAAGCCAAGAGTCCCCGAGCTGGTCTTGTTAACGTGTACGCAACTAAACCACACATAACAAAGGAGCGGCTGTGGATTTCTCTTCCAGGAATAGAGCACGTCTGATGATGACCTATTAAGGAGGGCATCAGGCTTCTCAAACGCCGAGTGATAACTGTCGCGAAAGTTTTGTAATCAACGTTGAGGAGTGGTATTGGTCTTCACTCCTGTGGGCGAACTAACGATAAGTCATGTTTAGGTATTAAAACAATTCGGCCATGGCGAAAGCGATCAGGGAAATCAAAGTTCTCAAAACAGCGGCAAATACCAGAGGTGAAAAGAGCACCAATGTCTTCCCAAAACGTTAAATAAAACTCAACAGGCAACCCGTCCGGCCCGGGGCCCGAGCCACGCTTCATGGAAGACAGTGCCTCTTTCGCTTCGTCAGCTGACGGACTTGTGCAAAGTTGTTCAGCTACTTCAGATGAAATTTCAGGCAGCCTACTTAACATTGTGGCTGTCTCGGTGGTACCGCGATGTGATGACATTGTCGTACGAGCCATGTTGGCAAAGCGATCTAGGAAAACTGAATTTATTTATTTATATTTATTAGTATACCCTCAAGACCCAGAGGGTGTTACAGAGGGGGTGGGTACAATATGAATGTGGCAAAAAATAATAACAACAGTGAAGGAAATACAACAAATAATAGTTAAAACAGAAAAAAAACAAGACACGAAAAACGAAAAACAGTGTGCAGTTACGCCATAATGTGTTTCGACACTGCGGATTTGAACAGCCCTTGATCCTTAGTGGCAGCAATGGAGGGGGGAAGGCGGTTCCATTCCCTGCTTGTCTTCGGAAGAAAAGACTGCAAAAAGTGGTTGGTGTGGCAGAAAGGAAATGGCTACTTTATTCTGATGGTCAACACGGGATGAGGTGTATGCAGGTCCTGAGATTAATTCCTCTCTAAGTACTTGATTATGAAAGAAAATTTTATGAAAGAGCGACAGACGGAAAATTGTTCTTCTCGTGACCAGATCTGGGAGTTCAAGAGTAGATTTCATTAAGGTCACACTGGCAGTACGAGCATAGTTGTTATGAATTAAGCGGGCTGATCGGTTTTGGACAGCTTCTAAGGCTTCAATTAATGTCGATTGAGCTGGGTCCCATATGGCAGACGCGTACTCGAGTTTTGGTCGGACTATTGTTTGGTAAAGCTGCAATTTAAGGTGTGTTGGTGCTTGGCGAAAGTCTCTGCGGAGGTAACCAAGAGACCGGTCAGCGTTGTTGATAATGTAGGTAATGTGAGAATGCCACGATAGATCCTTTGTTATGTGAACTCCAAGGTATTTGTAGCTACTAACCTGCTCTAATCTAGTTCCATTTAATGTGTAGTTGAAAAGCTTCGGAGTGATAGAAGAGCGTGTGATTGTCATGCTTTTACACTTAGTAACGTTAAGGTTCATTAGCCACGTATTGCACCAGTCAGAGACGCGATTAAGATCACCTTGAAGAAGAACGTTGTCGTCTTCGTTAGTTATTCTGCGGTACAAAACGCAGTCGTCAGCAAACAGTTTTATGCATGACTTAAGGTTACTTGCTAGATCATTGATGTAGACTAAAAAGAGTAAAGGACCTAAAACGGAACCTTGCGGTACGCCAGATCTAACTGCACAGGGATTTGAGGAACAATTATTAGCGGTAACATACTGAGTGCGGTTAGTAAGAAAGCATTCAATCCATTTCAGAGTGTTAGGGTCGATATTCAGTATGCTAAGCTTAAGTAGTAGTAATTGGTGTGACACTTTATCAAAGGCTTTCGCGAAATCTAAAAAAATGCAATCTACTAGTATTTTGTTATCTAGTGCTGAGATGACGTCATGTGTAAAACATAGAAGCTGAGTTTCGCACGAATGATGCTTACGAAATCCGTGTTGGATTTCGTAAGCATCATGATCACGTGTCGGCGGCAACGCAGTGTGTAACGATCTGGCAGCCAGAGTTCCTAGTCGACTCGATGGGTTGAGAAGCGAGCTTTTCGAAAAGCGTAGTACCCAAGGGTGAGCACATGGATTACGTCTGCATCGCGAAGCAGCCGCCGTCAATGACGAAGCTGCTATAAGGCATTGAAAACGACCCCATAACTCTCGCTGCCATGCGCGCATCAAGGGAGTTAGCCGTTCAACCCGAAGAGCAATACGCAGCTTTGTGGCAGTGTCTGCTAGTTCTTCGGACGTACGGCGTCTATGAGCCTGCCCTGCTACTGAGCAGTGTAAACGCCACTGTGTCTTGAGCATGACCCACACCTCCAGACCGCATCCCAAAAGAGAGGCGCGCAAGATTCTATATAAACTGCAGCGTGAACGCGCGTCGTGCAGAATGCGGATGTCAAGACGCCAAGGTTTCACTGATTATGAAAAGGGAAGGTGAGCCTCAAGCGTCACTGGTCGGTGGTCTGATATATAGACCGGGGATGATGGTAATGTTACTACATCAGTGTGCGATACGGAGGAAGCCAGCGCGCTCGGCACATAGAAACGATCCAACCGACTAGACGACGTCTGCCAGGACTTGGCGTCCAGGCATACTGTGGTCCATGCACTAGTCTGTACGTATCTATCAAAGAAAAATGTTGCACAAGGCGACGCAGCTCTCGCGCGTTCCAATCAGAGTGACCCCATCCTGGACCTTGCACGTAAGCTCGCGTTTCTAATACACAATTAGTGCGTACCAGAAAGTACGCCCCACAAAACATTCCGATGCAGCGATGCAGCATGACTGGTAATGGAGCTGAACACATCGGCGCAAATGCACTTGCTCTGACATGCACAACCATAATACGTGCTCTGGTATTTTGCCCGAACTTATCAAAAAGAACCAAAGTCTTCAAGAATATTGCGAATTGCGTTGATGGTATATGTACCAGATGAATTCATTGGTTTATTTCTTTAGCTCATCGCCTCTGTCAAAGATCTGTAAAAGTATAACCACGCTCTTTAACGGCACCGTTAAATAGCTAATTCTGCAGAAGTTTCGGTGATGGTGGCGGCGGTGTCATCGTTCCTGGTTGTGAGGTAAAAATCAGTGTCGCCCACTCTACCTGCAGAATTTCTGCTCCACAGGATCTTCCTCTCATTCCTAACCCCACCCCTTCGTCTTGGTAGTCTGCACCAAGGAGGTTTAAAGAAAAATTGCTGGAGTGGAAGCTCCCGCAATGCCTTGCCAGCAGAAGTCAAGCCACCCTTTGCCACTGCCAAGATGGCGGAAACGTGCTCTTTTCTGATAGTGCCCACTTAAAGATCAAGTGGCTTTTTGATACGTTATGTAAATGCTACGTTAGTTCTACATTAAAGAATAGTTGTTTCAGACGAAATAACACATAGAAACAGGTATGAACGACTGAATCTTCAAATAACTTTGCCTCCAATTAGAGGCTAACTACGGAAAACTAGTAACATTAAGACGCCCTTGGAGCACTATGTGACCTAAAAAAGTTCCCACATTGAACTCGTTGGGCTTGCGAAAGAAATGCTTCGTTTTTAATCGCTGAACGGTGATACCTTATCATGCGCCTAGGAAGATGGCCGCCACAGCCGCCATCTTTCCAGAGGAACGGCTTGACTTCTGCGCAATCATTTCCACTCCAGCAATTTTTTTAATCCTCCTTGGTCTGCACTGATCTGCTTACACCGGCAGCAACAGCAGTAGCTGGTCCAGCGGCCTTGCAGGGTCGCGCAGGGCAATGGCGCCCTGTACTGAGGGCCTCATCCAATGAAAGGTGTGTGTGTACATTCGCCAATAAAAGTTTTTTTTCTCTCTCTGTGTGTGTGTGAGCGAAAACAACCATATTCACCAAGTGAATAATTTTAGATAAGCTTGCCGGGAGAACGCCGATTCATCCACCATAATATAAAGACGTTATCGGTTTGTTTGACAGCATACCCGCCTCACTTCTGCTTCGCTGGCCTATGACTCCGGGTTTGCTTAACGACGAGTTAGTCGTCTTCGCATTGGTCTGCTGCGTTGCCAGCCCACTGCTCCGCTGCTTTGGCTTCGGGGGTGTTCATAATGCGGAGCGGTAATGAAAAGTGTTCACTGAGTGAGTCCCAGCAAAGAGAAAGGAAGCACGCGAAACGACAGTGCTGTATGCAAGCGCGGCGCCCTAGCAGTCACTTAGTTGACTAGAGCAATTTTCTTCGCGGTGTGCCAACAAGACGCCGGGTGAAGACTTCGAGGGCTAGGCGCCCTACAGGTACGAGGTTCCGTTATCAAAGACTTGGCTAGTACGCGACCACTACGGTGGTTGGTAGCCATCGCCACAAGCCTTATGCTCGTCCAAGTGCGTTAAACCACATGAGTGATACTGCAGGACACAATGAAAAGCCTGGGGGCTTACAGGTGCGTCCAAGCATCATAAAGCCGGCACGTTTGCAAATTCACAACCGCGAAATGGCTCCAGCGAGCACAGCAGCATTGGAAGATGATGAAGCTGAGAGCAAGAAGCCTCGCTTAGAAGAGAATCCTCTCGACGCTAAAACGTCAACTTATTACCTAAGTGATGAAGAAGACATGGGCGAAGATGAACCATTTACGTTGGTTACTTATAAAAAGAAACGAGCAGAGGGTATCCCAGTCGTCTTTCGTCCAACAGCTGAAGGTGCTAGCTTCTGGAAAGTGAACCCCAATCGAGTGTCAGCTGAAGTAGTTTCCGCTGCTAAAGAAAAAGTGCAGTCATTCAGAACGACCAGAGATGGAAGCTTTAGTGTCAGCGTTGCTTCCTTAAGTTCAGCCAAGCGGCTTCTGATGCTTTCACATGTAGGGGGCTTGGAAGTTAAGCCTTTCATCCCAGAGTCATACACTCGGAACGTTGGGAAAGTAAAACATGTTCCTCTGCAGTATTCAGATGAACAATTCCTAGAGTACTTGAGAGATGCAGGGGTTATATCGGCGCGGCGGCAAATAAAATACTACCGCCAG
Organism: Rhipicephalus annulatus; assembly: GCA_013436015.1. NCBI lineage: Eukaryota > Metazoa > Arthropoda > Arachnida > Ixodida > Ixodidae > Rhipicephalus > Rhipicephalus annulatus. Next base: position 945,410 of record WOVY01014650.1, read on the forward strand.
GAAGATGGAGGAGTAACGACGCGTCCACTTCACTCAGTGATCCTGACTTTTCGAGATGACCGCCCGATTCCAGGAAGAATCTACTTAGGATTCACCAGTCACCCAGTGGAAGAATATCTTGGTCCAGCACTTCGGTGCTATAACTGCCAGTGATTCGGACACATGGCGAAAAGTTGCCGTAACACACGCCGGTGTAAGATCTCAGAAGAACACCATCATAAGGAGTGCAAGTCTGTTCTTCAGCCTAAGTGTGCAAACTGTGCAGGTAATCACGCTGCCTCATATTCAGGCTGCCCGCAAAGTAAAGCTGCTGCAAAAATGCGTCGGCATGAGCTCATTCATGGAAGAAAACCACGCCCCAATGAACCATCTCCAAACCTTGAGATTGTTCATCCTGTACGTGATCCACCTCAGCGGCCACCACAACAACAGTCGACAAACACTCCAAGAGAACCGCCAAGAGAGCCGCCAAGAGCACACTCGAGAGACCACTCACGAGAAGTACCTTCAGGTAACCCAACATACGCGTCAAAGTTGCGAACGCCCACGGGACCTCTGCCGGAAAGTAGCAAAACCGACAGTGCCAGTGTTCGCCACAACTACAACATCGAAACGTCACGTCATTCTCAACAGGCCTCAGAAAATCAACCATTCAATGGAGACCGTGCCTCTGCACCAGTCATGCAGTTGATTCTGCCAATGCTTTTCGCAGCACTTAAGGCAATCCTGTCTGCTCTACCGGAAGCAAACAACCTGCCAGAAGTAAAAGCCCTGATGCCTCTAGAAGCACTATTGTGTCAACAGTCCGGGTCAAACCTGCGACAAGTAACATAAGAATAAGCACTACAAAGATGTCTCCATATACCAGTGGAATGCCAATAGTCTTCGAAGGAAGTGTGCTGACTTCCGTAAACTCCTTCTGTAGTATAATTTTCCAATACTTTGCATCCAAGAGGCAGAAATGAATGATGATTTCCGCCTCTCCAACTACGTGATATATAAGTCACCTCGTCGAAGTGGTCCTAGCAGAGTACATTTGTGCGTCAGAAAGGACCTACTTTCTCATCAAGTTCACTCAAGTGATTCGGACTTCCCGGAATTCGTCGCTTGCAAAGTGTCCTTTGGTGAGCAGTGCGTTACAGTGATCAATTTTTACCTACAACCTTCAAGCCGCATTTAGGTACAAAAGCTAACAAATATCTTCAACATTTCTCATTCATATACGTTTATATGCGGAGACTTTAATGCGCACAATATAATCTGGGGTAGTGATCGATGTGATGCACGTGGGAACATTGTTGAGTGCGCTGCAGACAAATGCAATTTGACAATTTTAAATGACGGCTCCCCAACTTTTGTCCGAGGGCATAATTACTCTAGTTGCATCGATGTAACCTTGTGTTCCCAGATCTAGTGAATGGTGTGGGATGGACAACGGATGTAGAAACACGTGAGAGTGACCATTTCCCCATTCTTATAAATCACCCCTACCTGCGAAATGACGACATCAGACGTTACAGCAAACTGACGAACTGGAAAGCTTTTAGGCACCACCTAACAAACCAAAATAGTGACCTCACGACAGTTGAAAGCTTTACTGAATTTCTGCAAGGTAATGCGAATGAATGTACAAAGAAAGTCCCGATTCCAAAAGACTATGCTGCAGTCGATGGAGAGTATGAACATCTAAGAGCCATCAGACGACGTTCAGAAAGGGCATATTGACGCAGCGGAAGTTTAGAAGCATACAAAAATGCACAGAAAATCCACAGTGTATTGCGCAGACGGCTAGAAAATTTAGGTGAACGACGCTGGCGTGATTTCTGTGGCACGCTCTCTCCCCACACACCTGTTCCAAGAATTTGGCTTGTAATTCGAGCACTTAGTGGCCCTGTTTCACAGAGCTTCCCATTTCGTGCTCTTGTTGTAGCCTTGGACAAGCCGGAAGCTGTGGTAGCAGATGAATTTTGTCAACTTATCGGTAGGCCCGCCACATTACAATGTGCATTATTTGATAATTCTGTCGCGTTAGCCAACCAGAAAATTAATGCTAGCTTTTGGGCCCAGCATCCTCAACTAGACCCTGTATTTACGTTGAGGGAGCTGCATTGTGCTATAGCATCATGTCGTCAAAAATCGGCCCCTGGACCGGACGGCATTACGTACAATATGCTAAAGAACCTTGGGCCCACAGAAACAACTATTCTCTTAGATATTTACAATAATCTATGGACGCAAGAAATTGTACCCGAGTCTTGGAAGTCTGCTCGCATCATTCCGATCTTAAAACCGGCTAAGACGCCCTTGAACCTTGAATCCTTCCGTCCAATCAGTCTGACAAGCTGTTTATGTAAGGTAATGGAAAAAATGATTGATGCGCGACTTCAATGGTGGTGCAACAGAACTGGTGTATTCTCCAACTACTTGACAGGTTTTAGGAAACAGAGATGCACAATGGATGCAATACTGGACTTAGTAACGTATGTGGAGCATGAACGTGCCTGTGGTAGTTTGACGGTCGGAGTGTTCTTGGATATCAAAAGGGCATTTGACACAGTCAGTCACACTCATGTTCTGCTGAGTATGTTGGAACATGGACTGTCCGGCAAGTCTTTGCGGTGGGTATCTAAATTTTTATCAGATCGTAAAATATTCATTCAGACGAGTGAAGGAAAAAGTTCAGAACATGACGTCTCTGACAGGGAGTGCCACAAGGAAGCGTACTCAGCCCTTTTCTTTTCAACTGTGTTATGGCTGATTTAGCTAAAAGACTGCCTTCCAGGTTGAAATACTCCATATATGCAGATGATGTGTGCATTTGGGCATCTGGCACGGACATACGGTTAATTCAGATTGCATTGCAGGACGGAATAAATATTATCAACAACTTTTTAAAAGAAAGAGGAATGATTCTATCGCACACAAAGACAGCTGTATTGCCCTTCACCCGTAAGAAGTTAAAGAACTTCAATCTCAATTTAGAAGAAGATTCACTAATGATTGTGACACAGCATCGGTTTCTCGGAGTAATACTGGATAGGCAGCTATCATTGGCGCCTCACATAAAGAAACTCGAAAACTAGGTGAATAAGCTAGTGAATATACTCCGCAGAATTGCTGGGACATCATGGGGTGGATCTGTATCATCCATGCTCGCTGTTCACAATGCTTTAATACGACAAAAAGTTGCATATTCTGCAGCAGTGTTACACGGCCTTTCCCGCACTTCAGAGGAGCGACTTCAAAGAATATTAGCTAGGGGACTGCGCGTCTGCATAGGTGTTCCACGAGCGACTTCCAGCAGCCTTGTCATAGCAGAGACTCGACAACCACCCTTTCCAGCCATGAGAACAATTGAAATATGCCGCCATTTTTTTCGCTTTCAGACGCAACACAGGGACCACCCATTGGCACAGGAGATTTTACTAAGAGATAAAAGCAATGCTCATAACGATGTACAGAGTAATGTACATAAATTACCCAGAAATGAATTTTGGAGCTCTGAAATGGACTATCCTCCATGGCTGCTTGTAATACCAAGCATTGAATTCTCAGTGCATGGCATTATCAGAAAGAGAGACATGTTCATCCAAGCTGCTCAACAACTAGCGCTTTATCAGATACACATGCGGTATCCAGGGTACATACATATTTACACTGATGGCTCAAGTACTACAACGTCTTCAACATCGGCATTTATCATACCACAGCTCAATATTCAGGAATCGTTTAAATTATGCCGCACGACGTCATCTACAACATCTGAGCTTTTCGCTATTCTGTATGCTCTAAAGTTTATAAACTCGGTAGCAGACGCTAGAAAATGGGTACTTTTCAGTGACTCACAGGCCGCATTAAGATCACTCTCCAGTACAAACAGGACAGTAATAAGTGATAGTATGACATACGAAATGCTGAAGGAGCTCACTAAAGCAAGAAGGCGCAACATGAGATCAAATTCCAGTGGATACCTGGTCACTGCAACATTCCTGGAAACACAGCTGCCGATGAAACAGCACGACAAGCACATCGTAAAGACGTTACTGTTTCTTTACCGATTTCGAAAAATGAATTGCGTAGTATTGTAAAGAATACAACTTTCAGAATGAGCAAAACTGCTTGGTTTGACCAAAGTACAAAGAGCTGCGATTTATATCACATCGATCCATGTATTGAATTCAAAATTACGCTGGCATTAGATAGAAGGATGGAAACTTTAATTCACCGATTGAGGTTAGGCACCGCATACACAAAACTTTTTTTGCACAGAATCGGCAGAGCTGAAACTCCCGAATGCGAATGTGGATTTATAGATGAAGACGTCTGTCACCTTCTCTTAGACTGTCCACATCATGACACGCCGAGACGCCGTCTTAAGTGCGAACTGTTCGCATTGGACCACAGACCATTTAGCATGAAAAAACTTCTGGGCCCGTGGCCAACTGCAGTTTCACAGTCCCACGCTTTAAAAACATTAACACGTTTTTTACAAGACAGCGGGATTGCTGACAAGTATTAACAAAGAACAAACCTTCATTTGTAACACATGTACTTATTATTTAAAGTATCATGTGACACCCATCACGTGTGTGTTGTGAAATGAATGACGTATCAACTATTATGTACATACAAGTGAATGCATCTTTATAAGGACCAAACGTGTGCTGTGCTGTTTTGTGCTGGTGGACCAAATAATAACGAGGGACATTTCCAGAGACTTCTTACATTGACTTTCGAACATATACTTACCATTGTGATATGTGCGTATAAGTGTGTCTTTGCACATCTGTGCCCGAGTTTTCTATTTTCCATGCACTGCTTTGTATGTTTTGCTTCAACATACGTGTTCAAGTTTCAATCAACGGCTAAGGAGTAGCCGGCGCCATAATGGTGCGCCAACATCTCCTTATATATCATATCAATAAAAAAAAAGTTGACTAGAGCAAGCGGCGCCGAGTGTTGCGTGAGTCACCGACCAAAGTGCATCTGTGCAGCGTTGTTTTTTTCTCTTTTATTTTTATTCTTTCTTTCTCTTTCTATTCCTTTATTACTTTTTTTGCTTTCTGTGCACTATTTCTATTTGTTTATCTCCTTTTATATATTTCTTTCTATTTCTTACTCTTCCTATTTTTGATCTATTTCTTATTGTCTGTTTTGTAATTGGTGCGTATTTAAACCACATTGTCCTTTGACAGTTTCCGTGTTTCAAAGACTACTATAATTCAACGCTTTCGCACATCAAACAAAATTTAGCTAATGATGCTGCTCTCATTTTTAAAGGCCTTTATAAAGGCGGTATAATTGCACGCTGGTGTAAGAGTCACCCGGTAAATCAACCAACTGTCCAATTCATGAACTACAAGCACAAATTGTGTTCACACGTATGCGTGGACGCCAGTCATGCTTCTTGGTCGTACTCATGCTTGCTGCTACCACCTCTGGCATGGAAAGTTATTTTCTCCACAGAATGCTGTGTGTACATAGCTCACTGTTTGTGAGATGAAAATTATGAAAAGAGTAGCCTAGTTGGTTATTACAGCATGCTGAGGAGCGAGACGTCGCTGGTTGGAACACCCGGAGGGTGTCTTAGAAAGCGCGCACTGCAACGCTGAACGGCTCGTGTTGCCATACCACGTGCTGAAGAAGACTGAAGAAGACTGTTCATGTTGTCGTGTTCTTCATTGTGAAGAGTACACCCCCAATTGATGAGAAACAGAGTTGCCCCTCGTCACAGACATATATCTCCGTATGCTGTGGAGTAGAATACATGTAAACTGTGTAAGTTCATGTGTGTGTTTGTCTGGAGTTTGCATAACGCCGCAGATTCTATTGCTGTGAGGTTGTTATGCAGTGCTGGATACAGTTTTCTATTGTTCCTGTAATGCTGAAGAAGTATTTCAAAATTACAGCCTAGGCGCGTCGGGTCCTCTATAGCAGTGTGCAAGGAAGCTCGCCAATTTGTGAAGACTGGAGCCGCCTCATCTGCAAACTGGTTCCCGGTGACGTCCTCGTGCTTTGGCGCCCAGTTAATGGTTTGGGTGTATTTAATTGAAACGTTCTTATGAATTTCGTTAGAATTTGGAATGCTTTCGTACATATTCTACCCTTTTCGTAGTTCCTACATGCAGCCTTTGAATACGTGATTATTGTCAGTGGGGCTTTTCACCTCTGCCCTCTTTGATCGCCAGTGCGATCGCTATCTCCTCCACTGCTGTAATAGAGGCTTGGGCTATGGAGGCAAAACTTGTGTTGTTCCCTTTTCGGTCTGTGATTACGGCCACCATATCCTTTGCGTTTGTCTAATCAGCGGTATTTTTGTTCTCTATTTTCTTTAGGAGCTAGTGAATGTTAGTTAATATTAGCAAGTATCATGTACACTAAAAAGTAATAGATCCACGAACAGGCCTCAGTGTCCACGAAAATTAATAAAGGGACACTAAAGTCAACTATTAAGTCGACATTGATTGTTGAAATGGTGGTCCAGAAGCCTCGTAGTGTAACGTTTGTGCAAAGGAAAGGCCTATTTTGAAATAAAATTACGTTTTCGTGCTCCGAATCAGGTTAGCGCACTTCAGACTACCCGCCTCAAGAAGCGAACTGACCGGTCCGTTTCACGTCACTGTTGCCATGCACAACGTTGCCCGGCTTCACTGCGCTAGTGGCAGCAGACTGAAAGCACCGGGAGCGACAACAGCAACAACGACCATTATTCAATTTCTCGCCATTGGCTTCGAGATCACAGACGCTTTTGTTTCAACTACGCCTCATTAAATAACATCACTTGTCCCGTGTAACCACGCAAAAAAATGAATGTTCGAACCACTCGCGCAATTTCTTGCAGTAACGTCTGGCAATTCTTATTTCCTTAATTCAAACAGAAGCCAACAAGCAGCATTTTATTGTTTCTCATATTACATACAACGTTATTCATTTAGTGCAGTTAGATCGATTACAATGGGTAAATTGTAGGCGGCCCGTTTGATGTCATCGGGATCATTTTGAAAATGTCCCACTGCGTCGCTTGTGTTCCTGTCCATTTACTTTATTTTTTCTCGGTAAGTAGGGCACTGCTGTTGATCATATCGTCGTTTTAGATGCTGTCATACATTGTGTTTTTTTCTAACTTAAATTGTTGTTTGACTTTAGTGTCCCTTTAACGTAATAAGTTGGGCAAGTCGGCGCTGCAACATGGTGCTTCAACATGTACGTATACACCAGTATCGTGTGTGAGGTGGCCGCTTTTTGAAAATACGATGCAGAAACAGCTCGTTGTTTTGAACTCGGTTAGTTAAAACCGACTCCTAATTCAGACTAACGCCCGGGTTCCGATCCATTCTTGTGTATTTTTATGGCAGAAAACTTCCAATGAGTTAAACGCGTCGATACCCACGACATGCAACTTAAATTTGGAGCCCCTGGCAGAAGCCAGCCCAAAGTTATCACAATATGTTTCAAACCAAGACCAAAACGTTTTACAAGCTTCAGAGGCATAACGAAAAAGCAGCAATTTTTAACAGAGTATCTGTTAAAATATTTCTGAACATAACTCTTGGGCAAGCTATAAACGATTCACATGAAGTCGCGACGGAAAAAACGCGAGCAAGTGAAAACTACTGATTACTTTTACCTTTCATTGAGCCAACTCCACCATGTACATTAACGTTTTTTGTAGCGTGAACAGCGTCTTGGAATCACATTAAATCCCACTACTTACATGCATGCACATCGACGCTGTCGAGGCTCCTCTTACCATTGCCTGTAGTCGTAGGGCAGGTGCGAGACATCCGTGCGTAATACTGCCTGCAGAGCTTACATGGCGTGTATATGTTTTAACAAAATAATAGGTCACATCAACGTAAAAACTGGGACACAATACTCTGCATCGCTCAAAGTGTATGAAAGGGTTAAAGCATAAGAACAAAATTAAAGGTGGCCAACCTGTACAAAATAGAAGGCTTCGTTCCATTATCAACTTTTACTTCGTAGATGTACGTTATCTATATGTGACAACCAGAAATTCCTCCTTGCGGTGGGTTGCTAGGCGTACTCCGTGATGACAGGGCCTCATCAAGGGTAGGTCCCACGGGGCGGCTTCATGCTCTCCCATAGTAGAGTACTTAGTGCTCTAAATTGTTACACACTTTTCTAAATACACATGGACAAAGCTTGAGGGCCTGTTGACTGTTCTCTCATAGTTCAGAGTGCTCGAAATAATCAAACACTTCTTATCAACCTCCTATTGGTTGTTTGTGGAGCAAACATCTACCCTTCGTCCTAATCCTACAATTCAATTCAAAAGTATGGAGAAAATATTCTCAACTTAAAAGCAATGCTTCCGTCTAAAAGCTCGCTTCGCCACAAACAAGCACCTCTGGCAGCGTCCTGACCTCATTCTGGTCCATATTCCATATATTGCATTCTGTATGAAAACAGTAATCAATCGCGTTACGGTAAATTGCGTGTACATACACTGGCTTTCTAGCCGCTTTGTACAATAGAAGGTAAAAAGTGTGATTTGGAAAGTAGCGGAAATATTGAAAGAAGTTTTAGTTATATTCATGTAGAGACACGCATGGCTACACGCCTCCTGCGGAAGGTTTATCTGACATATCATAGCATGGCAGGGTACTTTTGCTCTGCCATGATGTTTCTGAAACTCATTCCTCACCGTTACTTCCACCGTCACTGATTACAAGAAGAAAGAATCCCAGTATTCTTCTTCGATAGATGAAGAGGAACACTCTTCTTCTTTCGAGCTTGAGGCCTCAGGTTGACACTCTCATAGCTAAAGCTGGTAAGGCCTTAAATTTCATTCAAAGAAACCTGCGATGCTCACATGTGAATTTAAAACGTATGGCATACACTACTTGTACCAGACCTATCTTAGAATACGGCTGTGTCATGTGGGACCCCACCGAGGTAACCTTCATTTCTCCTCTGGAACATTTACAAAATCGTGCTGCCAGGTTCGTCTTGGGACGGTACGGAAGGGGGGAGAGCTGCACTGCAATGAAGGCTGAGCTAGGTTGGGAGTGTCTTTCTGACCGCCGCCAGAAGCAGAGATTAAAATTTCTTTACTGCATTTACTACAATAAAACTGGAATTAATAGAAAAATATACCTACAAACCCTCATTACACTTCAAAACGTTTTTATCATAGTTGCCAAATTCGGGAATACCCAGCTAAAACGAACATATATGCCAATTAATTTTTTCCTAGAGCGATTAAACAGTGGAACAGGCTAACTGAAATACAAGTACATAGTGGGAACGAAGGTATGTTTTATTCACTGCTGTAAGCCCGTGTTGTAACCTGAACTAAGATGTATTGATGTGTGAACAAAATTCTACTATGTGTGTGAACGAAAATGTATTTCAGTTATTTATGTGTGAACAAAGTTGTATTTTGTGTGTGAACGGAGATTTACGTTCTTTATTGATGTAACCCCCCTTCTATAACGCCTTCGGGCGCTGCGGGGTATCTAATGAATAAAGAATGAATAAAGAATAAAAAAATATCCGAGCGCTGTAGATCCGTGATATGCAGGTTTTTCTTTAAGTGAAGTTTGTTTTACAGAAGTTCCATGACGGTAAATCTTCTATAATTTTAGCCGAGGAACTTGATGCTGAGGCGGAAATACTTTGCCACAGCTAAAATTACACTTGTGTGGCTAATCAACAGAAGCTCATTATTAACTCATTATTAACTCGTTACGTATTGACGGAGAGCACGAATTTATATTACAATAATATAGTGTGCGCCAATCGACGATCTACGTATATTTTTATAAGCCAGAAAAGCTGCACGTCGTTACAGGTATTCTTCATCAAATTTCAAGGGCGAAATTGAAACTGGCCGTGCAAAACACTCATGAAGCGCAACTGTTCTGCTACGTCATACCAGAACTATCTGCCACTTTGAGCGTTTTTATCTATCTATCTATCTATCTATCTATCTATCTATCTATCTATCTATCTATCTGTCTGTCCATCTATCTATCTATCTGTCTATCTAGCCGCCTACGCTTGGTGCCCAAATCATCGCCTCTTTAAGTTTGTGAAGACGGAAATAGGTATGAGAGGGCAAGGAAGTTTGAGCAATATAACGATCTGGTCACTACATGCATAACGTTAAAATCACGCCGCGTACGTTGTCATTCCCTTTCCTTCAGCCAAGCGGTGGTAGCGTTCTTTTTATTACACCTTGATGAAGAGGGAACCTGTACGAAAACTGGTTTCTATGAGTTTGAGCGACCTTTCAGCAATCACGGAAAAAAATACAGGTTCCGTCTCTCCACACGATCCTACCTTACAGTTCATCCAGCAATGAAATGGAATTTTCGAAAAAGTTCCGAGAAAGGTGAAGTTACTTAAGAGAAATCCTGGATAGAATAGAGCTTCATTTAGTCCTCTATAGCTTCAAGAAAATTCAACTTTATGGTCCTTGTCATTGGTCAAGTCAACTGAGGTCTGGCACTACCCAGTGGTGCGGATAACAATAAGAAAAAAAGTGCACGAAATAGCGTTCTCCATAAAGATAGTAAGGAAGTATATAAATTGCGCAAGTTTTTGGGCTTCCTTCTTATCACCGCGATTATATTAACACGATAGTGTGACGACGCGAGATTGACGAGCACACAAAGCGCCTCAAAGAAATACGATTTATCGATCGCAGGAAACAGACTGCAACGACGTTTTCGTCTTTTGCCCTCGGCCAAGGACACTCGCGCTGCTTCGTTGTCCTCACCACCGGCACATACGCGCGTCATTATTCCCCCTTTCAAAAAAAAAATTGCCCGCAGCTTCCCTCGGGGGAACACTGAGGAGGATGCGGAGCATATAATTGGTTAACGGGGTGTTAAAGTGCGACTTACTTGGGTCGATGGCTAAATTGGTTAACGTGGTTGTGAAATGGGGTGTTAAATTGCGACTTACTTGGGTCGCTGGCTAAATTGGTTAACGTGGTTGTAGGAGGGGTGTTAAATGATCGAACACGTACGACACGTATGCGAAAGGGCGGTGTTTATTTATTGCGACGAACTTTGAGCACGATGGCTTTTTGGTCGGTAAAGTGAAGAGTGAGTGGATCGGGTTGCAGCGGTCGTAGGTCGAAATTTGCAAAGACGTGGTCGATGCAGGTTCCGCGAATGGTGGTCGGCTGGTGGTGTTTGCAGTCGTCGTGCGTTGCGCGTTTCAGCGAGTGTCGCGACGCCATGTATTCGACTATCCACCCGCTCCATCGCAGTGAGTTCGCTTACGACGCGCGAACGCCCTTCGGGACCCACACGCAGACGCTCGAGCGTTTCGAGCAATCGATCCCAGTGCAGTTCAGAAGCGGACAGCGTGAGGAAGACGTGGGGCCTGCCTAGTTGGCGAATCATTGCAAAGAGTTCTTTGCGCCGCTCTTGCCAGTACTGAATCGTGTTTGGTATTCCGCGCATGAAGCCGAGATCCCGGTTGAGCACGTCGTCGAGAAACTCGCGTCCGCCGCTCTCGAGTTGTTGGCGGGTGAACGAGTCGGTGGTCGCGTTCGTTGGGAACGTCATGGTCTTTTCGGCCACGTTGAAGCGCATAACCTTGGCGGCCATGTACAGAGGAGAAGCGCACGCGGTGTGTAGAGGAGGAAGGGTGCACAGATGGTGGGGGAGTGAAGCGCGCGCGGTGTGTAGAGGAGGAAGGGATGCACAGATGGTGGAAGAAGGAGGAGGAAGCTTGCGGACAGCGCCGCACTACAAGCCTCCAGTATTAGATGCTCCGCATCTAAAACATCGTCCCGATGTTAAACGTTTGAGAAGCAAGGCGAAACCAAAACTGCACAGTTAGTCACTGAAAGTAAGGCATCATCCGAAGCACGTGGACAATTTCTGGTGAATGTCTGCGCCGCTTTGAACACTGCATGCCGTCCGGAACAACCTCGTAGTTGACGTCACTAATGCGTCGCAGAACCGTGTAGGGTCCGAAGTATCTTGGCAACAGCTTTTCGGAAAGCCCACGGTCACGAACAGGTGTCCAGACCCATACTTTGTCGTTCACGTTGTATATGACGGGTCTGTGTCGGAGGTTGTAATACTTGGCATTGTCGTCTTGCTGTTTGGTGAATCGCAACCTGGCAAGTTGTCTGGCTTCTTCTGCTAGCTGGGTAAACTCTTCGGCGTCTGTCTCATTGCCATCAGTTTCATGAGGAAGCATTGCTTCTAACGTTGTTGTAACCTCGCGTCCGTAAAGGAGACTAAATGGTGTCTTCCGAGTGGTCTCTTGATGAGCCGTGTTGTACGCGAACGTAACGTAGGGCAAAATGATGTCCCAGTTCTTGTGCTCTACATCTAAGTACATGCTTATCATGTCAGCCAAGGTCTTGTTGAGGCGTTCGGTGAGCCCGTTGGTCTGGGGATGATACGCCGTTGTCTTCCTGTGAGCTGTACCACTTAGTCGAAAAATGGTGTCCAAAAGCTCGGCCATGAACGCAGTACCTCTGTCGGTTATGACTATTGCGGGAGCATCGTGTCTTAGGACGATGGCTTCAATGGAAAATTGCGCCGCTTCGGCTGCCGTTGCCCGTGGCAGAGCGCCTGTCTCCGCGTATCGGGTCAAGTAATCCGTGGTGACGATTATCCACCTGTTTCCAGTGGCAGACTTTGGGAAGGGGCCCAGAAAATTCATGCCAATTTGTGCAAACGGTGTCGCCGGCACTTTAACAGGCTGCAGCAGGCCAGCTGGTTTGATGGATGGTGGCTTGCGGCGCTGGCAATCTAGACATGCCTGCACGTACGTTTTGACAACTTCGGCAAGTCTTGGCCAGTAATAGTTCTGCCTTATCCTCGCCAATGTTCTTGCGTAACCAAAGTGACCAGCGGTAGGTTCGTCGTGACAGGCTTGCAGTACCTCACGGCGAAGCGAAGAAGGAACGACGAGCAAGTAGCTGCTGCCGGTGGGTGAAAAGTTCCTCTTATAAAGAACGTCATTTCGCAAGCAGTACGACGGCAGCCCTCTCGCAAATAACTTCGGAACGCTATTCACTCGCCCTTGTAGGTAATCTATGAGTGGTAGCAGCTCAGCATCGCCACGCTGCTGTTGAGAAAAGGTGGCAGTGTCCACAATTCCGACAAAGGCCGTGTCGTCATCGTCGTTGTCTGGGGATGCCGTCTCAACAGGAGACCGAGAAAGACAGTCGGCATCGGTGTGTCGTTTTCCCGACTTGTAGGCAACAGTGAAGTCAAATTCTTGGAGCCGAAGACTCCATCGTGCAAGGCGGCCAGACGGATCTTTCAGGTTGACTAACCAACAGAGAGAGTGGTGATCGCTGATGATGGTGAATGGGCGGCCGTACAAATAGGACGAAACTTCAGGACTGCCCATACCATTGCAAGACATTCTTTTTCCGTCGTAGTGTAATTAGCTTCAGCTCGGGACAGCGTCCTGCTGGCGTAGGCGATCACGTTTTCGTTGTTGTCCTTCGACTGTACGAGCACTGCTCCAAGACTCACATTACTAGCGTCTGTATGAAGTATTGTCGGCGCGTCTTCATCGAAGTGGGCCAGCACGGGGGGTGTTTGCATTCGCTGACGAAGCTTGTGAAATGCCTGCTGTTGGTCTTCGCCCCATCTGAAGGGGGTATCTTCCCGAGTAAGCTGTGTTAATGGCCATGCGATGCGCGAAAAAATAGCAATAAATCACCGGTAATGGGCACAGAGTCCTAAAAAACGTCGCACTAATTTTTCGTCTGATGGCGTCGGGAAGTTTGCCACGGCGGCAATTTTATCCGGGTCGGGTCGGATCCCTTGGCTGCTCACGACGTGACCGAGGAATCAAAGTTCGTGGAAGCCAAAGTGGCACTTTTCTGGTTTGAGAGTAAGACCGGCCAAGCGTATTGCTTCAAAAACTGCTTCGAGCCTTCGTAAGTGTTCCTCGAAAGTCGCTGAAAAGACAATCACGTCATGGAGGTACACCAAGCAGGTTTGCCACTTAAGTCCCGACAGAACTGTGTCCATGAGACGCTGGAATGTTGCTGGCGCCGATCACAAACCGAAAGGAAGAACCTGAAATTCATAAAGTCCGTCGGGCGTAACAAAGGCGGTCTTCTCACGATCTCTCTCATCCACTTCAATTTGCCAGTAGCCGCTTTTTAAGTTCATAGACGAAAAGTAGCGTGCGTTTCGTAGTCTATCCAATGAATCATCAATACGCGGCAGAGGGTAGACGTCCTTCTTTGTGATCTGATTAAGCTTACGATAGTCGACGCAGAAACGCAAGCTACCGTCCTTCTTTTTGACGAGTACTACAGGTGATGCCCAAGGACTGCTAGACGGCCGAATAACACCATCTTCTAGCATCGTTTTCACCTGTTTTTGAATTGCCTCACGCTCCTTTGGGGCGACTCGATAAGGATTTTGCCGGATGGGTCTGGCATCGGAATCCGTGATGATGCGGTGTTTCGTCAGTGCCGTTTGACCAACTTTTGATGTGGATGAGAAGCAGCCGTGGAACTTGTTGATGAGCGTGAGAAGGCGGTCTCGCTCAATGGGAGATAACATTGGACCAACGTCTACAGGTGTCGGTGTAGTGATAGTAGACGCTGCTGCTTCCTCCACTAAATGACAATCTTCTGTTTGCGAAAGTTCGTCAAAATAGGCAATAGCCGTGCCTTTAACTATGTGTCGGCGTTCTCTGCTGAAATTTGTCACTAGCAGTTCAGCGCATCCGTCAGTAACAGTGATGACAGCCCTGGCAACAGAAATGCCGCTAGTGAATGCGAGCTCCTTGATGTGTTCAGCGATGCCAGTAGCATTTTGTAATTTGTCACAGTGCACGGATACGAGAGAACAACTTCGTGGCGGCAGTATGACGTCGTCATCGGCAATACGGAAGCGAGGTGACTGGTGTTCCTTATCTGTAGCAGTCTCCGAGCTTACAGTGAACGTTGCGCTTCTGTCACGGATGTCAATCACAGCCCCGTATTCGCGCAAGAAATCCATTCCCAATATGAGCTGTTTACAGCACTCGTGGAGAATGACGAGGGTGGCGACAAAAGTGGAACCAGCAATGAAGAGTCGGGCCGTGCACTTTCCAACCGGTGTCATCAACTGACCTCCTGCAGTTCTTATATTAGGTCCCTGCCATGGCATTTTCACCTTCCTTAGCCTTTCGGCTAGCTGTAGGCTTATTATAGAAAAGTGGGAGCCAGTGTCCACAAGTGCCGTCACTTGGTGGCCGTCAATGTGAACGACGGGGTCAGCGCTGATAACGTCGGTTACGTCGGCAGTTGTCTCATTCGTCGAATTAGTCGTTGCTGTCGTCTTCTCCGGTTTTGATGGCTTCGAGCTGTCACTTGTCTGCAATGGGGGCTGTTCGGAATTTCGAATATTGGCAACCCCACCCCCGAGGTGGCTGCGTCTAGTTTCCCCGTCGCGGGCTAGGGGACCTGCCCCTGGTGACGTCGGCAAAACTGCGACGATTAGGTGAACTGGGCCGCGCAGGAGATGGAGAACGTGATCTGGGCATTACTGGATTCTGCGGCGGTGTGTTCACAGGGGCGTAGTTGTACATGCGTTGATCGTCGTACGCAATGTAATCAGGGTAGCGAGGAAATCTCTTGTACTGAGCGTCGCGATAACGGCAAACTCTGTAGACGTGCCCAGCTTCGCCACAATGAAAGCATACCGGTCGACGGTTAGCGGTACGCCACAAATCGGTTTTCCGACGCTGGTAGGTAAGTGGAGACTCACTATTGGGCCACGTTGTGGGGCTACGTTTTGGGGCATGTTGGTTATACGGCACTCGTCTTGTCGAAGGAATTGGTGAGGTTGCGAAAGTGGTCGGTGCAGACAGTGGCTGTGTTTGCAGGGTTGGTGGTGGTTCAGTCATTGGGGTCGGCTGCGCTGAAGGAGCGACGACGGGGCGTCGGACGGCATCAGCATAAGTAAAATGTCGTCGCACACCATTATAGCCAGATGAAGAGAGAGCCTGGCGGACCTCATCCCGGACAACATCAGCGACAATAGACAATGCCGGCGTCGGTTCAGCTGCTGGAATTAAACCAAGCTGCCGAAGCTCCTCCCTCGAAATCTCCCGGATGCCTTCCCGCAGAGCCCTGTCGTTGTCGCAGAGGCTCGCCGCAGTCGTAACAAGGCTACTCGCTCGAACGTTGACCGGGTTCTGCTGGCGGTACCGTTGCTGTAGGGCCCGTTCAATAGCTGTGGCTTCTTTCGTGAGCTCCGCTACTGTTGTTGGCGGATTTCTCACAAGCCCACTAAACAGTTGCTCCTTCACGCCTCGCATTAGATACCGCAGCTTCCTGTCTTCCGGCATCTCGGGATCCGCCCTGCCGAAATGACGGGTCATGTCCTCGGCGAACATAGCGACGCTCTCGTTAGGTTTTTGGATTTGAGCTTCCAAGAGACGTTGCGCATTCTCCTTTCTGTCAACACTACTAAAGGTGTCAATCAGCTGGTTGCGGAAGTCATCCCACGTAGCCATGCTTCTTTCCCTGTTGATGTACCACGTCTGGGTGTTGTCTTTCAGGTAGAAGTACACATTCCCGAGCTTGTCTTCTGGGGTGGCCCACTGGTTGTACTTCGCGCAGCGTTCGAACAGGTCCAGCCAGTCTTGTGCATCTTCATAGGTCTCACCATGAAAGCAGTCAGGAATCAAGGGATTCTGAAGCGTCATGTGCGATGTAGCTGCAGTGGCCATGGTGGTTGAAAGAGGCAAGCGATTGCTAGCAGTTTCTGGAAAGGGATTGAGCTCGGGAGCTAGGCCTCGCAGACGGCGGCTGTAATGGTGGACTGGTGTGTCGACGGGTGGTAGTGATTCCGGGCTTGAATGTCGGGTCCGCGAAGGGGTACCAAGCATGAAGACGTACCCAGCACTTCCACCAGTGTGACGACGCGAGATTGACGAGCACACAAAGCGCCTCAAAGAAATACGATTTATCGATCGCAGAAAACAGACTGTAACGACTTCTTCGTCTTTTGCCCTCAGCCAAGGACACTCGCGCTGCTTCGTTGTCCTCACCACTGGCCCATACGCGCGTCAATAGTATTAACACGATAGTATTAACACGCAGTTTTCTGAAAGTTGGAACACTCTCCTTACAATAGTAAACGCTAACTACGACAGCATGACCGCATTGTTTACTACTATTTCATCCTAGAAGTCACTTCCATCAATTAATAAATGAAGCCCTTCATAATGTTATTTCCGACGTCATCAAAAACACTTTTGCTAACCACACGCATCGACCGATTCTATTTCTATCTTTATATGCGTATTGGTTTAAATGTATTTGTAAATATATATGTATGTATGCTTACTATGTACGAACATTTAATGATAACTACATTACGTATGTGCCAGTTTGTTATATTGGAATATGTTCTTAGTTGTCAATCTTTGCTTTACGTTGTTCATACTCGTTCTAAGAGGAACTCCTACAGACAGTTTTTACTTTAGGACTTTCTTCTGTAGTATACGCTTTTTTGTTTTCATTATACTGTATTACAGTCTTGAATTCACTGAATAAAATTTAATAAATACACAAGAAATCGTCATATCCACTTATAGGCACGTTATATACTAAACTTCGAAAGAATATGAAGACCAAGTGTTTCAAGGTTGGTTATATATCAATTTAGCTTTTCACCTCGTCTATAAAGCTATCACTTGTGGTGCCATTAGCGTATCCAAAGCCCAGTCTCCCAGAGGTTTCCACCCTGCCGACGCGATGAAAACCGTATAAAAGCAAATCCGTGACTTCCTACTCGTTCCACTTTTCATAGTTATTATTATTATTGGTTTTCTTCGTTACGCACCCCGTCTTACACGGGAGGATCCTCCCGTCCTTAATTTTACTTCCCACTCTTTCACTACCCATGAGTTTTTCTCTGATACACTTTTCTTGAGGGTGGAGAGTGAATAAAGTATAGAGAGGCAGAGAGAGATAGAGAGAAAGTGCCTGTTAACATATAGTGTGAATAAATCAAATCATTATATATATAGTAATATGTTGCTAGATAAATAATTTCCACCCATCAAGAGGGGGGAGATAAAGATGCAAGGAAAGGCAGGGAGGTTAACCAGACGCAGATCCGGTTTGCTACCCTGCACTGGGGAAGGGATGAAGGGGAGAAAAGTTTCGAACAAACCACCTGGTTGAATGGAGGTCCTATGAGCAGCCCTTCGTTTATATCCGGACTGCTCAAAATAGCTCATATTCATTTAGTAGCTCTAAAAAGCAAGTATAGCGCTGCCTTACCATAATGTAAAAATCTAAAGGCCAGCAAAACCATTAGTTACCCATTCAGCCTAACCCATTTGTGAGCTCGGTACCTCAACTAACAATGTTTCACAAAGATAATGATAGAACCATTCAAAATGCTCGTCTGACAATGCATATAAGGAACTTGAAGCGCGTGCTGCTTTCCTCGTCGAGAAACAGCGCTAAACAAACAGAGGTCAAATCGTATTGGTTTCGAAATTCTTACTGTAGCGGCTTAGCCGCATTTGGACTGAATGCTGACCACTGCCGGCTCCCATTAACGCCCGGCGCTGTGGTGTTCAGCCTGTGGGTGCACTGGCCTGCCGGGCCTCGTCACCGAAGTTAAATTGTCAGAAATACCCCACAAGCAAGAACGATCATTTCACCCAGGAAATATCATTCAAGCTCCAGTTTCTTAAATACTTGTTGTCATGCCCTCCTGCGTCATAAGGAGGCATGGACTTGGATGAGGATGTCGACGTCGGTTATGGCATACACGGAGATTCTGTGGAGTGTGGTCAGCGAATGTAGTCCATTCCCTCGTACGTAGAGTGTTCGTTCAAAGGAGATGGGCAAATATTACAATATTCTACTAACATAAGGGCATTCTTCAGTCGTGGGCTTGAATAAATAGAGGCAGAAAATGCTGCGAAATTCAGCAGTACTGCTCTTCAATCTTTGACAACGCTTCAGAAAACTTCAGTGAGCTGCTCGTTAAAATAATATCTAACACGACATTCTAACTTTTACGAAGAAAAAAGATACATACAAAAACTAAAACGCCGAAAGACGCAAAGCAGGAATAACACAAGCAATACACCAAAGCGCTGCAATCATAACAAATGAGAGCATTCCAAAAAGCTTGAAGTCCTACATTCCATTTCCCACTTGAACGTCGAATGTGGTACACCGTTGCAGCTTTGTTGTGGTGTAAGCAAACAAGCTTAATTCTTCCGCGAAATAGTAACTCTAGGCGTTTTCTCAACGTACAACACTAATAGCACGGGATATTCTCACACAGTTCCGTAAAAACGTTCAGTAACTCACTTGCAGGGACGTTTCGGCGATTTGAAGACAACCATGGCCGTATAGGAAGTGCAAAAAGCCGAAAAAAAAACCCAAGGCCTAACCGAAAATTTCCCTATTTGGGAAAGTGGTGGAAGTATTCGGCAATAAGTGGTACTCAAAGTTTATTTGTTTTGCACTTGGCTCTAAAGGTATCTTAGCTGAGCGAGCAGCTGTAAAAATTCAGAAGCTGCTGTTATATATACAGGCATGAAAGTCGAACTATTTGTGGACTTATTCCAACACGGAGCAGCAGCTGCATGTGACTGCACTACTTCTTGAGCCTGTAAGGAAGAAAGAAACAGGAGAGAAAGTAAACGCGAGCACGTCGACCAATCTTGGAAAACTTCTATGCTACCCTGCATAGGAAAAATGGTTGGAGGAGTTTGAAAGAGAAAGAGGAAACCAGGCGCACACAAAGTCGCACTTCACATTCATTGTAACACCTGAAGTCTATAATGAATTTATGCAGCACTGTACATCGTGCCACGATAAATCATATTTAACACGGCGCCTTAGAAGAAAAGGCAATAAGGATTTGGAGAGATCTGACAACTAGCCATTCTTGACGAAAGAAATCTATTATATGCCAATACGTATATATATGAAGAAAATAAGCAAGTGATGTTAGAAATTACGCAGGGTTGAGAGCTGGGCTAGTTGGTGAGACATCATTTAACCATATGGTGTAGTAGCGCAAATTCGACGGGGACGAAGAGGAGTGTCGTGTTTTCTTGTCCTCTTCGTCCCCGTCGAATTCGCGCTACTACACCATATGGTTAAATGATGATAGAAATATATGGAAGGGGTGGAGGTGTTAAAAAGCAGAACGACAAGCTAGAAATACAGTCAAATTCTCTCACGGAGATTCTTCGATAAGCCACGCTGTCACCATCGCAGTCGTTGATTTTAGTAGCAGCACTGCGAATTTTCATGGTGTTGTTGTTCCTACAAACAACACATAAAAACAACGTTCAGGTAGTTTGCTCGGTAACAACGTTTAGGTTGTTTTATGTGTGAGTCTTCACACAGTGTACCAGGGCGTGCTGCGAAATTGTCTAGTATGACGCCTTGTTGATGCTATGGAAACTCAGCCGTCTGCGTACTCAGTCCTCTGCAATCTGTGACTGGTAACGCAATAATTGTGTTTGTTTAATTAAATAAGATATCTGTCATCCTTCCAGCAAAATATTGTTGCGTAGAACGTCATGATACGCCTGACATTCGGCATGCAATAAATCTGGTTATAACCAACTGAATGCAACACACGGCTGGAGATGAAGACATTGACCGTTGTCCTTAAGTGTTGTGTAATTATTATGACAGAATTTTAAATGTATTGAAGCAGGCAACACTCAAGTATTTTGATAGCGGTATGCGCAACGAATTACATTGCGAATCGCTCGTGGGACGCGTAATTGGACAACTATAGGTTCAAACGCCGCCGATGGAATTACTGATATTTATTCTCTCTTATTTCATTTTCAATCGTGTAGTAATTTCTACAATGCACGCAAAGACAACAATAAATATCCCCTATGTTTTCCTTTGCATACTTTCCTGTTCCAGTCGTTTGAATGTGTATAATAAGTAAACGAGTAACTCGCACACGTTCGCCTTTCTTTAATTATGTCAGGATCATGTGTTTGTTATGAGGCCGCCACTAAAGGTGGAAACGCGCAATCTATCCTCATATGCTGGCTTTGAGTGTGGGTACCGAGGACTCAACTCAGAAGTTGATGCTATCGTTTCCCGTCATCTGAGCTAGCGGGCAAACGAACACAGAGTTCATTTTGTGTTAAGAGACTTAACAATAAGGTGGCATGCATACATCTATGGTAGCATGTGTTTGTGATTTGAGATAAGTGCTAGCGCAGAATTACTACACACAAAAATCTAGGGGAATAAAACTACTCCGTACGACATATAAGTCACTTGGCCTCTGCAATGAGTGCTAGTACTCAAAGATTAGTGATGTAATGACGTACTAACATGTATCACAGATAGTTCGTCGTGCCACTGATGTTACCCATTATGAAAGAACCTTTCTAATCCTCAATTTACAGCTTAAAGCCGCTGCGTGTTGCGCATTTGTTTACAGTAGGCGCTTTGATTTCTTTTAACGTGATATATCTAACTGTGCAACAGTTTGCCGTACATGAACTCGTGGTGGTGTCCCCGATGCCACAAAAATTCCGGTATGCATAAAGAAGAATTACGTCGACAGTAATATAAAATGCGCGCCAAACATCAATCGCATTATGTTGCCGAGAGCCCATTGATGATAACACTGACCGGAAGTTTAGGCGACAATAAAGTGCGGACTGCTTAGCCCTCTGCTCATTCATTAGAACTTACTTCAGCCAGACCACACCAGCAGTATCATGAATGTATTTTCATGCTCGATGCTTATATACAGGGCGCTGCCGCCTCACATAACCTTAAGCAAACTAAAGCCACACGCATACAGTACAGGTGTTCGAAAGACATCGCAGATCACAGTTTACGAAGAAATAATACGCACAGACTGTAGAGAAAAGGACGAGCCGCCATGCCCATGGCGAATCCCACCCGTTGATCTCTTCTTTATTACGAATGCCGGTATAATCTCCGATTATGACAACGTCACTCCTCGTCTTCTACACAATTTGTAACAACCTCCGCGCCCCAACAGTAGCGCCTGACGACAAAGAAAACTGAATGCTCACATGAGTCCGAGTACAAAATGTTCATCGATATTAGTAAGAGCTCCACATCAGTCATAGTAGTGTCATCCGGGTCCTCTCCTGCACTTGATCCTCCAGCGGTGTTTTCGACACTTGTGCCACGATGGTGCTATTGAGTGCATTGACATCGATGCAGCTCTGTTGTCACTGAGTAGGTTTCCTTGGTGCCTAAATTTCCATTGGAGGCGCTTCCAGAAAAAAATTGTGCAGCTCTTTCTCAGGCAACTTTTTCTTCGCTTTCTTTTTCTGGCTGCATTCACCTTGCATTGACTTTGCCTCCGTCCTCGTCTCATGCTTTCCCTCGACGCTGTGACACTGTCTCGGCCTTTCGCCGCTTCGCGGTGATCGGCAGTGCCGTATGTTTTCTCTTCAATCTTGATTTGTGCACCTTTGTCATTGAGCAGAAGCTTGGCGCTGTACAAGGGGCTTGCTTTTTTGTCACCATGGACTTTTCTTTTTCTTTTTCATTTATTTTCGCTCTATGAGCTGGCCTTGGCTGCTCAATAAAAACTCGGTGAACATGTCGTAACTCACAGATTGGTGGGTGATCCTATTGGCGAAGACGTTCGACGTCTGCGATGACCTGCGTGACGGCCTTGCGTGTTTGACTCCGCTTTTCGTAGAGGGCCTCCATGATCTGGTCCAGTGTCGGAAATGGGAAAGATCACTGGCAGGCCGTGTCATGAGATGAAGTCGGAGTCAACACAGCATCCATCTAAGAAGGTTCGGTCGGGCTGTCGTTCTTTATGATCTTGTGTATATTGGGACATCATCGTGAAGGGCGAGTCAGGGCTGAGCCGAAGAAGACGTGAGGGCTCCCGTGTCGCGAGCCTCCAGACCATGTCTGCACTCATGGGGCGTCACTGTCAAGATGCACGTTGTTGACCTATGGACTGCCTTGACTTGTGAATATCGGGTCATCGTCGTGAAGAGCGAGTCAGGACGGAGCCGAAGTACACGTGAGGGCTCCCGTCTTGCGAACTTCCAGACGATGCCTGCACACACGTATGTCCATGGACGCTCTTAGTAGTCTTGGTGGCAACCAGAAAATCCCAGGTCTCAGCACTGGTTAGGCCTTGCACATCAGCGTTACCCATGGCGGCTTCACAAAAGTCCCCGAGGCTACGATGGTGGTCGAA
The DNA here is from genome assembly GCA_013436015.1 of Rhipicephalus annulatus. Lineage (NCBI taxonomy): Eukaryota > Metazoa > Arthropoda > Arachnida > Ixodida > Ixodidae > Rhipicephalus > Rhipicephalus annulatus. The sequence continues at coordinate 968,593 of WOVY01014650.1, forward strand.
ATTCGTGAAGTCCGCTCCATCTCACCTCCAAAGGTCCTTCCTCCCGGGTTTCACGGAACCAAAATGTAGAAATAGGACGAGTCGCCGTGCTCATGGTGAAGCCCAGCCGTTGACCTCCTCTTTGTTCCGAATGCCGGTCTAATCTTCCATGATGATAAAGTCACTTCTCGTCTTCTACACAATTTGTAACGCAGACTTCATTTTAATTTATCGGCGCCAACAAGAAGTGAGAGGTACGCCAAACAGTAGGAATATTGCTGATGAAAAACAGGGCTCACTCAAGGAACCACTGCATAGCAGCACAAAACACCAACGCATTCCTTTTTTAGAACCTAGACTTTCTTGCCTTAATGAATTCCGCAACAGCGACGAAAAAGTTGGGCCTGCGCACGATACTCTAGAAAGACAATTTGAAAAATAAGGCAAGCACACCTGACTCTTCTCTGCTTACCCCGAACAGCCGCTCAGACAGGGCCATAGCAACAGGATACCCAATGCCGGCGGCCCCCCATTGCATTCTCAACGAAACTATATACAAAACTACGAAAGACAGAGAAAAATTCTGTATATGTGCTTTTCTATGCAAGCACTACGCTTGAAAACTATGCCAGGCATCTAAATAATTCATTTAAGTTTAGCATCACGTACGGGGTTATTTGAATAAGTGAAAGCCGCTCTGAGGGTAAACATATCTGAGACATTGACAGGCACTCAATCAGAGACAAAAGCGCGCACGCTCTCCGTAGTATAACGACGTGTATGGTCTGTCGATTCCCTGAAAGCCTGCGGAAGCAAACGTGCCTTCCCGTCAGGGCACTGCTTAAACGGCAATACTCTTTAAGCAGGTTTACCCGTCCAAAAGCCTGACCACCTTGTCTATTGGCAAAGGTACCTATATATAAAAAAGGTCCTGATGACCGAGGCCAACGTGCTCGCGGTATGTTTATTTATTTGAGAACCGGCATGTTTCGTGGAAATATAGGAAAACAATACGTTCACTGCGCGCGTGTCACTTCTCTCGGGATCACAAATAGAGTTCCGCCATCCATTCAATACGTACTTTTGTTGTATCAGACAAATCGTTATGTGGAAGAAGTGTCAGTGTATACCGGAGAAACTTTTGCTGAAGTAAACACCTCTTCTGTGGCAATTGTGTACAACGTCACAGTTCCACCGCAGTGGTGAACCAAAATGTACAATAGCAATCAAATGAAATGTTATACAACGTAAGGCTAGAAGCTGACTGAATTATATGCCATCTTTGACTGGTCGTTACGGAGTGCTCTAGAGCTCTCTGGAGAGAGAAAGTGGTTGAAGAAAGGAAGAGACACAACCTTCGTATTTCTCTCAGGAGAGGGCTGCAGAGCGCTCTACAGTGCCTCTAAATGACCAAATAAAAATGGCAATAGATGTATACATACATCTTTCACCACAATGGATCAGTGGCTAAAGTGCTCGCGCTGCTAACCCAAAAGTCGAGGGTTCGATTTCTATGTAGACGGTCACATGTCAGTGGAGGCGAAACAGAGGAGAAATTCGCGTACTGTTTGATGTGAGCTCACGTTGAACACCAGATGGTCGAAATTTCCGGAGCCCTCCACTACGATGTCTTTCATATTATATCCTGATTTCGGCACGTAAGACACCAGATACTAATAATAATAATAATAATAATAATAATAATAATAAGAAGAAGAAGAAGAAGAAGAAGAAGAAAAATGATAATAATAGTAATATATCTCAGAATATAATACTAATGAAATATTAAGATTGTTATTGTTATTGAATTGTAGCTGTACATGATATACGTCTATGAAACGCTGGCATAAGAGACTACGGCTTCTCCAGACAGCGAAGTGGCTTGCGTTCTGTCTGCAGCTTCAACGCAAGGTAGGCGGTGAAAGCACGGCAAGTATAATGGTATGAACCCTATTCCCGTCTCGATTCTGATAGCCCGACGCTTTCGTGAAAGTTCGCAGTCACTGCCCGAACTAAACAATCGATCCCCTCCACCACCATCCGTCTTTGTTGCTACTTCGTGCTTCTACACCCGGTGGCGCTTACCGCCACGTTTTATCTCTTCACGAACCACGCCCATTAGGAGCCCCTGCAAGCTTTCGCTGACGCATAGAATGATGCACGAGGGCGATGTTGGGGATTCGGACTTGATAGAGGACATGGCGGCCATGGTGAAATTGTACCTACACTGTAGATGAACCTTCGGAAAGCATCGTCCCGACAGATATCTCGTGCCATTACCGAGCTGCTGAATGCGCTATAGTCACTGCTTCTACTCATGAATGCAGTCATTTTGCTTCTAACGCTGAAATTGCCCATCCATTAGCAGTTACAAATTGCGGGATGGTTACCTCTTGAAAAACCACTCATCCTCGTGCCATGCTTACGTAGCACGCGATAGATGTGATTGCTACCACGAAGCTACTCTACTAAATGCAGGAAAACAATTATTTATTTTTTTCCTGAGTTCCTACGCCCCCTGGCACGAAAACAGCGGTTCGAAAACTAAATTTCTCATTGAGCGAAGCACAAGCCGTCTACTGCAACTGATACGTGATAGGCAAGCTGTACTTACGAAATCAAATGCACAAAATGAAAATAAAATTCCAAGAGAGAAATGAAGTTCGAGGAGGGGAAGACGAAATGTAGGTATCAGGTGTGTTTACACCTTCATATCATTTAATATCTAAGATTCAAGCACGTAGTGATTATGTCCAAGGTATTTACTCCACTAAGCATTCATATTAATTACCTTTCATCAATCTTCCTGCATGATGCGGGCAGCTGCGTAATTTCCGTTCAGGAATCACGTCTGAGGGCCTATATCAAGGCCCCCATGAAATTTTTTCGTGTTCATAGCAGTACGCATAACTTCGTCTTGCATACCTGAAGTTCTCGGATGAAGTGTTGAGTGTTGTCCGTCGGTGGCAAAATTTTAGAGATAGAGATGCTAGATGCTCCTTGAAATCGCATGATATTGCAAATTAGCATGAATATCACTACTAACCGCGCACACAAAACATTGAGAATGATATCTTTACACACCCCCTCCCCCCTGCCCGCCTCTCTTTTTGTTTTCTGTTTTTTTTTTGTCTAGTCCACCTGCAAATAATCCTGGTTTCCGAGAAACGACTCTGCTGCCTTCCTGAGAGAACTCATAGATGAGCTACCGCACAATTGAGCACCTATTGACTAGCTATTACGATTGCTCTTCTTTCAACGAATATGGATGTTTCGCCCTGCATATATGTGACAGGTCGCTTTGTAAGTTCAGGCTGTAAGTTCAGGCTTCAGGAATGTTTTCAACCACTCCAGGCAAGGTTACCAGAGTCACCGAACGTATCCAATGAAAACTCTGTTCATGTTTTAAAAACCATATGACTCAACAAAAAATTCAAATTACTTGAATTACTTGCGTTAGTGTGCATGCGTGCGTGCGTGCGTGCGTGTGTTTCGCTGTGTGCGTGTGCGTGCGAGCGCACCTGACTGGGTGTTTATATGCTAGCAAAGAGAAATAGAATAAAAATAAAAGAAAGCCAGAGAGGTGAACCAAGGCTGATCAACGCCGACTAAATTTCAAGGCCGAAAGGCTGCCGCAGTGACGTCAGAGGGTGGGGGCCCAGTTACGCCGTGAACGCTGCGGAAAGCCTGTGTTTCGTTCACGTTTTAGGAGAACCAACGCTCCCGCTCTCGCAGCTGCTGCGGCTTGATTGGGCCGAATAAAAGATGTGGAAAAAAAGTCTTACTGAGCATGCTCAGCTGGGCAACTGGGCCCCCAACCTCTGACGTCACTGCGGCAGCCTTTCGTCCTTGAAATTTAGTCGGCGTTGTGCTGATTCCGGTATGCTACCTTGCACCAGGGAAAGAGGAAGAGAAAGGCAAGCTGCTGTAGAGGAGGAGGAACAGCCACCCTTGCAAACTACTTAAGACTTTGGTGTTTCACATGACAAACGAGGAATCAGTTTTGTAATCTTGAGAAAACGTGACAGCGCTTTCGTTACTTTCAGAACTGTGATGACCATACGGCATCCCGATGGTCCCCGTATATTCTTGAAAGTGAAAATGTTTCCTTCAAGGTGATTTAGAGCAGCATGGAGGGGAAGCTATATATCGGACAAATAAGGTGCTCAGTAGTTTCATCGACGATACAGACATTGCGCTCGGCGTTGTCCGTCATCCTAATATTAAGTTTGTAAGCGCTGGTGAATGCTGCACCCAGAAGCATGACAGTAGGATCCTCCTTCAAAAGACCATACAGTAGCCGCAGTCGAAAGGCTGAGACAACAGAATATAGTTCATAATGCATGAATGGTGGTGTTCGCCACTTTCACACTGTCATGTTCGTCTCAAGCTTATTCAGGTATGGAGCTGTGTCTATTCTTGCTACCCTTTCAAGGTTTGCAAACACAGGCCCTTGAAGACTTACCGCTTTTCTTCATCTTTGAAACTTTGAAACATTTGAAACTTTTATTTATTTCAACATTCCATCATTAGAGATGCTGAGGACCGGGGTCAAAAAGCCTCTTCACAGCCTTTACTAGAACCACGACCCCATACAAAGTGGCAGGGAAAAGCAAGTATACAGAGCAATACAATAATGTAGGGAGTGAAAAAAAACAACATATCAAGTTCGAATTTCATCCCACATAAGCAGAAGTATCTGCTCACGGAAGAAGACAACAAAGTTTATTGTAAACTGGTAACAACACTTTAAGTGAGTACAACTGTCTGGTGTTACATAATCACTTCAGTGGAGCGTACAAACAAAATAAAATAGGCACGATGTAACACACAGCGCTTCAATATTCTCACAGATCCCGATTGACTCAAAAAACAAGAAAGAAAAAGGAAAGGCATGAAGCACTAAGTTAAAATAGATTCACATATTATGTGCGACGAGGAGCAAGATTTTTTTCGTTTTTTTGTTCATGCCAGTGAGCTAAAACACCAGTAAGAAAAATGCAATATTCCCATTCCTAACTGCAAAAAGAAACATGCCACTTTTGACAAAGGCTTCTTCACCCTGCGTTTCAATCTGTTCGGTAAGATACCGAACCAATGTCATTCTAATCTTCTGTAACGTTGGGTATGCAGCTCGTTGGGGTCGTCGGCGTGCTTCCACCATTCAGTGGCGACGCCACAAGACCAACATCGTGACGCACAGTACGATTTGTTCAAATAAGCTCCTTCTGCGCTGTCGGCCCGAAGGAATTGACGCTCCGAATTTAAAGACGCGCCACGTGCCACACGCCTTCGTCCGTTACACATTAAAACATCGTAGGGCGGATCGTTTCTCTTTTGCCGCAGTTGGGGCAGTGGTCATTGGAAACGACGCCCCACTTTGACAGTCTCTGACGAGTGGGCAACGCCTCCCACCAGCGTAGGCAATCAAATTCTCATTTCCGGTACGTGGTTGTTCCAACATTTCTTCCGCTTGCTTGGCCTCTATCTCTGTTTTTCCGCGTCAGTGATCGAGCGACTGATTAATATTACGTTAATGCGTGAGGTTGCAAGCTTTGCAAAAGATTCTTCGGCGGCATCGCCGTCTACCGAACGTTTGACGCCCTCTGCTGCTTTATGAAAAGCATGCGGGTGTTCGGCTTGAGGGCCCCGGTACCCCTCCAACGCAAATGCGGCTCCAACACTTCCGGTCCAATATAGTAACAAGCTACGACCAGGATAGTCATTGTCCTGAAACAATTTGTGAACAGTTTTAGCTGTAAGTGCCTTTGTGAATGTCGCAAAATCTGGTAGACTAAGTCCTCCACAACTTTTCGAGAGCTTCAGGAACTTTTGCTGAACTTTTTGTGTCTTCCCATCCCATATGCAAGGCTCTAACCAACGACTCAAGGCGGCTCGCAAAAAGTTTGGGCATGAGTGCACTGTGCCTCATATAGAAAGCATATGAGCATACTTTGGTTTTCACCGCCGTCACTTTAGCGTCAAGTGACAAATTGAAGTCAGTGGCATACGCGAAGACCTGCGTAGCTCTGTTTACAGCATCCTCCCAATTTCTTCTGGAGACTTCCCGTTTTGAAAGTATGCCCCGAAAAATTCAACGGCATCCACGTATTGAATACCGCCCGGCAAAGAGCCGTGAAAGCCACCCAAACGAAGGGTTTTGCTTTACTCCGCTTTAAGGAAAGCACCCGATACACTGGCATACTCTTCGAACAGCTCCAAGAAAGCGCGGTAACTGGCTTGGTTTCGCACGAACACAGATGTCATCCGCATAAGCGGTGATGCTAACTGACACTAGACCTGTCATTGGAAAGCCCTGAATATTATGGCACTTTGCCCTGTTTTCTAAAGAGAGGATGTATGGAAAGAACAAAGAGCATCAGTGTGATTGGGCATCCCTTGCGAACCATTTTGTTACTGGAAAGCTTGTTTTCTCCACGCCATTGATGAGGAGTCAGCTGGTCATGTTGGTGTATAGAAGCTCTATGCAGTGGACGTACTGCTCAGGCAAACCAAACATTCTAAGTACGCAGTATAGGTAGTAATGTTCGACCCTGTCGAAGACCTTAGCTTGATCCAAGGACACGATAGCATCGGTAACTTTTTTTGGCGTTGGCATAGTAAAACAAATCCCTTATCAGTGTAAGTGTTTGACAAATCAACCTACTCAGCACTGCACAGGTTTGCGTGGGTGACACTATATCGGGCAAAAAAAGTTTTAGCCTGAAGCCAAGGATCGTAGCCACTAGTTTATAGTCAGTGTTAAGGAGGGTAATTGACCTCCACTACCGTCGTTTGTCAGGATCCATGGCAGCAAGACTGCACGGCCCTCACTGAAAGACCTCGGCTTTTGCCCGTCTACATTGAATCCGTTGACCATGTCAGTAAGTGCGTCACTTAGGACGTCGAAGAAAGTTTTATAAAACCACGTCAGTATTGCGTTTCGCCCTGGAGCCGTGCTGTGTTCATTTCTCTGGGCTTGACAAACTTCATCTTTTGTCACCTAAGAGCAGAGCATATGTGTTTAGAAAAAGTGGTTAACGATTTCAATTATTTAGTACTCGACTATGGAAGAACCAGAAGCCGTCCCGTCTGAAGGCCAGGAAAAATCTGTGTGTTTGGAAAAAGTTTACTCTATCATGAGACGCAACAAACCTAAGGAACAAGCGTCTGTAAACAAGCACAGTAACAAACAAATGACAAAGAACAACAAACAATACAAGTGTCCAATTCCGTAGGGGTTCGTAGTCCATGGTACTAATATTTATATACACTTCATATATACACTAATCACAATATAGACAATGTACCGAAATTACAAGACTTGGCGAAGATGTTAGAAAGTATGTACAATTATCAATATTCATGAAAGTTACATAACTTACAGCGTTAGAATGAAGTGCATATATACAAGAGCTCACACCCATATGGGACATACACAAACACATAGAAGTAGTTAACACAGAGTGATTACATGCACTAATCAGACATTGACAGGTGACCTGGCTACAGGAACCAGGCCAGGTGGAAGACTAATCTAGGCACCACCACAAAAAATCCTGTTCAAAAGAAGTACTTCACGATTTAGAGCACTGGGTGCTCTGCTATGAGAGAGTGGAGAGTGCGGTGAGCGGAAGTTTTTTTGGATACAACGCTTGAAATCTAGACATCATCTATAGAAACAAGGCTTTTTCATGCTTGTGCTTTTCTGGCGCTATCACCGGCGAGGTCATTCCCGGAGTTGCCGCTTCGACTCGGGAACCTCTGAAACCCAGCGTCGTGTCCTTTTAAATGCGAAGCATTTATTAGCAAACCTCGGCGACTTTGAGCGTATGTATCTATCTATCTATCTATCTATCTATCTATCTATCCAACTAGCCGCCTAAGACTGAGCTCGCCTGGGCGTTTCTATAATGGCATCGATACCAAACTTGGTGTGGTGTAGATTGGCTGTTTGAAGAACATATTTCACTAGATATAAAATGAAAATCATCATAAGTATGTCATGAATGTCATGATTTATATTTTATAGTCCTGTAGCTCTTGCAGTGGTTTCGTTCGCATGGGATGTTACAAAACTGGTATGATAACGCATGCTTGCATGGCAAACAGAAGCGGCAGACCCTAGTATGAAAATCATGACATGCGTGTCATGTAACAACATGACTACGTGCCACGCTCATGATGCGCTCGCGGCCATTTCGCTAGCGTAACATATGTCAAATTTGGTATTGCAGTACGTGAATGGATGAAGAAGGCATGTGATAGGTGCAAACATGATAATCATGAGATGCGTGTCATGTAACAACATGACTACATGCCATGCTCATGATGAGCTGGCAGATGGTTCGCTAGCTTGACATGTACCTAACTTGGTATTTTAAGACGTCAACGGACAACATAGGTAAATGACACATCCAAACGTGATAATCACGACATGCGCGTCATATGACAACATGACTACATGCGACACTGATGATGCGCTCACCGCCGTTTCACTAGCTTCAGGTGTGCCAAATTTGGCAATACGTGACGCCAATGGATGGCGAAGGTATGGGACTGGTGCAAACATGATAATCATGAAATGCGTGTTATGTGAGAACATAACTACATGCCACAGTCAACATAAACTTCATTTGTCGAATCCAGACGATTCGAGTCCGGCGTTTTTTAGTGGGCCTGGGCACCCACCGCGTATGCGGTTCCGAGACCATGTCTCGAAACGGCTTCCTCGGCTCGCTGGACGGCCCAGAGTTGTTCTGTCAGGTTCGAGCTGAGCAGTGCGCCCTTCCAACGCGAGCGGAGGCTGGCGGTGGAACAGTTAGATGAATCTGCACTGTTCGAATTGTTTATTAGGCCCTGACACTCCTACAGCATGTGACTAAGGGTGGCAACCTCGCCACATGACGTGCATCTGTTTGTAGTGTATATGTCTGGATACATGGCGTACATGAGTCTAGGGTTTCTGTATGAATCTGTTTGTAATTGTCTGAAGTGTACCGCTTGCGTTCTGTTTAGCCTTTCGTGAGGAGATGGGTATATGCGCCTTTGTAACTGGTAATGTGTGGTGATGTCGTGAAATCTGGTCATGCGATCCTCCCATGTCCAGACGTCTGCAGTTCCCCGCGGGGGCTCGTCGTCCTCCGGCGATGCTCGGTGAGTGAGGCCTCGAGCAACGCTGTGAGCCGCTTCGTTGGGGGTGCTCAGTCCGGTATGTGCCGGGATCCATAACAGGTGCCTTCGGTTATCGACGTCGACCTCTCCTGGATGTATGGGATGTCGTTTGAGTATGTGAAACGCCTCTTGCGAGATGCGTCCGTTGGCAAAACTGCGAATTGCTGTTTGCGAATCACTAATCACGTATGTGGCATTGGTCTGTTTGAGGGCCAGTGCTATAGCAGCTTCTTCTGCCGCTTCAGCGTGTGCCCGTGTTCACAGTGAGGCTTGTGATGTACTTGCCACGATGGCCGGTAACTACCGACACAAAACTCTCTTTATTGGTATAATGCGCAGCATCAGTGAAAACCGCTTCAGTGTCGTTGGAGTAGCTTTGAGTAATGCGTTGTGCCCTGGCTTTACGCCGTCCCGTATGGTGTTGGGGTGCATGTTGCGAGGCAATGGGGGTTCGTATACTTGCTCGCGGACCAATCTTGGAATTTCGACTTTGATGCCGTGCTGCGAATGGTATGTGATGCCAGAGTCCTTCAATGCTTTGAAGGACTCTGGTGATGCCAAGTTTTTCGAGTAGATGTCGGCCTGGGCGGGTCTTGGATAGGCGCTCGAGCTGGGAAACTTGTTGCGCCTCCACGAGTTCCTCGAGGGTGTTATGCAACCCTAGCTCTAGGAGCTTGGTGGTGCTAACTCCGGGCGCCAGTCCCAACGCGAACTTGTACGTCTTGCGTATCGGGGCGTTAAGCTTGTCTTTTTCCGCAATTGTCCATTTGTGAAACGGTGCAGTGTACATTAGTTGTGAAATAAAAAAGGCTTGTATGAGTCGTATGACGCTTCCTTCGCGCATGCCTGCATGTTTGTTCGTGATGCGTCGGATGAGTTGCATCGTGCTGGTTGCCTTTGCCATTATCTTGCGCAGTGCTTCACCATTGCCGCCGTTCTGCTCAATCATCATCCCCAGTACCCGGATCTTCTTTACCATTGGGATTGGTGAGCCGTTTAATGATGTTAGTTTGATTTCTTATTTTTATGAAGGTACGTAGTTTTTGGGCGGGCGTCCCTTTTTCACCGGTCTATATAGCAGTAATTCGGATTTTTCTGTGGAGCAGGTGAGTCTCGTTCCTACGAGGTAATGTTCCACGCATTCTATGGCCGCCTGTAAGCGATCCTCGATCTCTCCGTCACTGCCAATTGTCGTCCAGATCGTAATATCATCCGCGTATAGCGTGTGGTGCAGTCCATCAATTTGATGTAATCACTCGGGTAACCCCCGCAGGACGAGGTGTTGAAGAGCATCGGCGAGATCACCGAGCCCTGCGGTGTACCCGAGCTTCCAATGTTGATGTTATTTGATTCTAGCTGTCCCACTCGCATGCTTGCGGTTCTTCCCGTGAGGAAGTCTCGGGCGTAGTTCTACACTCGCATTCCGAGGTTTAATCTGTCTATTTGTCGCAATATGGCGTCATCACGAATGTTATCGAAGGCCTTCTTCAGGTCAAGGCCAAGGATGGCTCTCCTTGAGCACCCAGGATTTTCTATAATTTGATGTTTTAGTTGCAGAAGAGCATCCTGTGTGGAGAGATGTCTTCTGAACCCAATCATTGTGTGTGGTAATAGGTTGTTGTCCTCGAGGTAATCTGTTAGTCGATTGACGAACGCATGCTCCATCAGTTTACCTACACATGATGTTAGGGAGATAGGGCGCACGTTCTGCAGCTGCAATTTCTTGCCGGGTTTCGGTATAAGTATGATCTGCGCTTCTTTCTATGGCTGGGGTAACTTTACACGCACCCAACACTCGTTAATATAATCTTTGAGTTTCTCCAGCGATCTGTAATCGAGGTTGCGCAGTGCCCTGTTCGATATTCGATCTAGGTCTTGGACTGACTTGGTATTGAGTATGACGAGGGCCGACTCGATTTCGGAAGTTGAGAATTCTGCGTCTAGGATGGCGCTGCCTTCTTCCTTGTAGTCCGGATGCACTTGCGGGGGCGTTTGGGATATATAATGGAGTTCCGCTTCCCGTAGGAAATCTTGCTCTGTTCTCCCGTAAGCGTGTATGATTTTGCATATGTCTTGCCTCTGTGAGGTCTTGGTGTTCGCGGGATCTATGAGGTACCGCAGTATCTGCCATGTGCGACTCGTAGTGAGCTGACCATCCATCTGCGCGCATTTTTCTTCCCGTTGCTGTTGTTGCAGGTTAAGTGCGTGCTTTTCTATTTCTTTGTTGAGCTGTGCAATCTGTTTTCGCAGTCTCCTATTATGTCGTTTTCGTTTCCAACGGCGATGCAGTTGGGTCTTGGCTTGCCACATGTGCAGTAACCGGGTGTCTATTCTATCAAGCCCAGCTGTTGACGGCATCATTTGCGTCGCCCTCTCGATGTCGCGCCGAAGTTGCTCGGTCCATTGCTCAATGTCTTTGATGTCTTCAATCTGTTGCTTGTCTCGATTTTTTCGTAGTAGTTCCCAATTGGGGATCTTCATTTGGCGACCAGCATTGTGTTCCTGTGGGCCGCCTTCTGCTTCTATAGAGATAATGTAATGGTCACTGCCCAAGTCTTGCATGGTGCTTTTCCAAGTCACCTTTCGTGTATTGCACGTAAAGGTAAGATCGGGCGTGGTGTCAGTGTTGACGCTGTTGCCCTGCCTTGTTGGTGCCGCTGGGTCAGTGACGAGCTCGAGGCCAGCGAGTTGCGCCATTTCCCACAAATGCCTGCCTTTCGGTAGATCGTGTTTGTAACCCCACGCCGTATATACCGCGTTGAAGTCGCCTCCAATGAAGAGTTGTTGCCCCTGAGCGATATCGAGTGCTCGTTTGAAGAGGACGTGAAAACGGTGTTTGCGGCATCTCGGACTGCTATAGACGTTGAGTACGAAGATGCTGTCGGGCGTCTTACGCGGTGTAATTAGCTCTACGAGGACGTTTTCAATATCCTTGACATGGGTGTCATGTTCGATGACCGTGAGCTATTGCTTGACCAGTGTGGTGACGTTTGGATTTTCCTCCTTCCCTGTTATAGACTGCTACCCTGAAAGTTTGGCGGGGTCGTTTGTTTCCTGCAATATAATGACGTCTGGGCGTTCGGGGATCGTTTTAGGGTATTGTTGTAGGTGCGCTCGTTTGTTTTTGTAACTTCTGCAGTTCCACTGCCATATTGTATGTTTTTGTTTCGAAGGGTGTCTTGCCATGGTTATTAGGTACTACATGTGTGGCGCCGCTTCGCTATGCGACGTCACCAGCGCGCTTTTGGCAGCTTCTAATCTGGACAATCTGAGATAAATGCTCTTCAAGCTCTGTTGAATCGTAAGCGTGATAGTCGCGGTGATAGTTTCCTCAAGACTGCTCACGCGAGCCTCGAGTGCCTTCACTCGGGTGTCGCCTGTTCCTGCGCGCGTACGCTTGGAACGTACTGACTTTTTAAGGGAGATAGCCGGCCCGCGTTTAGTATCAGGGCCTTCGACCTCACCGTCCTCTACGAGTTCTTCTTGTGTTTCCTGCATTGCCTGTTGATCAGTCTTGCTGTGAGCGGCAGACTGGAGCTTTTGCATGATTTCGTCCTTTGCGTGAATCTGTGCCTGCATGCATTCAATTTGTTTTGCATAGTTTGTATCGTCTGTGTTAACTGAGCTGTCTCCGCCTCTATCTTAGTGTGTATTTTGCCGCCAGCCTCCGCGTTTGTTGCGCGTTTTCCTTTGACTGCATCTGCAAAGCTCACCGAATCAGTTGCCTTCGCGTCCCTCGTTGGGGTCCGTCCAGGTGTTCGGCTGCGAGCTCGGCGTTGCTGCTGCTTTCAGGGTCCCGGTGTGCGGCTACAAGATCGGAAGTGGCTTCGACTGGGTGTCCTGAATCTTGAGTGAGGCTTGCTGGTGAAATAGTTGGTGGCAGTGGCTTCTGCCTCCTCGTTGGTCCTGCGTCGTTCCCATTGTCTCCTCGGCACGATGTAGAGCGTTTTGTACCTTGCACGGCAGTTGCGGTCCGCCGTCATGTGTGCGCCCCCGCACAGCTTGCAATGGGAGGAACACTGGTGGTTGGGGCCTGGGTTAGGGGCGTCACAACCACGACACACTTTGTCCTTGGGCTTTGGGCACACGTCCATGCGGTGACCAAGTCACCCGCAGCAGTGACACATGTCGATTTGCTTGCCATACAAGGTGCAGCGAAGGAGAGCGCCGCCGTACCTGACGTAAGTGGGCACTCGCGGTCCTTCAAACGCCACTATGATGGTCGTGGTGTTACTGAGCCATTTGGCTGCCAGGGTGTAAGGGTTACGTGCGTGAACGATGCTGGTGTCAATAGACTTGGCGTCTTCTTCCAACGGGATGCCCTCGATTATTCCCTTCACTGTGTTGTCGGGGGCCGTCTCGTACGCACTAACCTCGTGGTGGCGGTTGCCGATGGTGATGGCTTGAAGCTGTCTGTACTTATCGGCGTGAGAGGCATGGGGTGTGCTCACGACGATGATGTTTTGATGGTTATTGGAACACACCGTGTACTCCCCTGCTTCATGAGCCGGTACGTTGGCCGCGCGGTAAATCGCCGATGCGAGGCGCACGGTTCCAGTGGTGGCCACGTCAAGGCCTCCTCGTGGTCGTATCACGATCTTAAAATCGCTCCGTGGGAGTAGTGGCATTTTGCTCTTTTAATGACTTGCTGCTTGATGTTACGCGGTTGTCGTCGCGAACGCTGTCGGCTGAAGTCCGCTCCCTCGCTGGTGCAGGAGGGGGCTCTGTTCTGGGTGTTGCTCTGCGCGTTTGCGCGGTTAATTTGGGTCTTAGATCCGATGGTGCACCAATCCGTGCCCCCGAGAAACTCTTCGGGGGAGATATCCTACCCGTTCACTTGGACTTCCATCGTTGTTGGGCGAAGAAAGCGCCCGCGTCAGAAGAGACGCTCAGCGCGTCTCGTCGGGTGGCTGGCTTTCGTGAGCGTCGGGCCAAAGGGGCGCGGGTTGAAAACCTCTCAAATCCGGAAAAAGTCCTTTCCCACCTTGAATTTTCGTGTCAGTGGAATCCTGGTCACTTTCCGCACGCGTTGTTGTAAAATTCATGGGCTGAATGACCGAAAATCACTGGCAAATAGTTCTTGGAAGACGGAGCCGACGTGATGCGCATACGCTCTCTTCGGCGACCAGCGCGCCCTCCGACGAGACGGTGATATCGGGAGCGTTTACGTCAGCGTCGCAGAGCGTGAAGACGCGTTCATTGGTTAATGACTACTCATGCGACAGTCAAGGCACCAATACATTTCGACGTGGCGCGGTGCGCGTGCTCGCTGGCGTTCATTTCATCACGCCACGCCGGTGTTCCCGCTGGCGCACGCCGTGTTGCGTTGCCTTGACGCATACGTATTTCAGCGCGTCCAGCGTCCCTCCGTCACGAAAAGAGAAGACGCAGTGTTATCTGGGTAACACATCGGACACATCGGCCCGAAGTGCAGCATGTCACGTTTCGCGCCTGTTGCCCTAGGGCCGCGCCGACGGACGCTGGTCGCGCCTGGCGTCAGACTATAAAGTTCTCGCGTGTTGCTAACGTAGCGTCGCTGTGCCCAGTGTGCGCGCGTGTCAACGCTACAATGGAGTATATTGGGCCCTTCATGATGCGCTCGCGGCCGTTTTGCCAACCAAATTTGGTGTTACGTGACGTCAATGGATGACGAATTATATGACTCGTGCAACGCATCATAATCCTGACACGCGCGTCATGTAAGAACATGACAATATACCACGCTTAGTGCATGCTCATGCCCGTTTCGCTAGCTCAAAATACACTAAATTTGGTATCACGTGATGTGAATAGATGACGAAGGTAAGCGACACATACAAATATGATAATTATGAAATGTAAATCATGTACGGCATCATTTACTTCCACCTCGTAACGCTAAGCCGATTTTGAAGTGACATATACATTTCTCATTCGTGCTTCATGTATCATCGATTCCCACTGTACGTGGGATCTGCCAATATTTTCAGTCAGATATTTCTGCATTCCTTGTACCTCTCACAAAAGTTGTTCGTAGGATCTGCGAAGAAGGGCAGTGATTACATATGCAGATTTGTCATGTTCAGCAACAAATGCGAGAGACGTGATGAGTGAGAAAACGTACTAGTCGAGGCACTAATGTCGTAAAGGCGACGTTTACGTCAAGGATTCTTGCACAGTTTGTTTTTTCTAACTACCATACCAAACAAGCATGCCAACAGTGGAAGCATCGTCATACTTATCAGTGGTGTGAGAGAAAAAATTATTCCTATATTCCCGCCTGCTCCGAAACCATCAGATAGATTGATTTGTGCAGAGCGCAAAGCATCCTTCATGGAATTTATTCTTTATGGCGCGCTTACGCAGCCAATATACGCACATAAAGAAGAAAAAAAGCACAGAAAATTGAAAGCGTTCAGAACTTTCACTAGTTTGGCGCGCATTCAGACACGCGACGTTCTCCGCTAATGCGTTGACTCATTTCTCTCATTTCCGGCTGTCAGGAGCAATAGTAAACGATTATGAATAAATGGGGACGACAATACATAATGGTGTTGCCTACACATCATCCCGCATTTTACTATCGCCACCTCTTTACCCATGTTACAAGGCTTCCCTAATGTCGAGTACCATGCTTCGGTTGAGGCGACTAACCAGTGGATGGTGGGAGAAAAATAGTGGCTGGCTCAGTGGTTGGTCGGTCGCGGTTCCCCGTATACCACTTTTTCCTGTCAGTAAGTGGTGCTCTTCAGAGGCTATTAGCATAGAGGCCGAGCCTTTGTCGAATGCGAAGTGATGTTCTTGCTCACTAGGCAGTTTTTGAATGAGTGAGAAAGTATCATTCTGATGTGCCTTAAAAGATTGCATACTAGGTCATTCCGCGCCAACCGTATTAGCCACTTACGCGTCCTTTCAAAATACACTTGAACAACATTTCTGTTCATTTTTTCCAGCGAAAACAGTAAATTGGAAGAATTGTTCGGGAACAAAAAATGTTGCTATCATGTGGAAGCCTTTTCAGTTTCGCAGAATATCGATATAGTGTCGTTCATGGGAAACGCTATACCGAAAGTGTCCAATTTTCTGTTCGAATATCAACTTTGGCTTAGGTAGCATGTTTTCAGTGTGGGTTTGGGATTTATTTAGAGAAGGCTTGGATGGCAAGACTGTACCGAACGCACGCGACAGTTCAAAGCGGCATGGGCGTTCAGTACGGAAACGCTGAGGATACAGTGATGTCTCGTCCGGCTTGAGCGAATAACACGCTGAGATTCCAAAATCTCCTCAGCGTTGATGGACGAATTCACGTTAACTCAAGTTGCGGGGTAGCCACGCCTTGCAGGAAACAGCATTGAGGGGTGGCGGTTACTTCCCGTGTCAAGCTTTCACATTACCGCAATTTGTTTTTTCCGACCGACCTGACCGATGGTTGTAGCAAGGTCACCAGTTGCTTTAGATTCTACAGCGGCCACAATAAGGACATTTGCTAGACGACTAAACTTAGTGTTATCCCGAAGTGATTCAATGTCTGAAATGTCGAGCAGGGGCGAATGACATGTGCCACTAGGGCTAGGCTTTCTTCGCTTATTGTAAAGTAGTAGGTATCGTCCGCAATACCTTACAAGAAATGCCCCACCTTATCTTCTTCCGACATGCTGGCGTCTGCTTGCCTCTATAGCCTCGAATCGTCTTGTACATGAATTGTAGAGGAGTCGATGGGTAACTGAGACCTTTGTGCAAGAGTCTGCTCAGCAAGCTTCTTTTCTGCAGCTGTTTTACAGAGTGGTTGTCGAGAGTGGAACCCTTGGCAGTTCTCAAAGAATTTTACAATTGGTGTCTATTCAGTAGGACTGCCACTACTTGTCGTTGTGACCTCTTCGTCATTGTTTATGTACATAGTGTCATGGGAACAGGCAATAAAGCAAATAAGAGGCGTGGCTGTGTAGAACACTCACTTGCCACGCAAACGGCCTCAATTCGATTCCCAGTTTAACCCAGAATTCTTCACTATTCCCTTCATTTGCATCCTTCTCGATTTTTGGGGTCACGAGTAATGGCCGATTTCTTGGTCATGCAAAGATGATGTTCTTTTTCTCACAACTAATGACACTGACGCCGGAATTTTCGCGAAACGAGCTTTAATACCCATGAACGTATAAGATTTCAGTCTGACCATCTGCGTGGAACAAGAAAACTGTACCATAGAACCACGATAGAGCTTGAAACTTCTCTACACAGAGCATCTGTGTACAGGTGCCATGCCGGGCGAGAAATAGATTTAACCTACGTAATACATATGCATAGTTGGACTCATCTTCACAAGAACACAAAATAAATTTTACGGACACCATCGTGGGGTCTGCGAAAGTTTCGACCTCTGTGTTTCTTGAACGCACATCAAAAAATCAGTACGCTGGCTTCAAGCCAGCGTACTTAATGGTTTCCCCGAAACTGCACTTGTCCCGAAAATGCAGCCTCCTTGGCCGGAAACAGTGGGGAGCCATAACGCCTAGAAAACCACATTAGGCTAGGCTGTGTAATATAGAGTGAAAGAAGGGTAAATAATAGTCATAACAGAATGTTAATTGCCCTACCACTGTGGAATAAAGACTTTCTATTCAGTGCAGGGTGCTAAGCGAGAGTTCTTTATCCCCTAGAGCCAAGTGCAGTATCAACAAAGTGAACATGATTCCTTAGATATTTGTAGCGGGTACCTTAATATTCTGAAGAAAGGCACATAACGGCACAGTGGGTCCGTTAGTACATCTCGAAAATCTTGTTTTGTGTCGTAGCCGATACCTCTCATGAATTCAAAACCAGAAACACCGTTGGCCTTGACCGAACATGAGGCTGCGCTCACGAATGCACGTTATAAAGTATCGTAATCGCCGTTGAAATTTCTGTGCAGTTCAGATGTGATAATCGTCTAGGCATGTCTTGGTAGTGCTCGGTGTCGCCCCTCATTTCGACACCTCGGTATCGGACGCTTTCACTGCTTAAACACAGGCGTTTGCTGACGTCTTGTTTCGTACACCGACGTGCCTTAATACCATCGGTTGGCAAAAAGAGCTTAAGAAAATAGCTCGCTCATTTTCTATCTATTCATTTCCTGTCTATTTGTATTTTCTATTTTGATTTTCCATTACTCCACTATCTATCTATCTACCTATCTATCTATCTATCTATCTATCTAACTAACTAATCTATCTATCTATCTATCTATCAATCAATCAATCAATCAATCTATCTATCTATCTATCTATCTATCTATCTATATCTTGCCGCCAACGTTTGGGTGCTCTCGTGATCACATTCTTGATTTGGGGTTAGCCAAAACTAGTGTGAACGGGTAAGGTGTAAAGCAGGGTAAGGTGTAAGCAAAACTAGTGTAAAGCAGGGACGGATGCACAGAAGAACCTTCGGACTCACGAACAAACGCACGCACGGACGGGCGTATGGACGCATGGGCGGCCACACAGCCGTACGCGTGGATGGACCAAGGAGGATAAAAGAAAAATTGCTGAAGTAAAAGCTTCCGCAACGCCTTGCCAGCAGACGTGAAGCCAGCTTTTGCCACTGCCAAGATGGCGGAAACATGCTCTTTTCTGATGATTCCCACTTAAAGATCAAGTGTCTTTTTTATGTTGAGGTAAACGCTACATTAGTTATATATTAAAGGATAGTTGTTCCCAACGAAATAACACACGGAAAAAGTATGAATGACTAAATCTTCAAAAAACTTTGCCTTCCATGAGAGGCTCACTAAAGAAAACTAGTAACTGTAAGACGCACTTCGAGCACTATATGACCCGAAAAAGTTCCCACATTAAACTCGTTCGGCGTACGAGATAAACGCTTCGTTTCTAATCGCTGGACGGTGATACTTTATCATGCCCCTAGTAAGATGGCCGCCAAAGCCGCCATCTTGCCAGAGAAACGGCTTCACTTCTGCGGAAACCTTTCCACTTCAGCAATTCTTTTCATCCTCCTAGGGATGGACAGAAGCAAGAACGAATGGACGGACGGATGCTTCGGCCCACTGTCCATCATTCACTCCGTGAATATGCTGCCATTTTTTTCTTCCCGGGCGGCACCATCCTACCGTGCTCCTACCGCATGCGGCTGATGCTTGGACTGTTTGGACCTCAGTACGCAGCTTCCCTATATTTCCACTAGGTGCTGCATGAATTGCTGGAGTCGCGAATAACAATACGACATTTACGCATATGGCACGGAAGTACATGTTTTATTTCACCAGCAACTACCAGCATCAAGCATCATGGTTCCCCTTCATACTACGCTGAGCAACGAACAACATGTATATAATATATCATCATGCCAACTATTAGAGAAATTTATAGTAATCACACCTTTATGCCAAGATTGGATATGAACTTTTCTTTGAAGACGATGTGGGATAGCAAAAGAAATTTATTTTCTGCCACAAACATTCTAGTTTTTGTAGTCCAAGCTAAACGCTATAGAAAACATTGTGCCGTCTAGCCAGAGAAAATATGAAGGCTTTTTTACGATAGCCAATGCATAGTGTCTCCACAACTCTGCTTCTATTGGAATGCAGCATAAAATGACTTTACGTATGCTCCGGCTGTAACAATCTTCTCGGACAATTTATCTCAGGGACGGCACACAGCTCTCCCATAGTAGAGCACCTACTGCTCTAAATCGTTAACTACTTTTTTTAAACACGTACTGAAGACCGTCCGAGGCATACGAGTGGAACTCACCTATGTCTATCACGCTAGTCCATATCTGCGTGTTTTAGGGGCGAAGCTCTTTATAGCGGCACCCATTCGTCCCCCGTAGTATGTAACAAGTATAACATTTTGACGTCCAAGGTGGTGCCGGTGAGAGACAGAATTCTTCTGTGCGTTGTTGAACAATAAAAAATAGTTCTCAATGTACATGTCAATGGCTGCTTATGGGGAATGAGAGACAGGAGCATTCGGCTTTTAGTTAAGGCGCAGGCTGCGATCAGCATTAGCGGCCATTGGCATGTACATTGAGCACTATCTGACAAGAAAGGATTGCTAAGTTATACTCGCTGGGTGTAACCTCCTTAGCTTCAGAAAGGTTTAGCGAGCGTTCGGCCGCAGTGCCATGAATACAGTGAACTAGTATATACCATGAACTCGAGGTGGTTAAAGGTGGGAAGTGGACCCGAAGCGCAAGCCGTAAGAAAGTGTGCGTGTGCCACCTCTAGTTTAGTCCTTGGAATGTCCGCTGGAAGGCGGTGCTTCTATATGGGGAATAGAGAGCCTACATGAACGGCCATTTTTAGGGTGGAGACATCTTAATAAGTGCCTTCAAGAAACTCAGCCAAAACCAGCGGGCAACGGGGCACGTTGTTGCCAGCTTCCACCAAATTCAGCATAGTTTTCTGTGCGCCGCCATTTTCGAGCCAGCCGCCACTCCCTCCAGCTACGCGAAGTACGGCGTCGGTGCCCAGCCCGTGCAACAACACACAACACCTGGGCTTTTGACAGCGGCGGTTCTCAGGGTCGTGTAAGCGACCCAGTTCTCAAAGTGAGCGCACGAAGAAATTCGCAGCCCACGCACAAACACTTGCGACATAATACTGAGGTTACGCTGACACGAACGCAAGCGTGGCAACAGCTCAGACTAGCGAGCGCGTCTCCGTACGAACGCGCGGACGCGTCCCGTTTGTGGGCTTCCTACTCGCAATGCGTGGACGCAGCAACGACAACTTCGGTTATCTACTCATTCGCGAACACCGCCAAACACATATACGTGTGCCGCAGGAAAAAACAGTGAACGAAATACGCAGTACTCACAGAGCAAATACGAGACGCACTGGTGGGCTCCCAGCCGTCTCGCTTCACTTAAGCCAGCCATAGTTGTCGTCGGCCAGGGCTCGCTGGGAAGCGGAACATTCGCACCCCCTTTCTGTTGTGATTAGTGCAGAGCGGTACGAAGCATCCAGGCATTATAAGGCTTCACCGGCAGCGTTTAACACGCTACCGCAACGTTCGACGCCGTATTATTGAGAACTAAACGCAACCGGGCGTATACGCAGTTCGGGCACCAAGATGGGGCGACAGCGCGGCGTTGCTGTCTGGCAACATTGTGTTTTGGCGGGCGGCGGTGCGTTGGTGGCATGTAGTGGGTCAAAGGCTGACATTACCCTAAAAACAGCCGTTCATGTAGGCTCCCTAATGGGGAATATATCATGAAAAGATGCGAGATTTTGGTACTTGAAGTGTTGAATAGATGGACGAATGGACACACAGACAGATGCATGAATGGACGCATGAACGGACGCAGGGGTGACTGCATGGACGAACGCAGGGACGGACGCACGAACAGACGCACGCGCGGACGGGCTGATGGACGCATGGACGCATGGACGGACTGAAGCATGGACGAATGGACGGTCGAATTCTTCGCCCCACTCTCTATCATTCACTCCGTGGATTTGCTGCCATTTTTTACGTGTCCTACCATAGTCAGCCCTGCAGCACCTTCGCTGCCTGGTAGCGTTGTCGTCGTTAGCGTCTCAAGGCGTCCACGGGCTGGCGGACGCCCGTAATGGCAAGCCAGCCCCCGAAGAAGGCGCTAGCCTTCGACCTAGTCGTCCCCGAGGGGATTAGTCCCGAAGACGGCGTTGACTCGACGTCTTAAATAGTAGGAATCCAAGAAGTGTACAGCGTTCAGCACTTTAGAGGACGGAACTACCAAGTTACCGTCAACAGTGAGGCCGCACCGGCCACAATTGTAGACGCGTCGCACCTTATCATCCGAGGAGAGCGCGTCGCCATCGTACCCCTGGGACCCCAAGGGACCCAAGTGACCGTCCTGTTTCTGCCGTGCCGCGTACCCAACAAAGTCCTCGCACAAGCACTCTCTCCCTAAAGGAAGGTGCTGCACATCACCAGAGGACTCATGGGATCGCGCCCAACCGTGACCACTAGGACGCGATACGTCCGCATTGAAATGAAGGCTTCGTTACCGGTGCCCAACTACCTCAAGGTCGCGGGCCATCGAGTAACCTGTGACTATAAAGGCATCCAGCGAGTGTGCCGTCGATGTGGAGACAGTGGGCACTTACGCATGAACTGCACAGCTCCGTTTTGTGGAAGGTGCGGCGTTTATGGCCACGACGGGAAAGGCTGCTCGCTGCCGTGTCGCCGTTGTGGGGACCCGCATGCCACCATGGCCTACACCATCAGGCCGTCGTATTCCGAGGCGGCATCCAAGGACTTCCCTCCACTTCAACCAGGAACGCAATCTAAGAACAAGTGCGACGATTCGTCAACGCGAGCCGCGGTAACCGACCACGACCAAGGTGCGCCAATCGCGATGCTGCACCAGATGCCCACCGCGTCCCCAACGATTCCGGACCTGGTAATCCCTCCAGGTAATGAAAACTTAAGTTCCCCGCATCGCGTGGCCATTTCTGAGAAATTGCAGGCCAAGCCCTCGTCAGACGAAGCACCTCGTGAGGACGGCGTCTCGAATGGAAATACTGCATCTGAGGCTCCTCGCGTTGCTGCTGTGTCGACAACAAGTTCAGGTGTCATCGAGGAGCCTACATCTCAAGACGACGACGCCTGCATATATGAGGACTCCAACAGCACCACGAGTAAGGCGCCCCTACAAATTGACGAAGACACCAGCCCCAGTGACATAAGCCAGGACAGTGGAGACGCCTTTGTACCATCCTCGCTCAAGAACCCTGACTCCAAACGCCACCGGATAACTACTCGTGACTTAGAAGGCCCCACCAGAGACAGAATTCTCCTGCGGACTTCGACGCCATCCCGGAAGCCCTGAGCCTCCGGTGGATCGCCTGGCCGGAACAAATGACTCAGCCACGTGCGGGGCACCGGCTCCCGCACCTGATAAAGGTACCCCTGCATTTGCGTGATCCTATACTATGTTTTCATTTTCCCCATGGCTCTTACCCTAAAAGTTATTACTTTTAACGTTCAAGGTTTCCGCAATCCACAAAAACAGGCTGAGGTATTGGCTTGTGCGCGTTCAGTGCACTGTGATTTGCTGTTCGTGCAAGAAACAAATTTTTTCAAGCTTTCTGATGTACTCGCTTTCAAGCGCGCGTTCAATATTGATTGGTTCTTTTCGTACGCCAGCACGCGTTCGACTGGCGTCGGAGTCATTATTTTTAACCGAGGTCTTTTACGTGACCATCATGTTTCCTTCGATGCCTTCGGACGCGTGCTGGCGTTCGAATGCACCATTTTTTCGTTAAGAATAAGATTTGTTGCCGTGTATGCCCCAGCGGCACGCGTGAGCTCAAACGCGTTCTTCCAATCTTTTGAAGCGTTCCTTTTAAATTCCCGACATGTGGTACTTTTAGGGGATTTCAATTGTGTCTTCGACTCACACGCAGACGTTCGACGTCCGGGTCGCGGCCGGTCAAACTGGAATGCCAGAGAACTCGAACGTCTAGTGCAGCAATTGGCATGAGTGACATTCATCAAAGTGTGCAGGGCAGTAATTATGCCTATACTTGGCATCGAGCAGCGTCGAGCAGCCGAATTTATCACGTGTATGCATCCCCCAGTCCCATTACCTACGTTCACGACACCGGGGTAATGTCATTGCCACCGACACCAGTGTACATTAGCGACCATCGGCCGGTTATGTTCTCTCTTCGCCTGCCAGCGGGGACGCCAACGATTCACAGACCATAGTGTTTCGATAGTTGCGTCCTCCAGGAATCTCAGCCTACGGAGAAATTATTCCGAGCGTTACGCGCCTCGCTCATTGGGGCGGATGTAGCTGATTGGGATCGCCTCAAAGAACAGTGACGCAATCATTGCAGTGCGTCGGGCACGGGACCTTGCACACGTATGTCAAAAGATGCGTCATTCTTAATGCAGAAAATACGCATTGCCAATCGAGATCCCAGTCCTTCCGCTGTAATGCAGGCAAGGCAAGTGGAGCTCGTTGAACGGTACCAACGTATTATGCGCGCTTCTTCACTCTCGGCTGCAGCTTGGCGCTGTATACGTGCACCCTGTGCGTACCCTGAGGTGCTAAGGTATGCACGCAGAACTCTGCTTTGTCCACCAGGCTCGCCTGCCCACTCGCTGCAATCTATCGCCCCAGCTGCTGCGGGTACGCGCGGCTTTCAGAAATTCGCTCAACACTTTCAGTCAATAGCTCAATCTGGTGCTAATGTCTGTTACCCAGGATCCGTTTCTTCGCATCCTCTGCTAAAAAATCTACCTCATGATTCCAACATGTCATTTAACGTCCTGCTATCACCGCCATCCGATGACGAAATCAAAGGCGCATTAGACGCAATGAAAAAGGGATCGGCCCCAGGGCCTGACGGACTGCCTGCAGAGTTTTATGTACAGTTCTGGCCTATCATTGGTTCAACTATGTCACGCGTCATTCGCAAGTGTTTCCAAGATATTACACTTCCAACCTCTTTCCACAAAGGCCGTATAACACTAGTTCCCAAGAAAGACCCAATGTCCACGCGACCAGAAGATTGGCGCCCGATCACCCTGCTCATTGTAGATTACAAGCTCTTGGCCAACATTTTGGTGCGCCGAGTCAGTCCATTTCTTCCAACATCAATTGCTCCCCACCAGGTCTGTTCTATTTCGGGCCGAGAAATACACACTCATACGTCGTTAACCCGTGACATCCTTCAATACACCACTAGCCGATGTGCGCACGGACTGTTGGTTTTATTAGATCAAGAGAAAGCTTTTGATTTCATAGAACTTGGCTACATACTAAATGTTTTACATGCATACTGATTCCCGGATAAGTTAATTGACCTCATCCACGCGATGTACACTAATTCAGAAAATACTCTTTACTTAGATTCCCGTGAGAGTCACGCATTTAGAGTCACGCGTGGGGTCCGTCAAGGGTGTTCCCTCTCCCCAGTGTTAATTATCCTTGCATTAGAACCCTTCTTAAGGGCCGTTGAACATCACCCGCAGATTCGTGGCTTACCTCTACCCGGTAACACTCAAGTAAAGGTCACTGCATATGCAGATGATAATACTCTACATGTACATAATGAACAGTCGCTGCAGCATGCTCTTGATACATTCCATTATTTCGGTATTATCTCCAGTGCAAGGTTAAACGTTTCTAAAAGCCAGTATTTTTTCATTGGCAACCCCAGCGGTCGTATCAACATCACGTCGCCTTTACAGTGGTCTCTTGAGATTTCAATAGTCGGAGAGACTTTCATGCATTTGGTATACAGTATAGCATCTGGTCATCCGTTGTACAAACTCTTCTAAGTGATATCAAAGCAGCCAGGTACTTCGAATTCCCCCTCTTGGAACGCCGATACTTAACTCAAACGGTGTACCTGGGAAAATT
Source organism: Rhipicephalus annulatus (assembly GCA_013436015.1). Classification (NCBI taxonomy): domain Eukaryota; kingdom Metazoa; phylum Arthropoda; class Arachnida; order Ixodida; family Ixodidae; genus Rhipicephalus; species Rhipicephalus annulatus. The sequence continues at coordinate 994,081 of WOVY01014650.1, forward strand.
TTGGTACCTTTGCCATTCTATTAAACCACCGCTCCACGTCTGCAGAAAAGTGCAAAGCTGCATCAGTTCTTTTTTTGGTCTGGTGGCACAGAATTTTTATCGCGTGCAGCGTTAGCTCAACCGCAAGAACAAGGCGGTTTTGCATTCCCCGACGTTTCCGTCACGGCTTTTACATTGTGCCTCCGCACTCTATTGCGAATACTAAGCAATGATGTCATGCCCGCTCAGACACTGGCTCGCTACCATCTGGGGCCATCACTACGTGTCTTCTTGCCGGATAGCCAAATAAACCAAGGTCCCCAATCAACTGAATTACCATCTTTGTATCGAGCCCTTCTGGCATTTCACCGAGGTTTGGAAGCTACGTGCCCAGAGATAGAGGTGGCCCATTCTAAAGTGGTGGACACAATGGCAGCCCTTCTACGGCCCTTGGTGCCCTAGGATCATCAATCTGTAATGAACCGCGCTTGGAAACCAATAACTGCCGCAGTGTTGCCAGGGCATCTCAGAGACTTTGTCTGGAGGTTGGGCTGGGGCTTTCTTCCCACGAGAGATCGGTTGCAGTGATGACAGGTGGTTCGCACTTTCACTTGCCCTAACTGCGTCATGGTAGAGACCAATCGACATGCGACGTTTGAATGTGTGGTTTCCCGCCTTTTTTGGCGTGCGGTTAATGCTGATTTTCGGGGACTGGGTGTGCGAACTTTCGTGTCCAACGGCCGATTTCCGCGCAGCCGCTTCTCTGCTCTCTTAATAGTTGCGGGGCTGTTCAGCCTTTGGAGAAACCGATGTGAGGCCGTAGCTGCCAATAGCCGCTGGCGTGCCTTGTGGTCGATACTGGGGAGAATGAGACGAGAGATCTTCGCGTTCCTCTCCGAGGAGCTTTTCTTCCTCGGGGAGCAAGAGTTTCTGCGGCGTTGGTCGTGCCCTTTCGTCAAGGTGGAACACAAAAGAATACAACTCATTTTTCGACCGACTTGGTGCTAAGCAGCGCCCGTTGAGTTGTTTTATATGATTTCATTTGTTACATATCGTGTTTCATTGCATGTATTGTATCGTTATACCATTGTATCATGATATCGCATTGAGTTCTTGTGTACATATATACGAACATTGTCATGTATATTAGAGCAAATGTCTTCACTGTAACGTAGTGGTGTTAGTCGTGAAATATAGATGTGCCGAAGTGTATATGACCTGTTACTGGAATGGTATGAAGCCTTTGTGTTCTGTACATGCTGTAAATAATTTTTTTCTAAACGAGATGTAATAGTGAATCCATGGTTTAGCTTTCAGCTCTCCTATAGTAGAGTACCAAGTACTCTAAATCGTGAACAACTTCTTCTAAACCAGTACTGCGTGTATATTTCGGGACGGCTTTTAGCTCTTCCTTAGTAGAGTACCGAGTATTGTAAATCGTTAACAACTTTTTATAAACACACATTGTCTTAGCAAGTTTTATGTGCCGTATCAAGTGTGAGGTTCACGGGGCGGCTTAAGCTCTCCCATAGTACAGTACCTCGAACTCTAAATCGTTGACAACTTTTTCTAAACAGACAAAGCGGCTCCAGTATGTGCAGCTTCACCTGTTGACCGGGCCTCATCAAGTACGAGGCCCACAGTTCGGCTATATGCTATCAATTCATAGCAGAGTACCATGTTCTATAAATCGTTAACCACTTCTTCCAAACACACACAAAGCGGCCCACTTCATTGAGCAGCTCCGAACGGCTCAGTTCAACGGCCCACCGGTTCACCAGGGGTCGGTTACTCCGCGTACTTCGCACAAGACAGCCTAATTGATGACGTCAGGGCTGTATAACCCTTCATTTACGACCTTGTCGAGGGGAGTTCACCCCGGTATTATAAAACGCCCCTTCACTCGAAGCTCCACCTTCACTCGAGAAAGCTGATTGAAGCGCCATCTATAAGCGGGAAAATTGACTGCGTGTCTATGATAGTTTGCTGCTATTCTTGAGTAGCGCAGCGTCATTTTCAGCCGAGCAGCGGCGCAGTGTTTGGCTCTGTCATGTGAAGGGTGACAGTCGAGTCGAGGAGCGTTTGTGAATACGGGGGTCAGAGTTTCAAAGTGCATCAAAGGCCGCGCATACGCTGTGCTTCGTCGTGGCAGAACTAGAACCAGCCACGTCTAATGCGCTATCTCTCTCTCGCCCACCGTTTTTAGGGGCGAAGCTCCTTATGGCGTGGCTTGGGCGTCCCTCGTATGTAACCACCAGTGGCACATACCCGAAATAGGTATAACACTTGACCTCCAAGATGGTGCCAGTGAGAGATCTCTTCTGTGCGTTGTTTAACAATAAAAATAGTGCTCAATGTACATGCCAATGGCTGCTAATGGGGAATGAGAGACATGAGCATTCGGCTTTTAGTCTACGCGCACGCTGCGATCCCCATTTGCAGCCATTGGCATGTACATTGAGCACTATCGGACAAGAAAGGGATGCTACAATATACTCGCTAGGTGTAACCTCCTTAGCTTTAAAAAGGTTTAGCGAGCGTGGAGCCGCAGTGCCATGAATACAATGAACTTGTATATACCATGAATGAACTCAAGGTTGTTAAAAATGAGAAGTAGATACGAAGCGCAAGCCGTAAGAAAGTAAAAGCCGAATTTTCCTGTCTCTCATTTCTCATTAGCAGCCATTGGCATGTAAATTGAGCCCTGTCTGACAGGGAAAGGTTGCTACGTTATACTCGCTGTGCGTAACCTCCTTGGTTTTCGAAAGGTTTAGCGAGCGTTTGGTCGCAGTGCCATGAATACAGTGAACTAGAATATACCATGAACTCGAGGTGGTTAAAGGTGGGAAGTGGACCCAATGCGCAGGCCGTAAGAAAGTGTGCGTGTGCCACCTCTCGTTTAGTCCTTGGAATGTCCGCTGGATGGCGGTGTTTCTATATGGGGAATATATGATAAAAAGATGCGAGATGGTGGGACTTGGAGTGTTGAATAGATGAACGAACGGACACACAAACAGATGCATGGATGGACGCATGAACGGACGCAGGGGCGGATGCATGAAAGAACGTAGGGACGGGCGCACAAACAGACGCATGGACGGTCACACAGACGGACGCATGGACGGACGAATGCTTCGCCCCACTCTCCATCATTCACTCCGTGGATATGCTGCCATTTTTTAACGTTTCTTGTCGCATGCGCGGGTGCATTCTTTTTTTTTACTAGCCCACTCACGCGTGCTCCGATATGCGCGACAATTCGTTCTAATGCGCCCGCTTGCTCGTGATACGCCGTTTCCCGCGCATTTCAATTCACGCATTTTGCAAAGATGCATTCAGTAATCGCTGCAGCTACACGTGCATTTAACAGAAAACAACAGCTCAGCACAATATGTCCTTGGTCTCGTTTTACTGTCATCGTTTCCGAAAATCAACATTTTCATCCAACGTGGTGCGACACAACTTAAGCGATTAACAAATTAACAGGAGAATAATGTAGAGATACTTGAAGAAATGAATTGCAGTGAACTGGACAAAAAAAGAAGAAGCACACAGGACGAATCACTTTGTCAGTGTGCCTTTTCTTTTGTTGTCCCGTTAATTGCGCTCCATTTCCTAAACTCTATGCATCACCAACTGGCGCAAACCTCTACTCTTCTAAAGAACACACACGTGTTCAATCTCACTGAAAACGGAAGTTTCCAGCAAGGTTAGGGACTTGCATAACAGTGGTGTAAAATAGAACACTTGAGCACATGTTAAAAAAACATCTTTATACTGAGAAAAGTGCACAAGATCTCCTGACATGCACACGATACGGCACAGAATTCGGCTTTTATGACAACAATATGACAACAAACAAACGTAAACATCCATGGCATAGTGAGAACAATAAAAGTAGGTGAAATAGCTAAATGGAATGATAATGTAAACATTTGATTATGTGAAAATAAACTCTACTTAAATTCAACTAATATTGGCCACACTTCATAGTTTTTTTTTCATATAACTAGTGATATGGAAAACACGGACCAAAGGAGCACGTAACATCGAAGGATAATTGCCCTTGAGAAGAACCGATTCTACAGTTGTTCAGCTGTATTCTGTGCACAGCGATGAGCTGCGGCCTTCTGGAACAGCCTAATAAGAACGCTTTCATCCTGAAGAAAAGTGACATCGTTCAATGAGATGATGAAGAGCGCTGGCGAATCGCGCTAAAACGAACGTGTTTCTTCGTAACAGAGCAATACGACTTTTCATACATCTACCTAAAGCCTCAGAGACCCGATTATAAGCGATGACGAGTGATTAGCTCGACAAAAATGCAAAGAATGGACTCAAACATGCGGCTTCATGGCCGTTGTAAGTTTGTATATAGTTACATTGCACGTGCTTGCCCACTGCTTGTTTTTACAATGATCTAAACGCTGCAATTGTAGGCTTTTCTTGTCACTCACTTTTGAAGATATCAACTGAGTCCACACTGGAGAAAACGTGGAAGTACCGCTAGTCGATGTGGACGCAAATTAAACTGACAATGAAAACTACGGCTCAAAGGGCACGCTCACCCGTCGTTATTTTGGGCGTCGGCACCATTTTCCGGAACTTGTTCTAGAAGTATCTGAGCAACAAGACACAATGCATGAACAGCACATGTCGAAAAGCATCGCGGTGCGCAAGCACACGGCAAGAGAGCACCATGAAACATGCGAGCGGAGATCGCCAGCGCACGCTTTTCGAACGCCAGACGCGAAACTTTTTTCATGGATTTCGAAGTCAGCCTGTCGGCGGGAAGCGCGCAGCACAAGCATTTGTCACATGGCTTCCGAGATGGCAAACACACGACGTGTTGAGAGAAACATACATTTACCATCTCGGAGGGCATGCTTTTAAGCAGTTTTTTTTTCTAACGCCAATAGATGGCGAGGCAGCCGCACACGCTCTCACTCAGACCCAGCCAGCTCAATGTAGGTATAGAGTTATTCTATGCGGAAAGTACGTATCCGACGGCGACTAGTCAGTGCAAGAGCGAAAGCCTGGGCATCCCCTGCTCTGAGTGTGAGCGAGAGAGAACCGTCTTTCAGTTCGTTCATTGGCTCTCGCTGAACCGTTGAATCGTCGGCTCAGTAGGTAAGCCGCGAACTGCGACCGGGAAGCGGCGGCGCGTCAGTTGCCGAGCCGGATAAGTCGGAGAGCCGCGAGCGGGTAGCGGCGGTGGGTCGGTCAGTTGGCTTCGCGGGGAGCTGAAGAACTGCGGCTCACATTTACTGAGCAGCGGATCATTCGTTCTTTAATGCCTAGTTCACTTTGAAACATCCGCTTTCTACAGCGACCGAAATTCCCCTGCCGCCGAAACGCAGCGTCGTTCGCACTGGACGCACCCCGCGCCGCCGAATATGCCATCTACTACGGGGCGAACGCGGGATGGATGCACGGTCACCCGGTTGTTGGCGCGGCTCGCAAACGCTACTACGCTATTCGGTGGTGTATACTTCGACGATTCTCGTACGCAAGAAGCAAGAAAAGACAGTACTGCTTACTTTGCTGGCAAGTGGCTGTCTTGTAATGCACGAAGAGCAGAAAAACCACCGACGCCAACGGCGTTGGCGGGTTCGTTTTGCTCTGCAAGACTGCAACAAGCTCGGTCACGCCAACAGCAAGCTCGGTCACCTTTTTCACGAAATACGGACGCGAAGTAGGCAAAGAGTAGGTTAAACTCCCGTTGGTTCGTGCACTGCGGTATAACAAGTGAGCAGGGCTCGGCCGCCATTTTTCAAAATTCCTTGACTAGCGCTCCTATTGGTCCGCGGTGACCGATTCGGCGGCACACGCCGCAAAAATTGGTCCGAGAGCGATCGGCGCGGAGAGGGCCCTTTCGGCGGATCTCGCCGACGCCGAACCGGATTCGGAGCACTTTCGGCGGCCGGAATGCTCAGTGTGAACGCGGCAAGAGCCACTCAAAAGATCCGGCTCACTTCTGAGCGACCCATCTCTAAACAAGACCGTGCGTTGTAAGGCCCGTGGGATGGCTTTTCAGCTCTCCCACAGTAGGATACCGAGTACTCTTGATCGTTATCACCACTTTTTCTAAATGCACTGTACCTTTTTTTAGGTGTATATGGGCAGCCTAAAGCTTTCCCATAGCAGAATTTATCATACTCTAAATCGTCAAACATTTTTTTTTGCTAAACACTCCCCCAAAATAGCTGCATGTGACTTGTGACCCTATAACACTGCAAATTACACCATACCGTTCGCCACCGAACTTTCTTTGTAAACACATGAACAGCGGCCCTCACAGAGCGGATCACATTTGAACCAATTTGTTCGCGGAGTAGCACTCCTCCCACTTAATGTATGTATGTATGCCCAAATATGCCCAGTACTGTTGGTAAAGTCTAATAATGTATCATGAATGTTGAAACCCCTGATTTGTACCTTTAATGCGTCATTTCTACGCGTCCGTCGTATTTGTCGTGTCTCTAATGCGAGTAGTCCATTTTTTTTAAAAAAAAACCTTAACACACTGCCAGGTGGCGCCCCTACCAAACGCGTCATCGTGATGCTCTCTAACCGCACCCTCCTTGCTCCATACCAAAAATATTTCTGCAAAGCATACAGCAATGCATTTGCTTCGTCTGGATCTAACTCCACATTTCCCGCTTGCGCTTGCCATGCAATACATCGTGGCCGGCCAAAAGCGAAGATACAACGCAGGTTGCATTTATTTCTAATCGCGCAGTGGCGTTCAATAACTCTAACATGTCTCGAGTGGACGACCGTGCCCCAAGTTTGGCGTACAATCACCCACGCTCTTTTGGTTGTTACACCACTTTATTAGGGTTCAATCTCCTTGAGGCGTGGGTCATCCATCCCTAGTACGTAGCAGCCAACTCTAGTTTTAGTTCTTGCAATGTTCGCTGGATGGCGGTACTTGTATATGATGAATATATGATGAAAAGATGCGAGATGATGGTACTTAGAGTGTTCACTAGACAGACGGACAAACGGGTGGATGGACGGACGCATGGACAGACAGACAGACAGACAGACAGACAGACAGACAGACAGACAGACGCAGCCAGCGGATGATTCACAGTTTACCAATAAAACCCTTCCAAGCATCGCTCCACTCATGATCATTCACTCCATGGATATGCTGTGATTTTTTTTGTTCTGCTCTCACCATTACCTACTGCAGCTACCACAGGCGTTCATGATGATGAGAACAGGTTTAATCATTATCCAATATTTAACCACAAACGTCAGTCGTCGGAATGTAGATGAATCACTGAGCGTCCAAGCCAACGCACTTACGAAAAACGGTGCTAAGCTGTCCACCAATAGATAATGTATGAGCTCCCTTATTTTTTCATTCCTATTTCTATCTTCTTCTCTGCTTTGGCAATGCCCCGCGTTACCTAACGGTCCTCTACCGAGCGAAGCCGACTGGGAAGCACTCTGTAGCCCATCGCTTCAAGCCCAAATCCAGGCAATCCAGAGGGCCCAAGAAAGGGCGGAACATCACGGTGTCCCAGCCCCGACTTGGACGCGGCCAGCGGCTTCCGTGGGTCCCCGAAAGAGGTTCCCGCGAAAGCTCCTTAGGATCACATAAAGTTCATTGTCTGTCTGTCTGTCTGTCTGTCTGTCTGTCTGTCTGTCTGTCTGTCTGTCTGTCTGTCTGTCTGTCTGTCTGTCTGTCTTTTCGACTTTTCAATGTGAAGCATTTATTTGCGTACTGCAAGCACTTTTGGCGCCTATCCACGTACCCCATCATTTATCTATCTATCTAGCCGCCTTGGTCTGGGTACTTTCGTGAACACCTCCTTGTCTTGGGGAAACCCAACATTAGTAAGGGAGGGTAAGATGGTTTGACAAATATGACTCATTGGTCATGACATGAATACTGTTATAATCCCGCAGCGTAAGTGGTCAAACACTTTCCGCCAGACAGTGCCACATAGCTGCAGGTGGGTATGTGCCACTGGTATGCAGGTGTGTGCCAAAGGTGACTGACATTTTATGTAGGCCCAGGAGCGCCGAGAACACGCATGGGTAAATTAATGTGTGAAAAGGTAAAAAAAAAAGCTCGCATCGACAGCGTTGACCCGACGAATGCAAAAAAGAAAAAGTCAGGGTCCCGGCAGGAATCCGACCCCACCATCCTGCGTGGCTTCCAGGTATTCTCTAAAAGAACCACTCCAGGTCTCGCAAGTGCTTTTCAAGTGGGCCGGAATGTTTCTGAAGCGTCAGTAGGGGATGCAGTGATGAGCTATTTAACTTTATGAACTATATATATGTACTCCTACGATACAGCGGTCATGTCAGGTTATGGTCACCTGCGGTTTATCGCAATGCGCTGAAGGGGATCGACAGTTTATATACACCAAAGAAGGGCGTGAACACACATTGGTAATTTAGTTCGAGACCGTTAAGATAAGTTAGTGAATCTCCACGAAGCAATAAATGATGACATAGCTGTATGTCTTAAGGTCCTTATCGTCGATATTGAGCTCACCGACTAATATAAAGGATGGACGGACGCACGGACGGACAAACAGGTGGACATATGCACGAATAAAGGAATCGTAGGGTGCACGGACGGCTATCCGTGCACCCTATAAAGCAATGAGGGCACATAGGGGCAATGCTGGCTATCTAAACTTATAAAAAGTACATGTGTACTCCCATTATACAGCCTTCACATCGGGTTAATGACAGTTGTAGTGAAGCGACATGCAGGGAAGTTCATTTATCTGGCAGTGTCCTGGGCCGCCATCCTCGCTGACACAAGAGCTATGCAAATCAGCTTACTACTTCCTTTGTTGCTGTTAACTTCATTACGCAACAGTAAACAAGTGAAGATTTAACATATGTCTGTGCGTACAACATTCGAACATATCTTTGTGCCATTCTGTAACGTTTCCCTCAATAAAATAAATTGCAACAAAGTCAGCTAGCCTCCGCATGCTTCATATTGCATCGAATTCCAAGGTACGTGGGATCTGCCGTACGTCTCTATTTAGTTTTTTTGATCACCTTACTTCAATTTCTTTTAATTTTTTTTTCTAATTATCCCTTGATTTTTTTTCTTTCAATTTCTCCACGCTTCATCTGAAGCGACAACAGCACACGGCAGCCCAGGGCCACAAAGTGCTCATCATTAAAAAAAACTGTATAAACCTACAATGAACATGCCCGACTGTTAGAAAAAGTATTTCGCGTGAATCAGTAATATTTTACACTTCAACGTGTCGAGTGTGGCGGGCGTAGAAGGGGCGCAGACAGCCTCCAAATGAATCGTGTCCCTCCTTCGTTCAAGCCGCAAAATCAACAAAGGCTGACCGGCACACGAGACCGCATCTATATGGCACGCGAGATAACATAATCGTGGGGATGATGATGCCTCTCGTTTAGAGGACGAAAGTTAGACTCACACCCCGTCGTGGTGGTCAAGTGGATAAGGTACTCGGCTGCTGACCCGCAGGTCGCGGGATCGAATCCCGGCTGCGGCAGCTGCATTTCCGATGGAGGCGGAAATGTTGTAGGCCCGTGTGCTCAGATTCGAATGCACGTAAAGAAACCCAGGGGGTCTCGATTTCCGGGGCCCTCCACTACGGCATCTCTCATAATCATATGGTGGTTTTGGGACGTTAAACTCCAAATATGAATCAAAGTTAGACTCACACTTGGGCTATTTTCGCGTTTTGTACTTTACCTTTGCATTCGGGCAAACAAGTAATAATGAGAAAGCGCTCTAATTAAAAAACTGGCTTTTTTCTGGCCTGTTTGCGACCATAAATCATGAGAAAAAATTCGGTGAATCCCAGGTACCTTCGGAATCGACGTTATGCGAAGCGTGCGGACGGAAGGTGTTCGTAATGAAGCAGCGCAGAGACGAATCACGAAAAAAGACTAAACTACATGAGCACTGAAAGGTGACTGTGTCGTAATTGCTATTTGAGTAACAGGACAAGAAGTGGCACTACAGATAAGTACAAACGCAGGCAGAGACGTACGTTAAACAACCGCATATATTTTATATAACCGGTTGTTTACAAATGCGTGACAATGCCAACAGCAACAAGAATACCAGCAACACCAGAAGCGGTAAGCTGGTAGGAAGCGCTGGTGCTTGTGAGGACGGTATATCCTCGTGAGAACCACATAAATATGACATTTATCACCACATATATTAACTTCGGGGGATGGCACCTAACTATTACAATCGAGGTTAAGCCTATATCTGACAGCTCTATCATATGAGTACCTATGCAATGTTTATAAGATTGGAGAGCAGGCACTGCAACAGAAATAGACATTTCACGAACATCAGGGTCTATTTCACAAGCAGCTCTGGGACCTGGGGTGGAATACTTCATTGCCGCGCAGAATACTATATAAGGTTTAATTTCTGCTGGGATCCTGGCATTTATTATTCGCGTTCATCGGGTGAACGCTGCCAATGCGAGCTTTTCTCTCAACGCCCACGCGTTGAAACTACCCAAGTGTGTTCTCGCCATTCCTGGGTAGATATGAAGTGTCAATCGCCTGCGACACAGACCCACATATACCAGTGGCCCATACCATTCACGGGTGTGTACGGAATGACAGAGCTTCCGCATTTGTTACTCTGACGCTTCGTTGGGAATGCCGACAACGTACCGCAATAGTTGTGCAGTGTTGTCCCAACTCGTAAACATTGGTCCAGGATAGACCATTCTAAAATGAACATTGCAGATATTTTTATAAGGAAAATAAAATCATGCAAAAAAGTAGGGTTTCTCAAAAAAGCCAAACATTTTTTTTACAATTTTGCTGCCCTGAGTATCAGCGGTGAATCCGCAGCCAATGGCTGGATTTTTTTAGTTAATTCCTTTGATTCATATCTTCGACGCAGCATATGAGCGACTAGGACGAATAGAGAGACTAGGGTGAATAAAATAAGAACAGCGTGAAGAAACAAAAAAAACGAGGCAGGAACATCTGCCATGAGAAAAGGAGAATTGAGGCTTTGTAAAATTACAAAAATGTGCATGTGAAAGTGCATCTGAATAAAGTGCAATAAGGTACATCTGAAGGAAGGACGTTGGGTAACCAGAATACGAAATTTTATGACTCATAATAACGGGGAAGCCCTCTTAAAACATAAGGTCTAAATCACAGACCATACAGCTCCACAAGGAGGGTTTTGGACAAACGCGTACCAGTTGTGAGATAGAATATACGGCACAATATACAGGGACCGCGCCAGTCTGACGACGGTGGTCGGCCTGCCCGTCTCTTTGTGGTCTTTCCCCTAGCTATTTGACCTAACTTTTATTTTCATGTCTGGGGTTCCGGGTCTTTACTGTCGTGTAACACCCCACACGAAGAGCAAAGCTTGTAAGGGCGGGGAAGAGCGGTGGCAGCACAATAGAGATAGGGTGTCTGGGTTGGAGCTATAGTACTCCGTTGCAACTACTTCTTTCTCTTTGTCTTTTTTCAGCCGGAAGCGATGACAAATGACACACGATATTAGGGGAAGCTTAAGCACGCGTAAGTTGTACACAATATCTGCATCAAGGACCACCAAGTTTCCCACTCCTCTGTCATGCTAATCCTGGAAGAAAGAAAAAGAGATAACTAAAGAAGAATAAATTGGTAGTTTTAAGAAAGTTTTGAATCGATGCCTCACTAGTTTGTTTATATCAAAAAGCCGACGTTAAGCTTGACTGCATTATTGTTGATTAATTGATGACACTCTTTAGTGGCGTCCTTCCTTTGCACATCAGCATTGTCTTTGCACAAAAAATGGCGCAAGTAAAGGTCGGCGACAAGTAGGTGAGTGTGAGAAATAACTGCACATCTAATTTTTCATTGCCCACATTACATGTCACAAAAAAATTAAAGGCACTTGATCTTCGCCTACAAAAGTAGGCCACCATTGCGTAATCGCACTTCGTCAGCACTACCTCCTAGACTGCTAAGCTTCTTCGGTTTTTGATGCATGCCTCAACCATGTCGTAAAGAAACAAACGACTGGGCACGTAACATTGGTCGTTTTGAGGTACCATATAATGTCTTCTGCAAGCGCAGTTGTAAAGTGCCCCGACGCCATAAATATTTCCTTTAGGAATTAGCGAATGGCCTACGACGAGTCAGTATATACGGCAAAACGTGAACTTACGGAGCTGTTCACTTTGTTGATTGTTCTACTGCTGATGGTAATTAAGTATGTCTGAGCACTATGTACAATATTTACGTGACACGGAACAAAGGGAGTCTGGTGAAAGTCTTTATATCTACCAACAAATGGAGAGAGTGCTTCATGAAGTGAAAGAAGCGTTTTCTCCACTAGAGAGAAAAATAGGCTGCAGACAACCTATACAAGAACGAAGAAGACTTGTACAATTTGAAAGTTTCTAGTAAGTTCATTATTTCATTTATTACCTAGCTGCTTTTTTGCGTGTTACCCTGTACTGCGTAACCTGTTTCTGTGGCAAGTATGAACTGAACCACCGAGCGGAAAGTCTTATCGAAACATTTTTCTTTCAATTGTCACGAAATGATGAACCAGAGCCTGACTGAAGCCACTAAACAGTGTGTTGGTTATTTCTTTTCCCCAATCTGCCAGTGTAATCTAGTATCTCGGTTCACTGATTGAACTACAGTATGATAGTGAGCTCATCGCCGTCGAATGGGTGATAGTTACCAACACCAATTGACATTGCACAAGTTCTCATATATCAATGAGCAATCAATGCTCAACAACCTCTGTGAAGAAGCGTAGCCCATTCATGTTATGCCGATTCCTGTTACGGAGGAAGGAGTGTGCGTTTCTTTTTCCTTTTTTTCCCCTCTGTGGTGGTGCCTTCACTGACGTAGAGCGTTCAGCGTAGGGGAAAGCTTGTAAAGGTAGATAAAGGTGGCGTCAGCACTATAAGGACGGGTGAGAACCGTTGTCAATCACTTTTCTTTTTTGTTTTTAGTGTTGTTGCTGGAAGAATTGGTAAATGACGAGCTGCATTGAGCAATAACCAGAAAACAACCTCACATAATTGTTGGCAAGAAAAATGGTGTCGTGTCATCGAAGATGCTAGGCCGTAGCCCAGGAGACCACGGTTGTCACTGTCCATTCGGCCAGCATAGACTGCGTCTTTGTTTCACGATCGCACCGCCTTTTTTTCAACGCTTTGTGTCAGGAGTGCAGTTGAAGGAGCTCTTTTGTGGGTACATCCTGGTTGCGTTTCCATAAAGTATGGTCCTGCACTGTCAGTTGCGGCTTGAATGTGCATTAAGACAAACATTTCTTCTTTGTAAGGCAACGTTTTGACTGCAAGACACTTTTTTTACTCGCCGAGCCTCTTCCCCCACAACACAGGTCAAACCGATGATGATGAGTACTTACATATGATAAGATGATGCGTATGACTAATGCTCACAATTATTTTTCCCCACGCGTGAGCGGCCAGCCTGGACGCGTCTTATATGGAAACGGAAAATCGAACGAATGGCTTCAGACGCAATACATGGACAATCTCCGAACCACGACTGCGACGATCCGAAGAAAATTTGGGGAAAGTGACACGATAGTTCACTGGTGACGTTTGTTAATTGACTGTATTGGGTGCAATGAAGCGTGACTAAAACTTGTCGCACCATCCTGGAGTACGAATAGGCGTCCGAAGCAGCACTTCGTCCCCCGGACTGAAGGAGATGTCGCGATGAGAGGTGTCGTAGCGTGGCTTGCGATCTTGTTGATTGGCTTCTGTATTAAGCTGAGCTCGTTGCCGACATTCCTCGAGCCTTGAGATGAACGGCGCTGATATGGTTGCCGAGGTGTCAGTTAGAACATTTAGGAAAGAAACGTCGATGATGAATGTTGGTGAAAAGCCGTACACGAGGTATAAAGGAGAGTAGCCAGTAGTTCTATGAACAGCGGTGTTATGGGCAAATGTCGCAAAAGCTAAAATTGTACTCCATTTGTCGTAGTTTGGTGCGATATACATCGATAGCGTGTCTGTTAGTGTGCGATGAAATCTCTCTGTCAGCCCATTAGTTTGGAGTTGGTAGGCTGGCGTCATCTTATGTACTGTACTACAGGTCGTGAGCAGGTTTTCGATTGTGGTGGACAGGAACGTCTTGCCGCGATCCCTAAGGAGGACGCGAGGTGCACCGTGACGCAGTACAATGCGTTGAGAAAGAAGTCTGCGACATCAGAAGCAGAACTAGCGCGTAGTGCAGCAGTCTCTGCGTACCATGTCAGCAGTGACAATCCAACAATTGCCAGCCGGCGTGATGGGGAGAGGTCTGAGTAGGTCTATGCCAACGAAGGCGAAAGGTGTCTCGGGGCACGGGATTGGTTACAGATGGCGAGCAGGACGTGAAGTTGGTCGTTTCCGCCGTTGACACAAATGGAAAGATGCAACGTACTTGGCCACATAGATAAAGATGCCAGGTTAGAAGAAACGTCTGATGTGGCTTTGTATTTTGTGAAACACCAAGTGGCCTGCACATCGGTCGTCGTTGGATAATGCTTATGCGTTGGATAATGCTATTACATTATGGGTCGTTACGCTGGCGTGTGGTGAACTCGGTGTTGTGATTTGAAGCCAGCGTGTCGATAACGGTAAGGTAGGATAATGTCAGGGGTAACGCAGTGTCTTGGCCACAAGACGAGCAATCAGCAGACGTACTCGATGATGACAGTGCAAGGGGGCAGTGAGATAGAGCGTCTGCATCTTGGTGTCTTTTGCCAGACTTGTAGATGATGACAAAATCGTACTCTTATAGGCGGAGCATCCAACGACCGAGGTGACCAGACAAGTTTCGCAATGTCGATAGCCAAAATAAGGCGTGATGGTCGGTAACAGCTCTAAAGTGACGCCCGTAAAGGTACGGTTGAAATTTTTGTATGGCCCAAACGACAGCGAGGCCCTCCTGTTCAGTTATCGAGTAGTTATGTTCAGCAGCTGTAAGAGCATGACTTATATACGCAATAACTTTTTCTCTTGCAGTGGCATCCCGCTGTAGAAGAACTGCACCAATTCCATGGCCGCTCGCGTTGGTGTGCAGACATGTAAGTGCGTTCTCGTCAAAGTGTCAAAAAACAGGGTCGCATATGAAATTGTGCTTGAGGGCTTAAAAGGCACGCTCGCAGTTGTCGTTCCAAGTGAAGGTATATCCTGATACCAGCAGCTTATGCAGTGGGGACGCGATGGTAGCAAAACCACTGACAAAATGGTGGAAGTATAGGATGCCAGGCCCCGGAAACTTTGTCGTTGTTTCTGATTTTCTGGACGAGGAATGCGTATCACGGCAGCAAGCTTGTCAGCAACCGACAAAACGCCATTTTTGCTGACAAGGTGGCCCAATACTTTGATGTTCTTGTTGGCAAAATGGCATTTGTTTGTGTTTAGCCGAAGTCCAGCATTGGAAATACAAGTGAAAAACTTCGTCCAAACGATCAAGGTGCTGGCGGAAAGAAGAGGAGAAAATGACGAGATCATCTAGATAGCAGAGACATGTTTTCCACTTAAGGCCGCGTAGAACTTTGATGAACATGCGTTCAAACGTGGTAGTAGCATTACATAAACCAAGTGGCATAACATTGAATTCAAACGCCCGTCTGGTGTTGCAAAGGCAGTTTTGTTTGTCCGCTTCGTGCATAGGTATTTGTCAATAACCAGACTGTTGGTCGAGGCTGGAAAAAAAGTTCAGTGCCTTGCAGAGAGTCAAGTGCATCGTCAACTCATGGTATCGGGCACACGTATTTGCGCGTGATCTTATTAGGTGCCTAATAATCGACGCAGAATCGCACTGAACCATCCTTTTTTCGGACTAGCCCTACAGGTGATGACCATGAGCTAGACGAAGGCCGGATAACATCTCGTTTGAGCATATCAGCAACGTTGTCCTCAATGATTTTCCGCTCTGCGGACGACACTCGATATGGACGTTGGCGTACAACTGTATTGCCTTCCGTTTCAATTCGATGCATGGCGACGGAAGTGTGACCAAAAAGATTGAAATTGACATCAAATGAAGTGCTTTTTTTTAAGTACACCCAAATGTTCTTGTTTTTCCGCTGACGTGAGATCAGGATCTATTGTGGCTGGTAAAGAAGCCATTGTAGCATAGTCAGCAGTACTTGCAGAGGAAGATGGAGAGTCTGCGTGAAGGGGCACCAGAGAAAATGGTTCGGTATCTGTGAAGCAAACCACAGTGGTGCCCCGGAACAGCACAACGAAGTAGGGTTAACTGCCGTAACTAATGCTCTGCCATCACAAAAACGCACCATGCTAGAAACAATGGTAAGTCCACCACAGATGTAGCATTCGCACGGTGCAACGAACGCGTCACCAGTAAGGATCTTATCTAATGTCAGGGTCAGAATGTGCTAATTACCTAAGGGATAAAACAGTGATCAGCGGTGACGAAGCGCTGGCTTTGAGCATCGTTATCAGACAAAAGCACACTATCTGACATGCGAATGACTCTCTTATGGCAAGATATCATGGCTGAAGCTGAGGAGAAAATGTGCCATCTTAAAATGAGCGCATTAGTACAGGATGAGAGAACGAGGAACTGTATATGGCGAAGGATGTCCTCAATAAAAACTCGTGCTGTGCAAACACCAGAAGGCCGAGCAAAACCCGCATTAGCACAGTGAAGGGGAGGCCCATCATACGGTGTGTTCACTTTTCGCAGACGGGAACACAAGTCGACACTACCAACTGAGAGCGATACACTTGGGTCCACGAAGGCTTCAGTCCACATTTGAGGGGCGTTCTGGAGGAGTTCGATGCAGTCCATAAGATGCAGTCTTTCCCTACCAATGCTGCACTGTTTAGTTTTCCGTGCGATGACTAGACGCCGAGGTATCCAGACGAAGCGGTGACGAGAAACGGCGCATAGGCGATGGGGAGCGATGGCGCGAGGAGCGGAAGGAACTGGCTACATCGAAGTGCTGTAGAGATAGTGAGTGGTGCTGGTAAAGTTGGTATGGGTGGTGATGCTGTGAAACAGCTAGGAGCCAACTAATCCCTCTCGAATTCACCATAGTCGCGCATTTAGTCTTGTTGATGTTGACGACAGAACCGTGAATTGTGGCCGCGGTTTTCGCAATAGTAGCTAATTGGTCGATACGGACGTCAGTAACGGAGAGAGACGCTTCCCTTAGGGTGAGAGCATTCAGTGAAGGCTGCGTTGTTGACCCATGCTGCGGTGAGTGCTGAGAAGGTGCCGCTGCCGCCAGCTGAGCGTACGTGGGCGCTGCAGCGGTATGCGGGCTCGGCACTTGCTCACACGTCATAGACGCGAGTTCCTCCCTCACGATGTTGCGAAGGCTGCCTGCAGAAGGCGTCATGTGTAACTCATAGGACGACGAGGTGGCCTGGAGTTAGAGCTGCTCGCGGATCATGGATCGTATCAACGCACGCAGTTCACTGCCATGCATTGGCCTGAAATCTGCTGTGTCCGATCTTAAGCGTGTAAGCTGAAGGTCATCGAGTCACTGACACGAACTGGTGATACCGCGACTGGGGGGGGGGAGAGGGGGGTTCTTTGCAACTAAAGCGTTGAATGCGACGGCGCCTATGCCATTGAGCAGGCGGTGAACGTGGTCATGCTCCGCCATCGAGCTGTCGACGCGACGGTATAGGGCGAGAGCATCTTCAGTGTACGAGGTATAGGACTCACTGGAGAGCTGTACACGTTCATCAAATTTCCGTTTGGCTATGTCTGCATAGAGAGAAGGGTTGGCAAAGATCTGGCTGAGCTGCAGCTTAAAGGCAGGCCAGTCTATGAAATTCAGCTGATGGTTGAAAAACCAAGTCTTAGCGACCCCCGTCAAATAGCATGATACACGGGATAGCTTCGCAGAATTATGCCAACAATTAAGCGCACTCACATGGTCGTACTTATCCAACCAGTCTTCAAACATCTTCACCGTAAAGGCCGGCGAACATAGGGGGATCTTTTTTAGGGGTGGTTCAAGAAGGTATGCCCACAGGTACAGGTGGGGTCGCTGGAGCCATGTTGTTGTGCTCGTCTTGCGACATGACCATGGGCTGGTTGCGCAGATGGTTACCCGAACGGAGCTCCAAGAATGGTTTGTAGCCGAAGATGACAAAAACTCGCTCAAGGGAGAAGACCAGGGGACCGGAAAGCACTCCACCACCCAAGAGCAGCGCTGCAGTCGCTGAAGTCTCCATGCAAACAGGACCAACTGATTACGAACATGACAAACTTATTATGAAAGTCTGTGACCTCCACCACTGCATTGTTCTACAGTGCATACCTGCCTACTGCGGAATACAAGGCAAGGTCCAGGCTGATGACGCTGTCAAAGCTGGACATGACACATCGGCAGGAATTGTCCAGATACCTATCTCGAGGCAAGACGCTGCAACGCTAGTGTCGGCACTTGCTTGGCGCCTCCAGCGATTCCTCTGGATAAATCCTAGCCAACAGTACGGTCCTCTGTACAAGATCGATCCATCGTGTTACTTCAGGATGCTGCGAAACCTCAACA
The DNA here is from genome assembly GCA_013436015.1 of Rhipicephalus annulatus. Taxonomy (NCBI): domain Eukaryota; kingdom Metazoa; phylum Arthropoda; class Arachnida; order Ixodida; family Ixodidae; genus Rhipicephalus; species Rhipicephalus annulatus. The sequence goes on from WOVY01014650.1 coordinate 1,012,577, forward strand.
AGCAAGACGAAACATGTTTACACCACATCTGATTAAACGTTGCATATACAAAAAAACTTCAGGAAAAAATTCCATTGTCAGACTCAGCATTTCGTGCACAATGTAACGTCATTATTAAATCATGCTCTTTGTGAGCGCACGATATACGCATCAGAGAGACAATCTCTGAAACAAGGCCTTAAAATACAACAGGACAAAAACTTGCAGTTGAAAAATATTCTAGGCCCATGGCAGAACAGCTTCAGTGCGTTAGACTCCACAAAAGCGCTACTAACATTCTTACGGGCCACAAGCTTGAACTAAACATTGTAAATAGGGCAGTGCGTGTGAGTGACTGTATGTGTTATGTCAGTGTTATGCGTGTATGCAACTGTATGTGTTGTGTGTTTATCATTGTATATATCATTGTCATCACCTGGCAGCTGGAGTAGCCTGTTAGGTGAAAAACCAGGCAAACCTGTCCAGCTTTCAAAAAATAATTCTCTCCTTCTCTCCTTCTAGGCGATAATTTTGTCTAGGATGGAAACTCAACCTCGTTGGACCTTAACTCTCGTTAAAAATTTTTAGCAGTTGATATGGAGGAATTAACTCACCGGATCATGATTGCATTTCTGATAATATTATAGTTGAGCATTGCAGATGAGTGATTAAAAGGGCGTTTGTTTTACCTGGTTGAAGGCTTACTTTATTGAGCGTATTGGTGTGAGAGATTACACTTAGGAAAAGCTGTACAGAATGAGCCCATTTAGTGTTCAGACAGCAGCAATACCTCGATTAAACATGCCTAAAATAGTACTATAGTCATCAGCGCAAACAATAAATACAGGATTGTATGGCGTAAAGTAAGTAAAAAGGGTAAAAGAATTTGTAAAACTTAACATTCCCACAGTAGTGCCTTCAAAAAAGTAAATACAGCCCAAGCTCCACTTTTAAAGAAGGTGTAGAAAAGAATAAATTTATAATAGTTTGATCACTTATATCTTATGTTCTCAAATACTGAATGACGTGACCTTGTCCATATAAAAAAATGGCAGCATATCCACGGAGTGAATGATGGAGAGTGGGGCGAAGCATTCGTCCGTCCGTGCGTCCGTTTGTGTGACCGTCCATGCGTCTGTTCGTGCGCCCGTCCCTGCGTTCGTTCATGCATCCGCCCCTGCGTCTGTTCATGCGTCCATCCATGCATCTGTATTTGTGTCCGTTCGTCCATCTATTCAACACTCGAAGTCCCACCATCTCGCATCTTTTTATTATATATTCCCCATATAGAAGCACCGTCATTCAGTGGGCATTCCAAGGACTAAACGAGAGGTGGCACACGCACTCTTTCTTACGGCTTGCGCTTCGGGTCTACTTTCCACCTTCAACCACCTTGAGTTCATGGCATATACTAGTTCACTGTATTTATGGCACTGCGGCCCAATGCACGCTAAACCTTTCTAAAACCAAGGAGGTTACGCCCAGTGAGTATAACGTAGCAACCTTTTCCTGTCATATAGTGCTCAATGTACATGCCAGTGGCTGCTAATGTGAAATGAGAGACAGGAGGATTCAGCTTTTAATTTCTTACGGCTTGCGCTTCGTATCTGCTTCCCCCCTTTAACCGCCTCGAATTCATTCATGGTATATACTAGTTCATTGTATTCATGGCCCTGCGGCTCAACGGTCACTAAACCTTTCTAAAACTAAGAAGGTTACACCCAGCGAGTATAGTGTAGCGACCCTTTCTTGTCCGATAGTGCTCAATGTACATGCCAATGGCTGCTAATGGGGATCGCAGCGTGCGCGTTCACTAAAAGCCAAATGCTCCTGTGTCTCATTCTCCATTGGCAGCCATTGGCATGTACATTGAGCCCTATTTTTTATGGTTAAACAACGTACAGAAGAAATCTCTCACCGGCACCACCTTGGAGGTCAAATGTTATACCTAGTTCGGGTATGTGCCACTGGTGGGTACGTACTACGAGGGACGCACAAGCCACGCCATAAGGAGCTTCGCCCCTAAAAATTTTGGGTGCTATCTGGGGCTCTACGTTGGCCAAGCACACAGTACCGCACTTGGCGTCCAGCTCTCTAAGATAAACTTGTATAGATAATTTAGAAATGTCAGTCGATAGTCCCGCTTACGATGATAGCCTGTGATTTCTAACCTCTTCACTAGCAAACGATGATGCAGACAAGGAAAAAATGTATCTTGAAAAATCTCATTTTCCAGGCTTTCAAAAGAGGAAACACATCTAAAAACATTGCAATTTCACAGTTTAAAAAAGCTCTCAATATACGGGCACATCAGTGGAAAGTATTTCCAAAACACAGGGAATAAAAGTGAATGCTGGGTTTAAGTGCTTCAGATACTTTTCACTTCATTGTCTGAGACCAGCAAAATACCTCTGGTTGACCGTCCTTTGTGTGCACGGAGTCACTAATAATAAAGCTTTAAGCCATGGTAGAGTATTTGTTCGCGCTTTCGTTGGAAACCAGTGGTTTTTCATCGCGTGCTAAAATAGTAACAGTGTAATAATTTTATCATGATATCCCATTGCGCTATTTTGTACATGCATGTTACATCTGTCATGTATACTGGAGTAATGATGGGTTCACTGAACATAGCCTTGTTTGTCGCGACACATAGATGCGCCAATGTCTAAGCACCCCTTATCACTAGAATGCTAGGCAATTTTCGTTCATTGTACATAGTCTAGATAAACGTTTTTTTAACAGAACACTTTTAGGAAAGTTTCATTGAATTTTTGTGTTGATGCAGTAGAAGCCTTCTAGGGACAAGATGTTAAACCGACATGGAGTACTGTACGCATCGGGAGTATTTAGACTTGGCGAAAATATATCGGAATAGAATGAGAAAATGTCTATTACAGAAAAAAATGAATTCAGGGCTAGAAGCAGGTGAGTCGGGTCCCTAGTCCAAGGCTCCACTGTCCCCAGCAGCCCACCGCGCCAGGTCCAGGAGCGCCACTTGGGCTTCCTTTTCCTCGCTGGCGAGCAAGGTCTGCCACTGATCCGTAGTGAATCTTTTCACTGGAATCTCATGCGTATTATATTCGGAGCATTGTTTAGTCACACCACGTCGCTCGTCGTCGGCGTCCACACCCCCACTAAGCATGCTCGCGCCTCGCGTATCGTACCGCATGCTTGCGTACCGGGCCAACTATTTGCCCCCCCCCCCGCTTCTCTCGCCTCACTAGACTGACGGAGGCAGCGTCTGCTAGTAGAACAGAATGCTCGAGCTGCACAAACGTTCATTGACCACTGGATCGCACATCAGCGTCCCACAACTTGTTGAGGGCAACACTTCTCCTTCATTTCGTAAATAAGAATAATAAAGACGGAACAACAATTAGGTATTCCCAAACCATCTCTCACCTCGAAAGACTGACGCAGGCTGCATCTGCTAGTAAAAACTGAATACTCGAGCTGCACAACTGTTAACGGGTCACCCCGTATACGTACGCACTGGTTCGCACATCAGCGTTTCATCACTAGTTCAACGCAACTCTCGTCCTTCATTCAATAAATAGAAATAATACAGATAAAACAGCCATTAGGCATTCCGTAACCATAGCCAGTTACGCAATATTTACGCGACACCCCCTTCCTCCCCACTCTGCGACCCATTTACTCGAGTTCCCCCCGTGCGAAGATGCGGGTGGCATTTTTTTATTTTGGGTGGCCTTAATTTACATTTTCATGTATTGTGAGCAAGTGTTGGCTATCATCCACACAACGGGAAAGAACCGGCGTATGCGGTTGTGTGCATCGCATGTTTTGAATGCAGGTGCAGATATGTATTTATCTGCAGGCGGCGTCACTCATGCGATTCTTTTACACTCGGTTGAACTTGGGGCGGAGAGTACTATCGTCGTTCATCAACGCTCGTATTCTTTCGCAATAGCCGCGTTTTCATGGTCAGAGAGTGCGGTTTTTCTAGGGCCTGCCCAGATGCTGACGAGCGAGTCGAAGACAAAACACGCCACGCCGTTGCCAACCAAGAGCATTGTCAGAGGCAAGGCCGCAACTTATGATTCCACGCTTGCACATCAAACGTAAGACTCTCCAACTAAGCTGAGCAAGAATTTTCAATGCGGAACATTTCTTAGTCGCAAGATGTCGCGCTTCCGCGTAAGCATCAGCGCCGCCCACACCCCAACTGCGCATGCTCGGTTTGTCTCGCGCATCTTGCCTCGTTTTGTTTCCCTCGAACACGAAATGCTGTTATCTTGATATGCAAACGAGGTGCATCTAATAGTCTCCCTCCCTCCCGTATTTCCAAACGGCAGCGCAGAGCCGTCATTTTCTTCGAAATAAAGGTTGCTTTCACTGAACCTTTTCAATCCGAATGCATTTCTTAGTCGGGCATGTCAGGCGTTCTGCGTTGTCCGCGGCGTCCGCACGCCGACAGGTGTTATCTCTCTGCTATCCTTCCCTCTCCCCTAGCAACAGCCCCAGGCGCGTGCGCTTATCCTCGCCCGTAGTATGCGGGGGATGTGGTGCGAGAGATTGTAGGAGAAGGTAGCTAGGTTCAGTGCTTCGCTGCTTTTTCTCTCGCCGTTCACTTCTCTTCTCCCTGCGCACCACTATCCCGTCCACTCGCGCATCAATCTCGACGATTCGCTGGATGGACGCCTCTCAAGAACATTCAGCAATGTGTGCTCGAGACGCCGCTGTGAAACGCCAACGCCGAGCCGAGAACACTGGCGCCATACTATTCCCTCCGCTGGCTCCTCACTCTCGATCGTTCGCTGACTGGGTGCCTCCCAAGGCGATGAAAGAACTCGGTGAAGGCAGGGGCTCCGGAACCGAGGGGGCCGCGGAGGCCGTCACCCACACAGGTTAGAAAACAGATGGAGCATGCCCACTCTCCCCCCCCCCTCTTACACGGTACCCTGGTACCCCCTCTCGGCGCAAGAAATGCTTCTGCATTTCCTCACGATTCTCTTCGGGGAGAAGGGGGCATTTTCGGGGGCAAAGCTTCCTATGCCGTGGGTCGCGCGTCCGCGATGTATGTAGCAGTAGTAGTAGTCGTAGCAGTAATTAGCCAGCTCCACGGCCGGACTAGAGGAGTGACCTGGGCGCACCCTTTTCAATTTAGAAGAAAACCGGCGCACGTTATTCATAAATAAAGAGATAGTTGTTTCTCGTGAAATAACCTACAGAGACGAGAATCAGTGGCTTAATCTCTAATAAAATTGCTTTATATTTGATGCTCATCAAAATCAATCTAGTATCAGAAGGACGCACTTTGACCACAATCTGTCCAGAAAGGGTTGCCACGTTAAACTCACCGGGCGTAACCTCCTTGTTTTTACCAAGCTTTAGCGAGGGTTGGGCCGCAGCGCCATGATGATAGCGAATGTACTAGAAGTGGTTGAAGGTGGGAAGTAGACACGAAGCGCCGGTCATAAGAAAGTGCGTGAGTGCCACCTCTGGGTTAGTCCTTGGAATGTCTGCTGGGGTACTTTTATATGCTGAATATATAATGAAAAGATGCGATATGGCGGTACTTGAAGTGTTCACTGGATGGACGGACAGGTGGATGGACAGACAGACCTACAGAAGGATGCACGCACGGATGGATGAACAGACGCATGAATGGACGGACGCACGGATGAACGCAGGGACAGACGCATGGCCGATCGCACAGACGGACGCACGGATGGACGGAAGCAAGAACGAACAGACGGATGGACGCTTTGCCCCACTCATCATCATGCACTCCGTGGACATGCCGTGATTTTTCTTTTGTGTCTATCAATGCTTGCTTTGGCTCAGCATGCCCCTTGCTTGAATTTGGATTTGTAGAAAACATTTAAAATTCCCCAATTTAAGAAACACTCTGTGTCTTGTACCCGCTTGGGTAAAGAATAAAATGAAAATCTAATCTATTTATGCAGCGTTTTTTAATGCGCAAGTTACCCGCAAACCTGTTCAGGCTGGCGAAAAAGTTCTGAGGCATAACCAGATCAAGCAGCAGGTCTCTCAGAGTGATTGAGGTAGGTGCGGCGTCATAAACTTTACCTTATTGACGAACAGTGCCTGTATGTTGTGCCACATTTCCAAAGAGCCGAAGTCTCGGGATAGCTTTCAGCTCTCCCATAGCACTCTACTACCCCTGTCACACTGTAAGGTTTAATGTCTTGGCACCTGATGACATATGCATTTAGTGACCTTAATTTGCTGCCACACGGGGATGTCTTATGTCAATAAAAGAAAATGACTTCAGAAAACGAATGAGATAGCCGAACGCATTCGAATGAGTTTTCGTCGCGAAGATGTACTCTCGCCGGAAGAGGGCCGTGAACAGATTATATATGAAAGGGTTAATAAATAATAACAAGTAATAATATTGGTTTATTTTTAACTATTGTTTATTTACATAAATACAATTCAACTGAGCCGTTAGAAAAAAGATTTTGAATATTCTCGTTCACAGGGACTTTCTCAAAAGCGTCCCCAGCCATGTAGGCCATGTCAGCCATGTGCTCAGTGTTTACGCTAGCCTCGGAACTGTCTTTCTTGGTTAACATGCCTGGCACGAAGGGAGAAATACGCCACGACAACGCTTCTTCTCTGATCAGCGCGAGAAGTTGCAGCGGCTTCCTCCCACTCCGCCATGTCAGATATATTGAACGTTGAAAAAATGACCCGAACAGCGATAGTGACTCCAATCTCGCCTCGGCTTCGTGTAAGCTACGACCTTTTCTTTGGGTAATAAAAAAACTGAATAATAACTTCCATCCTCAATTTCATCCCCGAGGAAACATTTTTGATAACTCTCAGTATACATATTAAATTTCTTAGACACGCTGCGACTGTTTTTTGTTCAGCCCTGTCTTAGCAACCTCGCGATTGCCATCATTTACAAATGACATTATATCTTTCCGTGCACGTAGCAGCACATGTCTCCTAATGTCATTCGATGTGTCGAATGTCATTAGAATAAAATGACATTGAAATTTCTCGTGGGACAGAGGCATAAAATGTTAACCTCTTTTTTTCTGAACGCAGAAGTTTATGCAAGTTTCGCTTTTTATACTTGGTGTAAAAAAAAAACTTTCTCTAAACAGAATGTGAGTCCCAGGGGACGACCTAGCGGTCGCCCATAGTAGAGTATCAAGTACTCCCAATCCGTTAACCCTTTTTTCTAAACACACAAACCAGTTTTACCCTTTCTGCAGTCCTTGAGACAGCTTTTCGCTCTCTAATAGTAGAGTACCAAGTGCTCTATATCATTAACACCTTTTCTAAACACAATGTTGTTTCTAAACTCCATGTAGTCACCTGTATATCTCTGGAGAGCTGTCTGCGATTCCATAGTAGGGTGCCAATAGCTCCCTAAATCGTTAATACTCTGTTTTTAAACAGGTATCCACTCGCAGAGTTAGATTCTAATGCGAGTTATTCACCTTATTCTTAAGTGATTCTTAAAGACAAAATAAGGGAAAAGTGAACCCCGTAAGTGTCTGCATCAGAGTGTGAGCCCTCAAGAGTAGCTCACGATGAATGGGGGTAAGGAGGGATTAAAAGGATAGGTTTGAAAGGTAAATAGATAGGGGAAGGAGAGAGCGAGGTGCAGGGACAGCGAACGACAAAAAAACAACGAAAGTAAAGATAAGATAGGAAAGATAGACACGGTCGCAGGAGTCCGAGGACGGGGCACTACTCGGCGAGAGCTCTTGTCGGCGTCAGGAGATGGCGTAGGGCGAGCTCAGTCGGCCAGAGATGCATGCGCTGTCGTCAGAGATCGCCGGGGCACAACCCGTCAGCACGAAATCCAGAGAGCAAGTCCATAGTTATTCACCTTTATTAATGGTAGTACCTTTTCTTGGGTATACAACATATAATCGACGATTTATAGCAATATGCTGTCCCACTGACATCAGCCGACAATGCAAAGAACCATTGAAGAAATTTGTGTTTAGTAAAAGTTGCTAACGATTTAGAGTACTTGGTACTCTACTAAAGGAGAGCAAGGCGTCTCGTCTTCCCGTGGGCCTCACATTTCATGAGGTCGTGTCCACGAAAAGTACGTTGTGAACGACCAACGCGTCTGACGAGTGTCATAAAATGACACTAACCAAGCATAGACTACCAAAAGGCTGTAAATATTGCGTACGTGAACGCAGATATTTCGATATGACTGTCTCTCTGTCACTTGATTCAGCACCCTTGCTATATTTTAAGCAGTTGCTGAACGCTCAGTTCTCTTGAACTGGTTGCTTGTCAACACTGTCGATCAATAAGCAAATATTATGTATACATATGGCGTAGCATCCACACGTAAAGATTAGAAGTTTTCTTTGAGTAGAAAATACACAGATACGTAAATAAAAAAATGCCTTACTTTTCTTCCGCGGCGCTGGAATACGACGGTCTGCATGAAAAAGCGCTCTGTCATCGATAAGTGCTCCCAGCTGGCGGTGGATATTGGTTCTGCACACGCTAATAGTCTCCGACAGAACTGCCCCATAGCATCCACATCTGACGGCAGCACTTCCTCTATTTTCTCAATGCCAGCCAGATGTGGTTGATTTAACATAAGGACGCTGTCTGAGGCAAGTAAATATATAAGTGGCCGCTTGGCCGGCAGAACACTGTCAAGTTTCGACGACATTTGCAGCAAAACACGCAGAAACACAGCCAATCTTTTTATAGGCGAACAGTGAAATTTCAAAGATGAATTTTATGGTGGCTAAGAACATTGAAGCAAATCTGGAATAAAAATCTTCTAATGCAAATGAAAGAACTAATAATAGCAATCCGCCAATATCATCGATAACGCGGCAAGGCACGGCTACCCAATAACTACAAGTTCTATTAAACTGGTAATGTGCTGCATCGCCTTGAGGGCTGCCAGTTCCAAATTATTTGGATAACCGCAAGCATTCGCGTTTTAAAATGCACGCCGCAATGATGAATTTCCCGACGACCAGCACTTTGCGTCGTAGACAGAGAGAAAAAAGTAATTCATTTAGTAATATATAAACCTAATTTGCGGGAGGAAATTCTAGTCCGGGTTCCCTATATATGATGACTTCGGCGACCACCTGGGCCCGTTGCACAAGGCCTGACGGACCTCGAAGGCCCGTCGCAGAGTGCATCATCCCACCACTGATGAGGACTATACAGCGTGAAGAAATGCTTACTTGCAAAGCCATTCATGCACGGTTTTGCGGGCCAAAAGCGAAGCGTTTGAAGACGCTTGCGGTATAGGTGGTCGAACTGGGCAAAAAGCGCATGCCTCTTTTTCAGAAATGAAGTTTTGAAACGATTCAAAGTTATCTCATGTGTTGTTTTACGCGTGAAAATGGCATAACTTTTTTTGTCAACTAAACATGCGCACCTTTTTTAATCAGAATATTGGTGAAAGTTCTAACGAAAGGCTTATTGAAATGCGTGAAACATCGTTTGAGCCAATCCACCCTAACATTTTAACATTGGACAGCCGAATTACTCGGAATACGAGGTACCAGATTTACCCATCAAATTAAGGTATTCGATTAGGAATTATTCTATTCGAATTCGAAACTCAAATAATCGCACCCTCCTGGTTTATAGTGTATTAACTGTTCAACAGTCTTTCCTTTCAAGTGCTAGCTTCTTTTTCTGTTGAATTTTCAGCTCCCATGGCTACATTTCTCTTCAGTGGGAGCATTTTCATCAGTTTTGCTAAGCTCAATTCTTCATTTGCTCATTATTTTTTTCTACATTACGAGAAACTTATCGCGCGCTGATTACTCATGCATGCATTTTCCGTGCTTTTTCATCGCGTTACTACATGTACTATGTTCTTTACGACATACCCTATAGCGCGAGAGAACGAGAGTTGTTACAAGCGTAGAGGTGCGGGGAGGAGACCTGGCACAAACAACAAAAACAATTCAAGTTAACGACAATAAAACTGCGAAAAACATTATCCTGTAAAGGGAGGCCTTCTTGTTTACCTAATGTGCTATATACAAGCCATGCTGTACAACCGCAGTGCAACAATAGCTCCTTCAAAGCCAAATTATCCATCAGATGAATCAAGCGGACACTGCCAGCTGTGAACACCTTCACTGGCAGTGTGTTTCATTCCGACATTGCATTCGCGCAGAAACGTGATTTCATTGTTATTATTAACATTGATAATTATATTATATACGAATTATATTATTAGTAATAGACCGGGATTTACGTCCGATAATCATGATATGACTATGAAAGACGCCGTAGTAGAGGACTGCGGAAACTGTGAATATCTGTTTTTTCTTTAACCTGCATTGACATCACATAATACATGCGTTTTTAGCACTTCGCCTCCATCTGAATGTGACTGCCGTGGGTGGAATCAAACACGTAAATTTCAGTTGAGCAGAGGAGCACCGTGACAGCCACCACACTATGCAGCGGCCAGTTGAATAAAGGCGATGAATGATAGGTAAAACTCACGGCACTGACAAACGCAACACTGTGCGCCTTTTCAAACTTGAATTATGCATTGCCAGTCTCCAGAACTTTCATCTGTTTTATACTTACAGATCACAAACATTCCTAACGCAACCAGTATAAGGTAGACCATCCTAGTTCATAGAAGCGCACTCCGTGTTCGTGGAACTAAACATTTTTTTTAGTTTTCGTTGCGTTATGCTACCTCATCACTGTCAACGACCAATCATCAAAAGGCCACCGTCAGAAATTCAACGAAGCGCTTTGCCATAACAACGCAAAATGTCTTCAATATTTCAGAGTGCTCCTGAAACCGTTGAACCATACTGACCAGGAACGAACCCGGTGCAAAAGTGCCATTAGTGCATTGGTTTATGAGCGGCAGCCATGAAGCAAGTGTGACCGGAGTTTCACAATTAATCTAAACTTCGTACTTAGCCTAGCGTGACTGCTGACCCCAAAGTGATGCGAACTACGCTTTAATGGCAAATTGATTGCCGCTGTTACACGGTCCGGTGAGCAATATTTTTTTACTGGATGAACAGCTGCGCCAATATTCTGAGAGATTGGTGCATATATATTTGCGGGCCAGCTGTCATTCATCACTCGATCATACTCAAATTCTGATGCCGGTACACTGTATATTACCATTGAGTTCATTTAGATACCTTGGACACATATCTTTCTGTACACAGATTCAACGCGATCCCTCTGGGGAAGCAACAGCTGCAGATTTCGGAAATTATTCGCTGACGCAGTAATATTTCTGCACACTATAGTATATATGCATAAAGTTTAATTGTGTTAATTTCGAAAGCTTACGATATCCTCTTGCGCGCGATGCCTGGTATTACTGCCTGGCCTAATAGCAATGAAAGCGTGACCAACAAAGAGAGCTTTTCTTGTATAAGCATTTACTGCGAATGTAGATAAACTTTTCAACATAACAGAATTCTTTTCCACTTTGACATAAATGAATGAGTTATTATTACGCCAATTCATTTATTTGAAGTTATACATACTCACGCATTACCAACGAATCAGCAAAACAATCCAAGCATAAACTTCGAACTTTTGAACTCTTAGATAATGAAGCCTCAGATCCTTCTCTACAATTCTATGCAGAGAATGTTTTTGTCGGGGAGTCTACAGAGAGCAGCAAATTTAGCTGATAATCCTGCTTAGCAGTTTGATAGAAACGGACATTTATTTAACAGTAATTCAGAGCTAATATGGTGCATTATTAGATAAATTTTGTGTCTGTTATTTACTAGTACTCAATACCTTCATAAGGTGGGCATGAAAGAAAAAAAATCAATAAGTAATAAATTTCACAGGCATATTTTTGGTAGGGGCACCATCTGTGAAAAGAAGTTGAGTTGTTCCATGTCCTCTCTATTATTGGTCAAGTGTGGCACCTCTTAGCAATAAAAAGCTGGTAATCTAGGTATGGAATATTTTTACAGACTTCGATGTTTAGCCTAATGGCTAAGCCTGGTCACCGCATCGAAGCAACAACACTTAGAATAATCGCGCACATCTCCCCCTAAAGGGAATCCTGAGTAGTATGTTAAGCAGCCATGGTTCAACCAAAAGTTCCGTAAAGAGGTGCTCTTTACTGATCACTGTAGACGTTCATGGTTGCACACACAGCCGCTTTGCGAGGCCTCGCCATTTCCGTGCTCATGCTGATGTCTTCATTCATGCTACTATGCTTTGCGTGTGTGAGAGGGAAAGGAATAAGTATACGTATATTATATATACAGAGAAGAGCAACGCTGCTAGCGGACTCCACTAATACAGAAACATGCACCGGAATAGAGCGATTGCTCTTCCGAAGAGCAATCTAGTGGGTGCTCCCACTCCTAGCGTGGCAACCATGACGGACAAGGGATAAGCTCCGACCATATGCATTTTCACATCTAACAGAGAAGCGCTTAGTTATGTGTGCTTTGCAGTTGCATTATGTCGGCCGCTATAGATCGGTCGTACATAGCCACAAACTAGTTCGGTAGTTTGTCTCCGTAATCCACCGAAGTACTACGTGTTCATGATATGTGGGGTTTAAGGTCCCAAAACCACTATATGATTATGAGAGACGCCGTAGTGGAGGGCTCCGGAAATTTCGACCACCTGGGGTTCTTTAACGTGCACGCAAATCTGAGCACACGGGCCTACAACCTTTCCGCCTCCATCGGAAATGCAGCCGCCGCAGCCGGGATTTGAACCCGCCACCTGCGGGTCAGCAGCCGAGTACCTTAGCCACTAGACCACCGCGGCGGGGCGTACTACGTGTTCATCGCGCGTCTTCAGAATGGGTGTTCGGCTGGCGTGTCTTCGTCAATGTGCATTTCTTCACCGTTCAGTTGCTGCAGTGTGACTGTTTTGTCGTGTTTACGAACAACTACTAAACGTAGCGCAATAAAAAAGAGAGAAAAGGAGCTGTCTCTAAATACCCGCGTCTCACTTGGCTGCCTAAATTCATCCCGCATTACGGCAGAAACACCGAGAGTGGGCGACTTAAAAAAAATGGCAGCATATCCACAGGGTGAATGATGGAGAGTGGGGTGAAGCATCCGTCCACTCATTCGTTCTTGCTTCCGTCCGTCCATGCGTGCGTCTGTGTGACCATCCGTGCGCCCATCCGCCCGTCCGTGCGTGCGTCCACACGTCCATCCGTGTGTTCGTCCCTGCGTTCGTCCATGCATCCGCCCCTGCGTCCGTCCATGTGCCCATCCGTCCGTGCAGCCATCCATACGTCCGTTCATGCATCTGTCTATGTGTCCGTTCGTCCGTCTTGTCAACACTCCAACTACCACAACCTCGCATCTTTTCATCATATATTCCGCATATAGAAGCACAGCCACCCAGCGGAGATTCCAAAAACTAAACGAGAGGTGGCACACGCACACTTTCTAACGGCTTGCGCTTCATGTCGCTCATATATAGAAGAGGACGACGACGAAGCGTCTATTTCATAGAACGCTTGTACCCTTCTCACAAATTTTCTATTTGTTTTACCGCAAATTCTGGGAGCTGCCGCTCCCTCCTTGCGAGAATGGATGAAGAAGCCTCTGAGGATTTTCAAGGTGGACAACCGCTACGTCTGGCAGCGGCCAGCAAACGTGGGACCACCTCAAGTGGCACAGACAGCGAGGCAACGGAGCTCTACTCCGACGGTTTCGATTCATCGGATGACGGCTACAGAGTCATCAGAGCTGCAATGCAAAAAGAAGACTGCTACGAACATCGTCGACGGTGAGTCTATCCACCGTGCAGGCCACCGCGCAGCGTTAGCCACACACTATACTCATCATGGCTGTGCACGGTTCAGCCAACCTACGGCGGCTTAACAGGCAAGTCCTCTCTGCGTACCTCGAAGGACTCGCTCCAAATGAGATTAAAGACGTCAGGATGAATTCACGAAAGAATGTTCTGGCAGTTGATGTTCTATACCGTAGTGCACTCCAAAGCCTACAAAACATCACGGAAGTCGACAGAGTCACAGTTAAATCAGTGATCCCCACTGACTGTAAGGGCATTGTTGGCGTCATTTATGACGTGGAGATTTCCATTCCCGCTCACGATTTTTCAATCTTGATAAAGCCAACTACAGATGACATCCTAATCAAGCACATCGCAAGGCTTGGTCAGTCACGATGCCTTAAGATTGTTTTTGAGGGAGACAGTCTTCCCGCACACGTCAAAGTTGGCCATGTTCGCCACCAGGTCCATCCATACATACCGAAGCCCCTACAATGCTTCAGATGTTTCAAGATGGTACAAACCAAAGGAGTATGTAGCAGCAATACCGTGTGCCCGTGGTGTGCCGAACCTCATACAGAAGACACCTGCCACGCAACTGTGTTCAAATGCTCCAATTGCCAAAGCGCTCATAAAGCGTCGTCTAAAGATTGCCCACGAGTGCGAAATGAACGCGCGGTGCTGAAACGCATGGTGCGCGACAATTCAACGCACAGAGAAGCCGCTGCTACTGTCAGGCGACGTCGGCGTCACCACAGAAGATCATCACGCAACGTGACATCTGCCGATAGAGACACGTCATCTCAAGCAAGAAGAACTGGCCCCCTATCGTCAAGCTCTGCGAAGACGGATACACCGAAAACAGAATCAGGGTCAAGACTCCCATCTCGTGAAGAGCGGCCATCACTTCCACGAATACAGCCTGTTTCAGAGGTGCATCGAATCCCACCAACCTCGATGCCATCACGAACCACTGATAAAAAGACAACTGAGGATTGCCAGGTCATCAACATGTTGCAGACCCTTATGAGCGCAATGCGCATGCTCCTAAGCAACATAAACACCCAATCAGCGCAGAGCGCAATCTGAGTGCTTGACACTTTGAGTCCGGTGCTTGCAGCTCTAAGGTAAAACGATGGCCCGCAACATGTTATCCTTTCGAGAGGAGGTCAGGGACGCATCTGTCCTTCAGTGGAATGCCATAGGACTTAGGGCGCGTATGTCCGAGTTCCGGCAATGTGTATTCACGAACCAGTTCTCCATAATTGTGATTTGTGAATCGAACCTGTCAGCTCAGATGAGACTGTCTGGATATGAGTGCTTTATGTCTTCTACCCACGGATAGCGCAGCAAGGTCGTTGTGTTCATACGGCACGACTTAACTTATGTTCATCACCCTGTACCCCCTGATGAAGAAAACCAGTACGTTTGCCTAACAGTTAAAAACAAGAAGACCACATTCACCATCATCGGAGCCTACTTACCTCCATCAAGTCGTCAAGACCGTGAGTGCTTGCGCGGAATTTCGAATTCAACTCTCGAGCCATGGGTGATAACTGGCGACTTCCATGCCCACAACTACTTATGGGGAAGCTCCAGGGTCAACACTAGAAATAGACAGTTAGTGTCTTTCGCTTCTGAATGTGAACTTATCCTCGTGAATGACGGCAGCCCTACTTATCTGCGCTGATCGGCCTATAGCAGTTGCCTGGACCTCACTTACGTCTCACGCTCGTTCGCCAGCAGAGTGCACTGGTTTCCAGATTTGGAAAAAAGGGGAAGCGACCACATCCCAACATACCTGAAGATTGACGGCTTTCCAAGTCTCAAGTCCTCCAGAACCGTCCAGTGCACCGATTGACAAAAATACAAGTTAATTATGGAAGACTATGTTGGCGCCTCACCTTTCAACCTAGAGGACACAATAAAGAGTGTCGTACAGTCAAGGACGCGTTCGCTTCCGGTCAGCTCATCTCGCACTGATATGGAGATTGATCTTGAGAAACTCCGAGCGATTCGTCGTCGTGCAGAAGGACGTTATAGACGCACGAGGTCACTTGATGATCTGAGAGTGGCCAGACGCACACAAAAGAAAATACAGCGTCACATGGACAAGTTGGACAAGCAACGATGGGTATCTTTTTGCGAGTCTTTGGATCCCAGAAAGCCTCTGTCACTAATCTGGAGATCTGTCCGGGGTCTTCGTACAACCATTACTCAGCGCTACCCATTAAAATCTCTGGCACTTCACTTACGCTGCGAACAGATTGATGTCGCAGATTCTTTTTGTCAAAGGATTGCCTGCGGGTCAAATTCAACTGGGACGAAAACGCCCGACTTTTCTGTATCTTCACGTGATCCCCGAATGGAGATTTCGTTTTCAATGAACGAACTAAAGGCTGCGCTTGCTTTGTGTAGACGTTGTTCAACGCCAGGACCTGACGGCATCACTTACCGCGCTCTGTGTCACCTAGGAGGTCAAGCTCGGAAGGCACTCTTGCAGCTTTACAACGACTCCTGGCAAACTGGCATGGTTCCTCAGGAATGGAAGTCAAGTCGCCTGATTTCACTTCTCGAAGCCGGCAAGTCACCCTTGGACATTTCCTCTTACCGCCCTATTGCCCTCGTGAGCTGTGTGGGAAACGTTGTGGAAAGGATGATTTGAACGCGTCTGGAAGGGGTACTTATAGTTCTACGAAATAAATCCAGATGCCATGTCCGGGTTCAGATGAGGCTACCCGTCAATTGACAATGTAGTTGACTTGGTGACATATGTAGAACACCAGAAGGCCTGCAAACGGTTATCTGCCGCTCTGTTTCTTGACGTTAAAGGGGCATACGACAATGTCACCCACGAAGCCATTCTCAGCGCACTAGAAGGAGTGGGTCTTGGTGGCAGGATATATGTGGGTTCAGAGCTACCTAGAGAATAGATTCACGTGCAGACAGAGAATGGTGACACCCGAGTATTTCTGCAGCCGAGGAGTCCCGCAAGGTGGAGTGCTAAGTCCGACGCTGTTCAACCTAACACTCATTGGACTAGTTGGCAAGCAACCAAGCAGTGTACGACTTTCCATTTATGCTGATGACATCTGTGTGTGGACATCAGGTGTGACTCGACTTCAACTTCGCGCTTGACTTCAGAAGGCAGCATCGGTGACATCGTACCACCTACGCAAACAAGGGCTCGAAATCGCAAGTGGGAAGTGTGCAGTCGTGGCTTTTACCAGAAAACAATGTCCGCTTACGGCATATCAATTAACAGACAGTTGGTGTCGTGCAGCCGGAGTCACAGGTTCTTGGGAGTCGTAATCGACCGAAACCTGTCCTGGACACCCCACGTAAACTACGTGAAAAAACGGCTGACTGCCATTTGTCACTTATTCAGGTTTCTTGCTGGGAAAAGTTGGGGTATGTCTGTCGAGTCTATGTTACAGATGTACAAGGTATTATTTACTGGACTTCTGCGGTATAGCCTACCTGTTATATCTAACACGTGCAAAACGAACCTGCGCACAATCCAAAATATTCAAGCCCAAGCGCTTAGGATATGCCTTGGTTTACCCCGCTGCGCATCGACAGCTGAAACAATTGACATTGCACAGGACTACTCGATCATGACGCACATCACCATTGAAACGATGCGTACGTACCTCAGGCAACATGCTAGGCATCCTTCCCACTACTTGGCAACCCTCGCTACTGAGAGGCCCCGCACGTAATTTAGTGCAATTGTCTGTGCTCATCGTGCGTCGTTTACGTCAGGTTTTACGCCTGATGAGAAACTGGTGTATTCTCCGTGGTGCCTGACACTTCCACAAGTACGTGTTTCAATTCCAGTAATACATACAAAATCAAATTTGCCTCCATCAGCCCTAAAACAATTGAGCTTGAGCCCTCTGCACGAAATGTACAACAACCACGTGCACATATACACCGATGGTTCAACCACAGCGTCTGGTTCTGGCGGTGCGGTGGTGATTCTAGCTAGAGGAATCACTCTGCGAATCAAACTGTCACATGTCACTACGTCTACGGCGGCACAACTTGCGGCTTTGCGTGGCACCCTAGAGTACAACAAATCCCAAAGATCGAGTATATGGGCTGTGTTTTACGACTACAAACCAGCCCTACAGAGCATGCAGTCAATCCTTCGACGAGGTTGCCATGAACAATTAACTTACGAAGTTGTCAAGCTTGTTCACCACGTCACAGAAACAGGCCACGAGGTCAAGTTTCAGTGGCTTCCTGGCCATTGTGGGATCAGTGGCAATGATTCCGCAGACAACGCGGCTCGCACATCGCACCAAGAAGAAGACACCCTTCCGATTTCTTTGTCAAGGACTGACGCTGCAAAGCAACTTCTTCACCTGGCACGTAGTCTGAGTCTGCAGGAGTGGAACACCCCACGCATAAGACATACGAGACTATACTAAATAAACCCTCGACTGGAACTTCGTCCTCCATCCGGACTTCGTCGACGTGAAGCTTCACTTCTTTATCGCCTTTGGTTGGGGGTTGCCTTCACAAAAGCATATAGAACCCTCATTGGATTGACCGACAATGCGGAATGCGACGTCTGCTGCACCAACGAAGACATTGACCATCTGATATGCCATTGCCCTCGATTTGCCTCTAAAAGACAGAAGCTTTCGGACGCATTGCGACAATTGGACGATCGGCCACTCTCTGTGCAGATGCTACTGGAACACCGTCATCGCCTTTCGTCGGCTCAAAAAGCAGTCAAAGCTGTCTTGTGCTTTTTGAGGACTACAGGCCTACATGACCACCTTTAACTTTTGTGTAGTGCCACCGCTGCATACGCACCAGCCGATTGACTGACAATCCTCTTTTTTTCTCTCTCTCTTTCTCTTTCCTCTCTCTCTCATCTTCATGCCCCCTTCCCATTCTTCCAGCGTAGGGTAGCAAACCGGGCATGTGCCTGGTTAACCTCCCTGCCTTCACTTTTGTTGTTTATCCCCCCCCCCCCCGCGCTTCATGTCTATTTCCCACCTTTAACCACCACCCTGACTTCACGGTATATACTTGTTCACTGTATTGATGGCACTGTGGCCCAATGCTCGCTAAACCTTTCTAAAACCAAGCAGGTTACGCCCAGCGAGTATAACGTAGCAACCCTTTCTTGTCAGATAGTGCTCAATGTACATGCCAATGGCTGCTAATGGGGAATGAGAGACGGCTTTTAGTTAACGCGCACGCTGCGAATTTTTTATTGTTCAACAACACACTGGAGAAATCTCCCACGGGCACCATCTTGAATGCCAAAACGTAAGACTGCTAACGCACTACGACTGTGACGAGGGATGAATGGGTGCCGCTTTAAGGAGCTTCGCCTCTAATATATTCGACGATGACACGTGACAGGAGGAAAATATTCAACATGGTTGTGTGCCGGCATAAAGAAAGGAGATTATAAGCGGTAGACGCATTTCTCTTTCATCAATCAGCAGGTATGCAAACCGTTATAAATTAATTTCACGTGCCAGTAGCGCAACCAGAAAATATTTAGGGAAAGCGGGGGAGGGGGGGGGATTACGACCATACCTTATTTGTGGTTGTAGGTGCGTCTGTATCTGTGCCTGTTTGAACATAAAAAATTAAAACATGCGAAAATGAAAACCTTTCTTGCGGAAGAGTAGGGTGAATACTACCTTCTTCCTCTTCTTTCTGAAGGCTACATCAGCTCTTCGTAGAACAGGGCCTTCGGAAGTTTGTGCTGCAGAAAACGGTTATCTTATTTCCCACACAAGTGGCTTGTTATTCTGTGCGATTAAGAACTATTATGAGAATTCCTAAAGTAGCAGTACTTGTTCTTCACGCGTATCAGTGTGCAGAAAAACATCACGTGCGATTTATCTAGCACTTTCGCGCGTTGATGTTTAACGCATGAGTGATAAGTTAACCGCATATATAGAAGATTACACACATTCGTTCGTTTTGTACCCATTCTATTCTCGAATTTGTTACATTATTATTACTTTGGACATGGCGTCTTTAAATTACGCATTTGACGACATGTGAGGCTATTTTTTTAGAGAAAACAAGATACAATCACGTTCCTAAGTATAGAAAAAGTAACATAGGTCGTGTTTAGTGCTATAGTGTAAATAAAACATTTATTTTAACAACAGCAAAACGTTCACTCTACAGAAACTCGAACGTTCAATGTAAAATTGCGCGCTCACAGAATATGTAGTCAGGAACGTACAGGTTGTGTTCAAAAGCTTCAATGCATTGATGCCGTAGGAAAACATAACATAGTGGCCTGGGAACTTTAGAACGCTTCTTTTCGCGAAGACACAGACATAAGGCTGCCAAATCAGGTCCGATGAAGCCTTTGCAATGGGGCTACGCCCGCCTAGAAATGCATGTCCAATCACTTCATTGGCCGTCATTCTAGCCAACCTTCAGCAGCCTATGTGGGGGCCACAGACACAGATCATATTTGGACGCTTCCATTCGCGGAAACACGCCATGATAACCTCACAATGAAAATGTCAATTTTAAATGCGGACCATTTCTAAGTAAATCGATGTCGCGGATCCGTCGTCAGCGGTGCCGTTCACACCCCCACTGCGCATGTTCAAGTCTCGTGCCGGCCCAAGAAGACACCCACAATGTCTCGCCAGGAGCCATTAAAGAATAAGACACCACTGGGCGTTCAGCAAGCCAGGCATGCGCAGTAGCTGTACTAACCTGTCCCACTGTACTCTTCTCCCTCGAACGCGGGCGATCTGTATATATAAGTGACGGAGCGCGCGTCCGTAATTCAGTCAAGGGTGTCTTTACTTGGTTTTCGCTCGACTTGACGCTTTGCTTGGCTCAAATAGATGCGATGAACGTAACAGTACCTTCAACCTGTAATTGGTCACAACCCAACATTAGCATTCCACCACTCATTTCAGGCAACGCTTCTCCTTCGTTCAATAAATAGAAATAATAAGGACGAAACAACAATCCAGCATTCTCAAAGCATAACCAATTATGCAGCATTCACGCGATACTCGTCCTCTGTAACGCATTTACTCGAATTCCCCCTCTGATAAACACTTTTCGAAAGAAAAGTCCAAGTTAGCGCTTAAAAGAAGGTTACGGTAAAAGTACGATGCCTCTTTTTAATTTTTTTGTTGTGATATGAATCGAGAGAAACGAAAAATCGGTCGTGTTCGCTCACTTCAAGCCCGAGGCAAATTGCTTCCTTTTCGGTCCTCTATGAACGGAGCAGGACTGTAGGTATCATCCTGATTACTACTTTTCTATCTGTTGTTTTGCAGTCCCCGTAGTTTGCTCTCGTTTCTCGATTTGAATCGAGTCAGCCTTTTTACGTGTACGTCCCCGCTCTTTCCTGTGAAAAATAAAAAAAATGAAAGTTTGAGGAGACATTTAGGAGAGACGAATAATTTGCGCGATATATTACAAGCAGACGTGTTGTAATAACGCGTGCCTTAGTGGTGTACGTCTTTATTCTTCTTGTACATTCGTAAAAAAAAGTTTCATTAAAGCGGGCAAACGGCCGAACGTTTCTTGGTGCAAGAAAAGTGGATTGCTTGGTCTTTCGTAACTTGAATAAAACAAACAAAATGAAACACGTGATTTCGTTTGAGTAAATCGGTTTTTTTTTTCACTCATAGGTTGCCTACGCTGGTGGCTTCAGAGTATTACAGGCGTTAGTGAAGTACGAATATGCGTATGCGCTAAATTTACGGCGTGTTCTAAAAAAAACATTACAAAAAGTTTAGCAAGAACAACAACTATTATTCATCTTCGATTACGCGAGCTTGCACTACCAAGTAAACTTGTCTGTCAGTTGTCATTATTATAACAAAGAAAGCGAGACCAAAGATTTATCCTTCTTTTTTTAAGCAAACTTAAAATTTTATTGAGCTCGGCCACAAGCTACCGACTACTTAAGCCACTGAAAAACCAAAGGCAGGTATTTAAAGCTCTTGAAAAGCCTCAATAGAGAGGCACTGTAATGATATTTAGTACTGTTCCTGCTATAGTGGCTGATTGTACCTTGCTCTGAGGATCACACTCCCGTTTAAATTTTTATAATTTAAGCCAGTGCTACGTTATATTATTGGTTTATTCATTGCTCACTATAATAACTACAGACATTTTTATTTACCTTACATAAATTTTTGTATTCGTACACTGCAATATGTTAAGAAAAAACCTCTGTTTACGTTTAGGTTATTCCTGAAGAATCCTCATTCTCTGTGCTTGTTTACCATTGACCCACAGATTACGGTAATGAACCCCGGATAAATTTCAATATAATTCTTGTTGGGTGACCTTGGTGTGTGCGAACGAACATACGGCACATTTGCTGCCATCAGAATTGTTTCTCAGCGAAAAGTCGCAGCAACTGATTCATATATCTTCGTTGGTGGAGTTATCAGTGAAGCCTCACGTAATATTTGTTTTAATTTTCGTGTGAAAGCGATGCAATGTCTTCTTACAAGGAGATTGCGTCTATAATAGAATGATCTAGATTTACATTACGCTGTCTTCTCTACAGGAATGTGCCCCATAGATAGATTTTTGCTTTACTTTGGGAAAACAGAGTCTACGCTTTCATCGGAAGATGGCGATATTTTACGTGCTCATTGACAGTTCCTTTCCTCGTGATAAACAGCTACTGTTAACCACACTTTTTGATAATCTGTTCAAGCATTTTATAAGATTTGTTATCGCCAAGTCATGTTCCGGAAATCTTATCACTGCGTATACTTTTATAGGACAAGAAATTGCATGAAAATTCGCTGCATTAGTCCTATTTGCCAAGGCGTCAGACCTACAATAATAATTTTCACTTCTCTTCATTCTTTTGGGGCTCTTTCGGTCTCATCATGCGTCTGAAGTTCTCTGAACGTTTTTCTAACTCACACTTTTTCCTTCATTACAATTGGCGTTATTATGGTTTATTCCTAAATCACTGAGTTGCGTATTAAATGAAGTTAATTGAGAAAATTCACTTACTGCATTTGTCTGCACTTCACTGAAAAATGTAAACAAAACCAGATAAAATATTGACAGCATCACATACATGTAAGGCTCATTGACTGTTATTTTTTCTCCATTTTGTGTTTGTTGTCTCTCTAAATTGGAACACATTTGTCCTACTCTGACTTTCAATTCTCTTTTGTGTTCGCTCTTTGAATAGCAATGCTTCATCTTTCCTGTTGGGACTATTTTTCGTTTCTTCTCTTCACTATTCGTTTATTTCTCTCTTATTTGATTTGCTTTCCTTAGTGTGCACCGATCACTTCCCCTCTTTTTTATCGAAATAAAATTTAAGGATTTATCACAAAGTATTGGCAACCTTTTCCAATTCATTGTTACAAAAATAAAAAAAACACAATAACATACCCACATAGCTGAAGTCCTACATCGGTGAGCCCAAAAGTTCTCATTTAGCCAGGACAAGCACAAAATACTTTGCTCAGTAGGGGTCACGAGTCTTTGTATCTTCAAAAAAAAAACGTTGCAGCACGTTCATTGTTTTGCATTTCTACGTTGCTGTCATTTCACTTTTTAAGCAGATCCTACAGCTTCAATCTCAATAGCCAGCTTCTCGGAGGTGATGCCTGTCGCCCCATTAATCTCAGGCAGTTAGGAAAGTTTGCAGATTGCGAATGAAACGAACATGTCTTCACGTTCGCTACCTTCAATGAATATCAATCTCCCCCTACTGCTTGTTTGAGACTATTAAAAGCAGTATTCGAGTTTCCGTCTTTCACTTTGCTTTTTTTGTTTACTTTCAGAAGCTTGTGCTATTAAAATCAAATAGAGTGCATTTCGTGTGTTAGTACAAACCACTATAAAAATTAAACATACAGGAAGTTTGTTTACAGCTTTAAATTTTTGGGGAACCTTCCCTCAAAAATAACCAATCGAAATTAGGTTCATTAGACTTACTTGTAATGTTACAGTGAAACTCTTGTTCTAGTAGAACAACAGAAAGCAATCAGGCGTAACAGAAAAAAAAGGTAACACAATTTTGAAGGGTGGATATGAACCCACGAAGCAATTCGCTGTTTTAAATACACCAATCGACCCTCTTCAAAAGTGTAAAGTCAGCTTTTCTGCTATGATGTTTCAGCAACTAAAGGCGGTTGGTCATTTAGTGAAAATATTCTGATCAAGTGCGGTTTGCTTACGCAATGACGTAGACAATGGTGAGTTGCCTCTCTTGATACAAACACTCATAATAAACATGTTCAACATGTCCAGCATGGCAAACTAGGACCGCGTCTCCGCTCAAGGCACAGCAGGTGCCGCCATTACTTGTTTAAACATGCAATGAAGATAAGTGTACTTGTAAATTATGAAAAAGGGTCTATAGAAGTGCTGTTTCGAATGTAAGAATTATGTGAAGCAGAAACATATATATTTCTCTAACTATGAATGCCCTGGAGACGGAAATATTGTAGGCCTGTGTTCTCAGATATGGGTGCACGTTAAAGAATCACAGATGGTTGAAATTTCCGGAGCTCTCCACTACGGCGTCTCTCATAATCATATGGAGGTTTTGGGACAATAAACCCCACATATCAATCAATCAATCAATCTATCAATCTATCTAATTATCTATCTACCTATCTATCTATCTATCTATCTATCTATCTATGTATCTATCTATCTATCAGTGACTATGAATGCCGTTATTTATATTGTCCTTTTTTTCTGTCATTCTTACTTGTTGTGTAATTTCATAATATTTACTCTGTATAGACGTTCCTTGTTTTCATTCCGCAAGGCAGGTTACATCTGATCAGGGCTGCCATTGGTGTCTACTTTGCGCAAAATTGGCTACTTTTTGACCCATTTGGCACGGAAAATTTCCTGTTGGCGCCATGGCTAATTCCTAACTGCTTTTAAATCTCTTCTCTTACTTATTCGAAATAGAATAATTTACCCTTCAGTAGTAAGAACTGTGTTCACAATAGCGCTGCTGTTCGATCTGGGTACAAATTTGACGATGATATTAACTGACAATGCTACTTTGCGTATACATTCAGCTCGAGTTCTGGCGTCTTTTCAATTCCATACAACGACAACCCTGCATCTGTTATGAACGTCCAGCGTGTCGATTTGTGCGAATACAGCGAGCGAAATACAGCTTTAACGGTGCCCTAGCTACAGGAGGCTGGCACTTTCCTGGAGCCCTCGCAGATATTTCTCGACCGAAAACACCGCTACAGAGCCGGCCTAGCGAGCGTGCCGTAATTCATGCATAATCAGCGAGATTTCGCGGCACCCCTGGCTGTCCAGGTTCTGCGCCTTCCCCTAGTACAGTAGAGAGATGGCAGTATTACTCCTTAAGAGTAATTAGGTTGTGTTAGAGATGTGTTTCGGCTGAAGAAATGGTGTTACATTAACAATACCCTTAAAAATCATGACAATTTACCTAAAGAGTAGTGCGCAAAGTTGGTCACCTGTTCATGTATTCATCTATTATTTATTACAGTGCTTCTGCTAGGAAATTCCCGAAATCTTTGTTCAACTTTTCAAACTTTACGCTGTGCCATTCCATAACTCGTCTTTTATTTTGTTTCCTTTTTCACTAATTTGCTTATCCTTAAAAGGAAATATCGGGCATGCTACATTGTAGTAAGAGCTAACTGAGAAAGTAATCAGTCATTCTTCTCAAATTACTCACTTGAACAAAGGCATTGTATCAAGCTAATACCTTAATTAGTGTAATCTTGTTAATGTAATTGCTACAAAGTCAGCAACAAATATAACAACTGAATTTTGCTGAATTGTTTATTTTTCGTCAACCGGTCATCAATAAGTGAGATTCTTCTAGAGTAACTAATTTACAGGACCCGGTCGTCAAGTTGATCAGCCATGCTGGACAGCTCACATCCATGTTTTTTGTACAGTAAATTAATTACAGGACCCTGTTGTTGAATTGGGCAGCCATTCTGGATAGCTCATATTCATGTATACGTTAGCACTCCAGCAAGCCCGCGACGGAGAGTTGAGGCAAGGCATTCGCATTTGCCCGAAGGAGGCAACTCCACATGGCGTTAAGCCTTGCCGGGTATTCCATAAAGTTTTATTCATCCATCTATTGATTGCACTACATTATTTCTACCACATATGCTGTTGATTGAATGCTGTAATGAAAGATGAATAGCTGCTTGGCAATTTTCTAGAAAAAGTGTGCCGTTCTTACAGCCAATGAAATCAGCTATCCGCACTACTTCTGGCTGATGTACTTATCCATAATCACAATTTGACCTTCTATGCATGTTCTCTCAAATGAGAGAAACAATGACAACTGAGCAGCACATTATTCCCTGTAGGTGCTTTAACACATAACCCGCAATAACGCTGGGTTTTGTTATTTTCAGACATTTCTATCAAGTTTTCAAATGACTCTCCATTTCGATTATTTCCTTCAGTATAACTAGACACTGTATTGCTCGATGACATGCTGGACGCGATGCCGTGGCAACGCCAGTTGGAAGTTCTACAGTTGTAGAAGCGTAATTGCATGGGATGGAGAGAGAGAGAGAGAGCTAGTAGTGCGGTGGGCAAGGGAAAGTAATTTGCATATTAGGACACGGAGGATGGGACAATTTATCACACGTATGAAGCACACTGTACAGATTTCATTATTTGCCATGAAGTCTAGAGGTGTTCGAGTATATCGCATAATAAATGTGCTTTCCGAATCGGATATACCACGAACTGTTCAACTCACGAAGTCTCGAATATTGGCACAGCCCTACTTCGAACGAGGTCTTTATAACAGCGGATCAAATCCGTGCTCCGAAAAGATGAGTTTTTACGGCACCCCCAACCCATAACATCTGCGCCAACCGGTAGATGGCAGCAGTCCCCACGGCACGCATCGAACGGGCCGGCACCAGTACACCATTGAGCATGCGCGGATCCACGCCAGGGGTCTCCCGTTTCGCAGGGATGTCCAGTTCGTGTGAGTCCTTTCTGCTGGGTGCCTTGTGCGCCGGACGCTCTGAGCGAGGGTGGCCACGCGCGGCTCTGCAATCGTGCGCGCGTGAATCTAATTCGCTTTTCGTTGCGCCGTGTGCTCTCAGCTTACTGTGAATCTTTCATTTTAATCCAAGCCTGCGCCTGGGATCGTCGCATAAAAATTTTGCAATCCGTAGTCCCGCCGGTGGATAAAGAGAATGGATTTGGTGTTGTGCATACTTTTCTGAAAAAGGAAGATGTAGGTTCAGATGAGCTCGCGTGCAGGTGCGAGCACCAGAAAATGTCGTGTATCTTTCAGTGCGGCTCAACTAACGTTTAGGGGTCCACAGGAACATGCGTTTCAAAGGATGTACCAGTAGTATTCAAGTAGGTTTACGTTTTGTTTGATTTTCTTTTAGTCTCTTTTAAACTTTTACTCACGGTGCACTTCGTTCACTTGTGATAAGCATGTGTCGTCAGGCGTTTGCATCTCCAAACGGAAACGGACCGAAAGTGTCTACCACTATTCATCTGCTGTACCGACCGACAATCGCGTCTCTGGAACGGATTTACCAAGGATTACCACGCTGCGTCACTGACAGTGTCGCACAAGACGACCATCGTGAGTGGACATACGCATCGAGTCTCTTCGCGGGCCAGGAGTAAGCCGTCCGATGCTACCACGTGCTTCGGAAAGTGACGAATCTTCCCACCACGCTTTCGCTTTGCTGTGTGCGCGCCTGTGTAGTTCATCGACGGCGTTAGCACCGTCCAAGTGTATTGTTTGAATTAGTAGTGCGACGACAGCGTGCCTGTTTTGATTGTGTTGTGTGGCGTCGGTTGTGTGGATCCCGAAGATGGCTGTAGGGGGCTGGTTGAGCGGAGGTGCGCAATCGTCCGTGCTTCACGCCTACCTAGAGTCATCTTCAAGTGCGTCCACCGTGACGGCGCTTTCGGATCACTCTGACGGCAATCGGGAATGCGGCCAACCGTACACATGGCGCAAACGATGTCGCAGTAAAACAACGAGCACTGCGGACACTTTGCGTGCGCTGACTGGGTCGCTGGGCGCCCTATGTGCTTCTGTAATCACTAGGATGCGTTGTTACTTTGTATACTCTACGAGACTACGTGCGGCCAGTTCGAGTGCGGTACCAGTTGAGGACCACCACCGCCACCAGCGGCAATCATCATTCAACTGCCAAAGACGTCCGCGCCTCACGCAACAACAGTCACAAAAGAGACGCGACGGGGCAGTTGGTGCCGCCAATGAACCGGTGTGCGGCACGGCACGTTGGCCTTTAGCCGCGTGGATGCCCGCGTTGTGCGCCGGTGTTGTGGCGGTGCTGTGTTACGTGAACTCGCTGGATGGCGATTTCGTGCACGACGACATGGTGGCCGTCGTTGGCAACCCCGACGTCACCGGCGAGAGTAGACGGCATGCAGCATCTTCTTCGTCGTCGTCGTCGCTTTGGATAAACGATTTCTGGGGCCGACCAATGGCGGATCCTCGGAGCCACAAATCGTACCGGCCCCTCACAGTGGTCACTTTCAGGTGAGGAGTATGCGTGCTTAGAAGTAGGTAAATGTAATGTGCTTCTCTTTGTAGAATTAGATGCGCAAGCTGTGTTCTAAAATGAATGAGTACAGGTAATTCTACATCCTCGCCAGGACGTCCTTACACCCCCCAAAGGTGAATTCTCAGACGGCAACATAAATTACTCCTAGCCGACTATTTTGCCGCGGTGGAAGGCGCTTGCGATGCCCGGCTGCGGACCCCGAAAATTGCGGGCCTATGTTGGGGAAATGCTAGAGGACCGCGCTCTGTGCGCAGTACAAATACACGTAAATGATTTCCGGAACCGGCCACACAGGCTTGCCTCATTAACATATTGTGAATTTTGAACGGTAAACCATAGATGTTAATACTTTACCTATCTAGGATACACAAATAGTCCAGATGGAGGGCATTGACAACGGCCAGACATAAAGGTACGATTCGTCCACTGATGTGAATTCTAGTTGAACTGCGTAGAAATCTTCGCCTAAAACTTCTCTTCTGGAGGTGGTGGGATAATCGTAAGATGAACAGGTGAAGTGCCTCAGACTGGCTGGCCGACGTTTCGATAAAAGGACCTATCTTTTTCAAAGGCGCGATAGGTCATCCTATCGAAACGTCGGCCAGCCAGTCTGAGGCACTTCACATGTTCATCTTATGATTATTTTACTACGTTGTTTCCATCTGTCAGCTCCCATCAAGACTTTGGATCTTCTGGAGGTGGTATGTTACCTATACGTAATGTACTCCTGCAAGCAGTTATTGAGACAGCGCGAAAGAAGCATCATTAGTACAGCTAGTTGTCACATAAGGACTTGCTTATAACTCCTGATGCGTTAAAAAATGCGATTGATGATTGATTGATTGATATGGGGGAGTTTAATAGCACAAAACCACCATATAAATATGATTGGAGGGCTCCGGAAGTTTCGACCCCCTGGGGTTCTTCAACGTGCGCCTAGATCTGAGCACACGGTCCTACAGTGTTTTCAGCTCCACCGTAAATGCAGCCGCCGCAGCCGAGATTCAATCGCGCGACCTGCGGGGCAGCAGCTGATTACGTTAGCCAATATCGCTATCCCGTTGCATGGTAACGATAGAATTGTATTTGATGTATATCGCATCCCGGATGGGACAGAGATGTGACTTATAGATGCGTTATATATTAGCTACTTCATAGATAGTCAGTAGGCCCGCCATGCGCCCTTAGTTGATAGAATCGTATTGCTGGTGTACTGTTCATTTTGAAGGCTTATACAATAATTAGTACCGATCAACTTGACGTAGTTGCACAAGTTTTACATTATTATTATTATTACTACTATTATTATTATTATTATTATTATTATTATTATTATTATTATTATTATTATTATTATTATTATTATTATTATTATTATTATTATTATTATTATTATTATTATTATTACATAAACACGCTGTGAAACAGGCAGACGGCACCAAGAGTCTGAATACCCACTGTTCGGCCGACATTTCTCTCTCACAAATCATTCCAATAAGCGGCGTTTAGCCTACACATTTTTACAATACATCCTATGTTCTTCAATTGAAATATTCACATTCCCGCTTGTCGAAAATGCCTTGTGAATTTTGCTGAAATTCAGTGATTTCATTTTTTTCAGCTTCTAAGAAAACTCCATTTCCATAGCCTTTGACTCGCCCCGAATTTTAACCTCGTCGTTGCAAGACTGTGTTTTCGTAATTCACTGTAGGCTTTAGTGCTTGGTCAGCATACAATAAATGCAAATAGGGGTCCTGTTTCGTTCGTTTATCTGCGGGCGCGTCGGCTGGCGTTCGATGGGGTGCCTAACCTTTCAGTATTGTTCAGTATGCCAGTTTACATTTTTAGCAGAGAATGAGAGCAAACGCTAAACAAAAAAAAAACACACCAAGGAAGAAGAGTGCTGAAACGCCATTTGCGCTCCTAATGACCCGCGGCGTGCCGGTCGGTCACGCTAGTCGGGGGGCGTAGCGGAACGTTTTCTATTCTTGCGGATAAAAGCTGCTGGGAAAGCCCGAAAGAGCGTGAGGTGCAAATCTTATTTTTTTTTTCGCATCAACTGTACCTGTGTGGCCAATAGAACCACGAAAAATCTGGGAAGCGAGTGAAAGATTCTGGAGTGTATTGCAAAATTCGGCTAGTGAAATCGCGACGAGTTATCGTCGCAGAAAACGTACGCGACAGGGCTATCACCAGAATTTTCTTCCCGGAGCTCTACAACAATTTATGTCATTCGTGCCGTGAGTTTATGTCATTTGTGCAGTGGGTTTATTCGTGAGTTTATGTCATTTGTTGTCATTCGTGCAGTGGGTTATTCGTGCAGTGGGTTCATTCGTGAGTTTGTGTCATTCGTGCAGTGCGGGCCTCCGGGGAGGCCCCCACTGCATGCGTAATCTAGAAGCGGGCAAGGAATTCGCATTGCGCCCGCTTACCAGCCTCTGCCGCACTACGTGGCACCCCTCTTTTTACGACGAAATGTTGACAGGGCGCCGAGTAGTTAAAGGCTTAAAACTTCCTAAAATTCCCGCTTACCAGCCTCTGCTGCAATACGCGGCACCCCTCTTTCTACGACGAAATGTTGACGGGGCTCCGAGTAGTTAAAAGCTTATAACTTCCTAAAAAACTATATTTTGCCCCACACCGAACCTCCAGTGCCAGGAGGCGCCGTCTGGTCGGAAAGAATGCGTTAGTGAAAGGAAGCATACACAAGACCGCTGACATCAGAAAGGTGAAGGGGAGAAAGGGGAGAGAGATGAAGGGGGAGGCGGAAAGAAGAGTGGAAGGGGGCGCCCGAGGGGAGTCCACCTTATATTCTTTTTCTCTTTTTTTCTTTTTTTCTGTCTTTTTCCTCTTTCCTTTCTCTCTGATTTGAGATTGTATAAAGCTGAGCACCATTAAACTGTACCTTTAATCTTGATGAAGGCCAGACTCTAGGCCGAAACGTCGGAATAAACCACGTTGTGACCGCTCACGAAGGATCTACTGGACTATATATATATATATATATATATATATATATATATATATATATATATATATATATATATATATATATATATATATATATTCGAAGGTCGTAGGTTCGATTCCTGCTCACAGTTGGTAATTTTTTCATCCACTTTTCTTTCTTCTTATTTACAATCCATTGGTTTAAATAACTTCCCCTGTACATTTCTTGGCATTACTGTCTCTTATATCTCATTAGTATTGTGTTAAAGCACGGAAAAACGAGCCCTTAGGTATACACTTCTTTCCCTTATTTCATTGAACGAGGGTCTCGTACTGGAGGACTTGGTGTGTTTAGGTTGTATAAGAGGGACAATTAATCAGCTGCCCGCTCATAATAAGTTCACGTGCTACGTGACGCCAAACATGCGCATAAGAGTGTTTTCACACTCGTCGTTTGGCTTATAGATGGCGCTGACTGTCGCTCGTAATTCTAATTTCACAGATAAACCCAAAAAAAGTGGATGGAGGGAGGGCCGCTGTGATAGCTCAGTGGTTAGAGCATCGAACGCGTAATTCGAAGGTCGTAGGTTCGATTCCTGCTCACAGTTGGTAATTTTTTCATCCACTTTTCTTCTTATTTACAATCCATTGGTTTAAATAACTTCCCCTGTACATTCCTTGGCATTACTGTCTGTTATATCTCATTAATATTGTGTTAAAACACGGAAAAACGAGCCCTTAGGTATACACTTCTTTCCCTTATTTCATTGAACGAGGGTCTCGTACTGGAGGACTTGGTGTTTTTAGGTTGTATAAGAGGGACAATTAATCAGCTGCCCGCTCATGATAAGTTCACGTGCTACGTGACGCCAAACATGGGCATAAGAGTGTTTTCACACTCGTCGTTTGGCTTATAGATGGCGCTGACTGTCGCTCCTACTTCTAAATTCACAGATAAACCCAAAAAAGTGGATGGAGGGAGGGCCGCTGTGATAGCTCAATGGTTAGAGCATCGAACGCGTAATTTGAAGGTCGTAGGTTCGATTCCTGCTCACAGTTGGTAATTTTTTCATCCACTTTTCTTTCTTCTTATTTACAATTCATTGGTTTAAATAACTTCCCCTGTACATTCCTTGGCATTACTGTCTGTTATATCTCATTAATATTGTGTTAAAACACGGAAAAACGAGCCCTTGGGTATACACTTCTTTCCCTTATATATATATGTGACGCTATGATGACTGGGCGACGTGGCCTGGCTCATACCCCATGTTTATTCCGTTTTGCCTTCTTCCTTCTCGACCTCTACTAACCATCACTTGATACGTCACACGATTCCCCCTTCCCCCGAAAGAAAGCGTGAATTACGAACAATAAAAAGTAAACAAGGAGAGGTTAAACAGTCACAAATGTCAAAGTTCACAATTGGTTCTATACTCCAGGGGTGTTCCGTAAACTTTCAAGGACTTCAGTGGAGAGTGCAGCAGTCCGGTTAACGCAGGAGTTCTGGTGGGCGCGGCTGGTGGTTGCGTTCTGGATAACACAAAAATGCTTTGGACGTGGAGATAAGGGTAATCACAGCTGGCATTCTTGTGAAGAACGAACGATGTTCGAACATCTTGCAGAATCGACAGTTGCGATATTGTAGGCATCGAATTCCTCGTCGTGGATGATACACAGGCCGTGCAGGCAGCTTGCGTGCGCGTTGATCGAGGTTAATTGGCCGCTGCCTGTGTTCCTGCCGAGTACAAGGGGTGCTTTTGTGGTTTTTGGAGATTTTTTTATAGTGATGTCGCAGATGTTTTGATCGAAGGCGCATTTTCAATCTCTGGTGGAGAATGTATCCACAACGATGGGCCTTTTCGCAATGTTCTTCAAGCCTTAAGAGTGCACTCGATGAAGTTTTGTTTCGCCGTTGACAATGTTGAAGTATGCGTTGACGTTGTAATTTCTTCGTTTCGTCAACTTGCTTGTGGTGTGACATTGATCGTGTTGCACCAGGATTCTTAGCGAGTCCTCCGCAGGCTTCTACGACGCCAACCAATGCAACTGTTTCCGGCGCAAGATAATGTGGCCGGTTTGATGCACTTGAATCTTCTGTATTTATAAACCGTTCATTGCTGGTCGTTGCCTGAAGCGTACTTATGTCATCAGAAGTCGCACCTGCGGTTTTGTTTTCATTATATGCAGTGAGGTTGTATACTGGATTCGCGTCGCTTCGATCTTGTGATTGATGAACACTCGACGCTTCTGCAGAACTCTTTTCTTCACAAGATGCTGATTGTGAATGCTTCTGTCTCTGTGGAACTGCTGAACTGAATACTTTAAACAAATGAGATTCCTGTGAACATTCGTTGTCTGGGTTGGTTTCGTGCGGATTTACTAACTCGTCATGCGTAAATGCTACGATCTTGTGAGGTGCTTCATAAGGTTTATCAGTAAAGTTGTTGACAGGAGATAGAACTGCTGAGCTGAATACTTTGAACGAATGATGTTTCTGTGAACATTCGTTGTCTCGTTTGGTTTCGTGTGGATTTACTAACTCGTCGTGCGTAAATGCCGTCATGCGTCCGAAGCCGTGTGGGCTATGTGTGCGACACGAAGCATCAAATGATTCGCGTTGTTCAGTAATACCTGAAGTATTATGGTGCCGTAAATACATTGGAAATGCCGATTTATTTGCCCATGAAAAATCCAACCGTAAGTCCGGTCTTTTGGCAAAATGGTCTACATTCCTATCGGCATACGGTGGCATTACCTTCTCTGCTGTGACGTGCAAGTCCCTAATTGGTGTTGTAATGTGTGAAGGGTATTCGGACGAGTCATACGATGGTACATTGGTGGAATATTTTCTCTGAGGTCTCGTTTGAGAAATAGGCTTACTGCGGGAAGACTTCGCGTAACTCTGATGGGCGAGTTGAAAAGCTTTTCGCTGATGGAGTATGGACAGGTCTTCATCGTATTCCTTGAAACGGCTGATCATTTCCTCTTTGATCTTTTTCCAAGACTCATCGTTCTCGAAGATGTGGGTGAGGTAAAACTTGAATACCTCACCTGAGATGTAGTCGGTGAAGTTTATGATCATCTCCCGTTCCGACTAGGATGCAGCGGTAGCGTGGAGCTCGAACAAGTCGAACCAGTCTTGTACGGGTCCGTCGTCCGCTGATCCAGTGTACTTGGGGATGTCCAGGTCAGCCGATGGTTCTGTCATGGTGCTGGTCGTTGTCCTCCTAGGCGATGATTCGGTAGTCAATGTACGGTCAGGGCGTCTTCTGGGGAACTGCGTCGATGATGAGTGACTGATGAAGGGGCAGGCAGGTCTTCATCCTGTCGACTCGTGTGACGCTATGATGTATTGGCGACGTGGCCTGGCTCATACCCCATGTTTATTCCGTTCTGCCTTCTTCCTTCTCGACCTCTACTAACCATCACTTGATACGTCACATATATATATACATATATATGTATATATATATAAACTAGAAAATAGCGTGAAGTCAACGCCTTTTCCATCGCCACCTTGGTATACGACACGCCTATGTATATACCGACATGCGATCTTGAAAATTCTTAGAGGTTGGGAATTCACCCTCTCTCGTCGGCTTCCCTTTGTCCGGGCTAATGATACTCTGAGATACACAGATCACGTCGAAACCTTGCATAATAGGATTTCTTTCACACACACACACACAAAAAAATACTTGGCAAACTGGTGAAACAATGCGGAACCATAAATGCTGGCCCATTTAACCAAAGTAAGATTTAACCGTTGTAGTATAGCGCAAGTAGTTAACATATTCGCGCTCAGCGTATCGCGAATCCTGCGCTGTAAAATGGCAACAACAAGCGCATAATAAGCGCTGGTACTCGATATTCTCTTCTTCAAAGCGTCGTCATTTACGGAGACCAACGGCACGATTTGCGTTCCTCCGTAAAGGGGTAACCGTTGCCAATGCTCATGCATTCACAACACTGCACTTCAGCGACACAGAAGGCCGACGTTCACAGCTTGAGCCGCGAACGGGTACAGTACAGTATTGCGTACCGGTGGCCTCTGCCTCGGTCCATCAAGGTTTGACATTGGCCCGTCGACATCATCGCCTTTGCGCAGCGCTTGCAGCAATTTGATGCATCGGTGCTGTCCCCGTGAGAGAAGTCGGCGGCGGAGATACACCAGTCGCGCACATGGAAACTGCAACACTAGGACAAACGGTCACACGCTAGCATGAATCGAAATGCAAAGAACGTAACTGTGTTTCGCCTTTTTAGTCAGTTTCGACGTATAGCAGCAGCACGTACTGCTACCCAAGAAACTTACGTTCACTTCATTTATTACTCTCTAACGCCGAAGCATGAATATTGTGTTTTAATTTTTCGCTCAATGCGAAGGACTAGCTCTTATTATGTTATATCTAGCTTAAAAGAAAAAGTATTTGAAATACATGACCGGACACAGGGAGAAAAAATTTGAAAATGAACTGTCTCCTCGTTAGGGCTTCAGTTCCTCACCAATACTGCTGGGGTATACGCCGGCACACGAAACCGGAAGCCATGCAGCACCTGTAATTGTAAACAGTGATATGCAACTCCCAGGCGGCAATGCCCCGGGTGCTCCTAGCTGTGATCGAGACGCTTTAACTATGACCACATATACTTTAGCCAGACCAAGCTTCAACTGCGTCGCCAAAAATCGTTCCCCATAGCCGCTAATAAATTTCAAGGCGCATTACTTCACTTTACCGCTCATTGACGGTTGCAGAAACCCATTCCGTCTTGCTGCACCCAAAACAGAGTACCATTTGCTAAAAAATATCCAAGCTATACAAAAGGCGTGTTTGTGGAGTGTTATACATGCGCCTAAATAGCTTAGACAGTAACAAAAACAATAAAACGGGCGTTTGGTAGCTTAGTTGGTAGAATGCCGGGCGCTTATCATGATCCGCGAGGTCGTGTAAATGCGGTTTTCCGGTAGCGCATACTTCTGCGATAGTCATTTTTCACTTTCGTTAGCTTTCCCTTTGTCAACGTCATATCTGTGACTGATATACGCCACTGAAGTATTGATGTACTGCGGCATGAATCATTTTTTGTGTTTATATTTATACCATGGCTCATACAACACTTAAAGGAGGAAAGGAGGAAGAAAGTTTAAGCGGAAAGACAGGGAGGTTAGCCAGTTCTTAGACCGGCTGGCTACCCTGTGCTGGGGAAAGGGGTGAGGAGAATGAAAGATGTTAAAAAGAAAGATTGCGAAGAGAAAGAGAAATTACAAAAACAAATTGCGACAGAGGAAAGGCAACATCAAAGAGTATCAGACACTGAAGTCTGTCTCTGGAGCAGTTGTCCGCAAAAAGCGCAGCAAAGCTTTCAAAGCCTTCTGGGCTGAGGATGGGCTCGGCCATTGACCCAGAATGCTTTGTCCCGACAAAGGCCGATCGTCTAGTCTATCCAGAGCTGCAGTGAGTTCTTGTCTTTGCGCTTTGAAATGGGTGCACTCACACAGAAGGTGCGCGATGGTTTCTTCGCAACTGCAGTAAGTGCATGTAGGAGAGCTGGCATCCCAATGAGATAAGAGTATGCGTTCGTGAAGGCCACTCCAAGTCACAGGCGGCATAGAAGAGTCTCCTCAGCTCGAGATATCTTTGGGGGAAGACGAAGCTGCAGATTGGGATACAAGTTATGCAGGCGCGCGTTTGTGAAGTCTGTTGAGTTCCACTGTACCAGTGTGAGGTCACTTGCAAGCGAACGAAGTGTTGTAGCTGCGTCGGTTCTTGAGAACGGTATGGCTGTGTATTGGGTACCATCGTGTGCAGATCTAGCAGCCTCGTCTGCGCGGTCATTGCCATATATACCGCAATGACCTGGTACCCACTGATACACTATGCTGTGCTGTTTTTCGATTGCTTGGTGATGAAGAAGCCTAATTTCAGCTACTAACTGTTCATTAGGTCCATGGCGAAAGGGTGACATAAGACATTGAAGAGATGCTTTCGAGTCCGAGAAGATAGACCAAATTCCCGAAGGTTCTTTCACTATAAACTCCAGAGCTGCACGTATGGCCGCACGTTCTGCAGCTGTCGACGACATCAAATGCAATGTCATCAATTTAATTGTGATGTGCCTCGTGGGAAGAACCACCGCCCCTGCAGAGCTTACTGAAGACACCGACCCATCCGTGTAAATGTGAAGGCGTTCGTTGTGCTTCTCTTGCAGGAAAAGTAATGTGGCCTGTTTCAGAGCTAGATGCGACGACTTTTTCTTATTTTGGATGCCAGGAATTGTAAGAAGGGCTTTGAGTGGGTGTAGGCACCATAATGGTATCGGCGGCTGTGCTGCATGCGTGAAGTGCAATGGAAGCACTGCGCAATGCTGAATGCTACAGTTGCGCTGAACGCTGAGTGGGGCCTGGAAGTTCGAAGTGAGACGAGGTGATGAGATAGAAGCCGAGCGAAATGTCTTATGTGCATTCTCAAAGCGTCTACGCGGATGTATGCGTTCGACTGGATAATCACGCGCAATGATGACTGTCGCTGCTGTAGACGCGCATCTCGGGAGACCAAGGCATATTCTCAGGTCTTGGGCTTGGATCGACTGGAGGACGCGCAAGTTTGTTCTTCGGATCCCGCAAAGCATGGGTAAGCTGTATCGCATATAACCGAGGAACAGAACAGTGTACAGTTGGAGCATTGCTCGTACCGATGCACCCCACGTTTTTCCAGCAAGAAACCTCAGTACGTGGGTGATCATGGTTAGTTTAGTTTTTATGTGGGCGATGTGAGGGCTCCAGGAGAGGTCGCGATCAACTATAACTCCGAGGAATCGGTGGGTCTTCACGTAGTTGATCGTGTGTCCGTTGATTTTAATAACATATGGACTCATAGCCTTATGCGTGAATGCTATAAGCGAGCATTTCTCTGACGACAGCTCTAATCCCCGTTCTTCCAGGTACTTTGTCGCTATTGTAGCCGCTCTCTGAAGCTGGGCACGCAAATGAAGGCGTGTTACGCCTGACGCCCACATGCAGATGTCATCTGCATATATTGATAGATGGACAGATTCTGGAAGTGCGTCAACCAGGCCGAGTAGCACTAGCTTGAAAAGTGTGGGGCTAAGAACACCGCCTTGCGGCACACCACGACGGTTGCAATGGTGCGTTGTTGTGCCATTCTCCGTCTGTACAAAGAAAGTTCTGCCTTTCAGATATCTGTGGATCTATTTGTAAACCCGATTCCCTAATCCAACATTTTCCATGACATCCAGAGTGGCTTCATGTGATACGTTATCGTATGCACCTTTCACGTCCAAGAACAACGCCGCAGATAAACGTTTCAGTCTTTTTTGATGCTGAACAGATGAGACCAGGTCTATAACGTTATCAATTGCGGACCGTCCACGCCGAAAGCCCGTCATAGCATGAGGGTATACCTCGTGGTGCTCCACGTACCACTCTAGGCGAGTCAAAATCATCCTCTTCATCACTTTCCCGAAACAGCTGGTAAGCGCGATGGGGCGATAAGAGGTCAAGTGCAGAGGAGATTTACCTGGTTTAAGCACCGGGATGAGGCGGCTGGATTTCCATGAATGAGGGATAAGTCCGCTGCTCCACGAGTCGTTTTACACGGATAGAAGGGCCCGTCGAGCTGCTTCTCCGAGGTTGCAAAGAGCCATCTATGTGATCCTTTCCGGACCAGGCGATGAAGATCTTTTGCATGCCGTCAAGGCCGCTTGTAGTTCCTCTAGAGAGAAAAAGGTGTCCATTCTTGAATCTCTGGAAACTGGAGCGTTTTCTAGGTGGCACGTGGTGCACGCGGACGCATGACCGGCAACTTTCATGCAGAAATCTTCCGCTACTTCAATTTCGGTGCGGCCTTGGTGGAGAGAAAGACACTTGAAGGGGCGATGTTCATGTGGCGATGTTCGTAGGCCACGGACAATCCTCCATGTCTGCGTCAAAGGCTTGTGTGGATCCAAAGATTCGCACAGATGTTTCCAGCGAAAGGATTGAAGTGAAATGATTCGCCACTGAATTTTTTTCTGTAGACGCCTTGCCTCCCTGAAGTCGTGAAAGGACTTAGTGCACCTATACCTTCTTTCTGCGTGAGGACGGATTGCTCTGAGCCGTTCCAATTCCGCTTGATGTTGACAATATTCTGAAGTATGTTGAATATGATAGGTCGCTTCTTGAGTAACACCTCTAATCATATCCTCGAGGGGGTCAAGAGGAGGCGCTTTATTTTCTTGACACCTCTTTTCCGTCAGTAGCCTGAACTTTGTCCAGTCGATGCGAGTCGAAGTGTCGTAGTTTGGTGATTTTTCAAGGCCCTTGCTCTTCAAATAAGTTGGTATGTGGTCGCTCGCATGAGTTTCATAGTCTGAGAACCCCTTGACCTTTCCGTTTAGGCTTCGTGACACAAATGTTAAGTCAAGGCAGCTGCTGTATGTCATTCCCCGTAGAAACGTTGGGCTTCCGTCGTTTAGACAAAGCAGCTCCTGCTCCAGAGAAAAGGAGAAAACTTGCCTTCCGCGACTGTCCGTCTTCTGACTTCGCCATAGTGGGTGGTGAGCGTTGAAATCTCCGGTGATGATCCATAGTCCAGGTGTGGCTGTTAACAGTGCACGTAGTCTTTCAGGTTTAAAACGGTTTGAAGGGTGATATATATGCGCCTAAAAGCGTGAAATTGAAGTCTCTACGTTTAACTGTCAAGCAGGCATACTGGTTGTCATCGTGAGGTGCTACACGGTGCTCGATATAGGTAAGGTCGCATCTGATATATACAATGACTTAACTCTGTTCGTTGCAGGTAGCGGACTTGAAGGCTTCGTACCTGGATAGTCGTATTGCATTGTGTAGCCTTGGCTCACAGATAACAATAATTGGAAACTGGTTTTCAAACACAAATTGTCGAATATCAGAAATGCGGGGCTTGAGGCCTCAGGCATTCCACTAAAATATCGAAGCTCCTTTGACCTCTTTACGAAAGACTTGCAGAGGCGCAGCCATGGTGCCTTTCCAGACTTGATAGCACCGGCTTCAGCGCATCCACTAATTGAGGAGGAGGAGGAGGAATAAATGAGGAAGGACAGGGAGGTTAGCCAGTTTCTGAAGTGCACTCTGTGCAGCCGGGCTGTCAATGCTAGTGAGGAGCATACGAATGGTATTCATAAGGGCCTTTACCAAGGCTACGATATCTTTGTCGCGACTATCACCGCATTCTCGTTCCGAAGTGATTTTAGACGAGCGATACGGTGGCTCAAACAGTGGGTCTATCGTTGGCAGCGCTGGCCATGCTTCAGGCGAGCCGGCGATGCTCTTGTCTTGCTTGGAGGATTTGTTGTCGGCGTCTCTGGACGCTTGAGGTGGTATGCGGGTGGTCATTTGGTGAGGTTCAATCCTTGCTTCAGCACTGGGTCTCCTCAGGGGCCTCCGGCGCCGTACTTGGGCAGCGGCCTCCCTGTGAGTTGAGCCATCCCGGACCATTTGCCTCAAAACTTGCATTTCCTTTTTCATGATTGGGCAATCTTTTGACGATGCTTCGTGGGGGCCACGACAGTTTCGACATTTTCGCAGTTCTGCATGGCAAGCGTCTGCGTTATGTGATTCTGAGCATAGCGAGCACACAGCCAGGTTTGTACAAACAGCACTGTCATGTCCCAATCTATAACATTTCCGGCATTGAAGGGGCTTCGGTACAAAGGGTCGCACTGTGTGTCGAAAATGGCCGACCTTGACTTGTGATGGAAGGCTGTCACACTTGAACGCGAGCTTCACGCAGCGTGATTTGCCAAGGTGACGAGCTTGCAGTATAGTACGTTCTGCAGACACCGGTTTGATGAGAGCAGCAAAGTCACTTTCGCTGATGGAAATGTCGACGTCGTAAATGACGCCTGCCGCAGAGTCGCGGCCATCAGGTATATATGAGCGAACATTGATGTTATCCAACATCTTGACGTTGCTGAGCACTTCCAATGTGCCTCGTTGAGTGACGTCTACGGCGAGGATATTCTTACGGCCATTGATCCGCACGTCCGCGATCTCTCTCTGGGCGAGTTCCTCAAGAAACCTAGACGTGACTTGACGATTGAGCCGGTTGAGACTATGAGCCGCATCGACCGGCACAAACAGAATTGTGTATATCATGGGCTCTCACGTCGTCGTCAAATTTTTACTTGTTGTTGGAGACGGCATCACTAGTCTTCTTTTTCAATGCCGCCTTGTCACAGGCACAAAGTCGCCTTCATTGGAGCTTTCGTCGCTGGCCGTAGAGTAAATCGGCGTGTCCTCGCTGTCAGCATCACTCGGGTGGCCCGTACGCTTTCTCGTGGTAGCTGCGGACGACGTCGATGGTTGCGGTGGAAGCCCAGGCGAATCCACGTCCATCGCCGCAGTCACTGGAACGGTGTCTTCCACAGAGTCACAGAAAAACTTTGAAAAATTACAGATAGTGACAGCAGTGTTCTACGCCAGAATCACTTCGTCGTCTACAACACTTAAAGCCCAGTGAAATAACTACGACGGCGCTCACAACACACGCATTCGCTGAGAGGGTCTTATATATGTAGCCGTAATAAGTGCATTCAGTAATGTTAGGAGTATTGATGTTGTCAGAAGTAGTTGATCAAGTAATAATGAATGTATTCGCAAATCGGGTGTCGAGAGTTTCGTTTTTGGGCTGACCTAAAGAAACGGTAAAATGTAAAGAAAGAGAAACCAGAGACAGCACCCTTGCTGCAAGACCACTGTTCTTGATGATGATGATATTGGTGATGATGGTGATTATGGTGGTGATGATGATGATGATGACCTGGATGGCGCTCACCCACAAAGCGGTATATTCCAAGAACCGGGTGGTAGGATACTAAACTGAAACTAAAACTGATCAGAAAAGCTACTTTGGAGTAAAAGTGTTGACAGTTTTAGTTGTTCGTTCTCCGCTTCTTTCTACTAGCCGAGCTCGCGCGAGCAGCAGTGCCGATCTTGCTTCCTTACAACGTATACATACGGGCTATCTTCAAGCCAGGTCTTTGTTCGAGCTATAAACGAGTGAGAAAAACAATGTGTACAGTCAGCTTTTCTCAAACCTGACACGCATGGGACCTTAAAATGTGCGTTGCTGAACCTTTTATTCAGTATTTTTAGTCTATTTGTATATTCTTCCGATCTCGTAAGCTGATAAATAATAATCGCCGACATCGCTTCGTGACCAACTTGTACAAACTCTGTAGTTGCATACTTCTGACTCACCCGGCATTTTTGAGAATGGCAGGCTTTCACATTGCCTAGTTTTCTGTGAAATTGGTGACAGAGAGGCATTATTAATGTACGAGGCGGGGTTGCTTTCTTTGAAGTTTTGTGTTCGGACCACTTTCGCTGTGGTAAGCCCAATAGAGGCTTCTGAAACAGGGGTGAAAGCAGAGGGAACAAAACAACCACACGCACTCGGAGATGCCACCCACGTGGAGCATAACAAACAATTACAAGTTGCATGAAAAAGTGGCCGGCAGGGAGCCCTTGCCACGGCGGCTCGAGGAACATGTAAAGACATAACATTAACGCGTATAGCTCGCTGCCACAAGCGAGCTCATGGGGGGGGGGGGGGGCGACTCGCGCGGCGGCTCCCTTACTTTCGCAGAGTTCTTTTTATTTTTTTCTCTGATGTCCGCCCTTGGTTTCGCGACAGGACGTTGCAATAGACGAGAAAGAAAAAAAGAAATGCACGTGTCGAGGTGCGCGAAATATGTACCCTCGTTTTAGCTGCCACCCTCGAAAGGAATGCTTTTTAAGAACTATAACGTGGGCCGCGGTGCGGCCGCCACGATAGCAAGCTTTCGAAAGAAATAGCGTCAAAGCCACTGCACATGCGCAAAACCCAAATGTAGTTTGGGTTTTGCCCTTTTGCGAAATCTAGCGTCCCCAACCCAAAACTCAAACCGAGTTTGGGTTTCGGGTAAGGGGCGCCTATTTTTCTAATTTAGCGAAAGCCCCGAAGCCTGCCTCCTGAAGTTTTGGGTAAGAAAAATATGACGGCACCCACTGAAGGAACGGCTCTCGGCTAAGACTAGAGTGACACAGATTAGGGGGAGCGTTCGAAGCGCTGCAGACCCTATTCGCTGCTGCTTGACCCAAAGCGCCCACACATAAAGGGCTTTGGGGCCCCAAACTTTTCAGGCCCCTATATTCGAAGACTGGATTATGTTGCTTCCGTAAATAACGCGAAAAAGAATGAATCAAGACAGCACGCAGTAGGCAAAATGACATTATTTTGTTGTCCTTGCAATATATGTGTATTCTATTCGTAACGAAGCAAATAGGGACCGAATTTTATCTTGTTATGTCTCTCGTTGCACCTGGTCCCATAAATGGTTGGAAGGGTGAGTAAGGTATTGACAGACAAGCTGTTTAGGCAGCAGTAATTTAGGCAGCAGTTTAAGCAGCTTACCACTGGTCCCCTAACGATGAATACGCCAACATTTAGCACAACAAACGGGTATTTGTCACGGAAACATTCGCGGTCTATCAGAAAGTTATCATCACCATAGGCTGGCATGTGCCACATACGTGTGGGAAGTCTTGTTGCTCACCACTGGTCAGTTAAAAAAAGGAGGCAATACTTAGCCCTAAAATAGCAAACGGGAAAGGCAACAGAAACTGTAGAAACACCCCAGAAGCGACAGAAGGCTTAGGACAACAAAGGCGCCGCGAAAGCCGAGTAAAGGCGCCCATGACCTAATTTCTAACGCGCGATTCAGTGCCTACAGTGACCGGTTGTGGAGCACAAGCCGTCATTTTTTTATATGTTTTTACTGTAATAGACTCTGCCAGTTTCGGCTTTGCGAGGCGAGAGAGGGAGAGGAAAGCGACAGTTTTGAGGGTGCCTTCCTGAGCCCGCACGAGATGCGAGCATGCGCAGTGGGAACGGCGCTGTCGCTGATGCCAAGCGCGACATCATGCGACTAAGAAATGCTCTGCCCTAAAAAAAAGTTTTCAACTTATAGAGAGATGAAGAATTATTGATTATATTGAACATTGTACTTATTTAGTTATTTGTGTTGAAATAGCCTTAGAGAATGTGAGTCATTTTATATTATTGGGATGATTCATTCAAAGAAAATTAGCCGTGTCAAAAATAAGTCTGCATCACTGTGACAGGATCGTAAACTAGGAAGCTATAGTTCACATTATTCTGCAGCGATTCATTTATTCCCAGAACATCAGTAGACTGGAACCGCCTTCCAGGATCTGTGGCCATCTTGACCGATACTCACTTGTTTTGTTCTGCGCTAACTAGTATTTTGTAAACACACTTACTTGTTCTGCTTGTACACAATGCTTATATTTTGTTCTTTATTTTTTTTCATTTATTTATTTTTTATTATTAGCTAACATTGTATGAGTAAAAAATCATGATTGACTCTTCTCCACAATGCCTTTG
This sequence comes from Rhipicephalus annulatus, assembly GCA_013436015.1. Lineage (NCBI taxonomy): Eukaryota > Metazoa > Arthropoda > Arachnida > Ixodida > Ixodidae > Rhipicephalus > Rhipicephalus annulatus. Next base: position 1,057,212 of record WOVY01014650.1, read on the forward strand.
GCACGGAGAGTATTACGAAATAAATAAATATATAAGGCGAGCAGCTGTGAACAGAAATGCAGAGAACGAAGTGTAGGAGCTTGCTCAGTGCTGCAGGTTTTATTCGAAGACGTGTTGAGGTGCGCGCAACTAGTCGCGAGAACTCGGAAGTTATTCGCGTGCGCGTGTTGCCTGTTCATGCCCATTATGAGGGATGCTCCGTGCCATCTTTAGGCTTTACCTAATTTTACCGCGCAACAAAGCTGTATAGCAGCCATTTGCTGTAAAGCGCCACGTTTTACGTATGCGTGCAGACGTGAAACATCTCAAGTACTGAATTGCGGAACTTAACCGGCTCCTCACGTTAACGTTAAATCAGCTACCGTATTCACAGGCAAGACGTCGTGCGTGCTCTTCGGGTTTGCAAAGCGTACTCACTGAGTTCTTCAGATTGGGCATCCGCTATCACCCTACTTGATGACTAGCCTGTCTTTTCCGTCCTTCTTTCACTTGTAGGGTAGCATACTGCCCATAGTCTGATTGGCGTCGCCGTTTTTTGCTGCATTCACTCTTTCTCCAGACAGTGGAGTCGAAAGATCTGCAGTTGTAATTTATACACGTTGTCACCGTGGCGGCGCCTAATCGATGCCCGATCATTTTGAAGAAAAAAATCCCCGTGATTTGCTATCTTCGTATCAAACAAGTACACTACGAATGGCGTTGTACTCTATCATTATCGTGTATCACCACTACACAACATATAAAATAATATTATTTTGGTTTTACTACTCAGAACTGCGATGTGGTTATGAGGGACGTCGTAGTAAAGGGCTCACGAAGTCTGGTCTCAGAGTAGACTGGTCATGACTGATCTACTCAGGACCGACCAGGTCCTCTTTAATACGCCCTGACATCGCAGAGTACACGAGCATCCACCTTTTCACCTCCATAGAAATGCAACCGTCGTGGCTGGAATTGAACCCGCTACCTTCAGGTGAGCAGCCGACCACCGTAACCGTGGCACCACCGCTGCGACCTACTTGATAGAAATACGTACTACCACATTACTTTTACAGTAACCATAGCTCGTGAAATACAGTGAAATTCAAGTATACGATACGTAGGATTTCTTCACAACTGCTACATGAAACTACAAGAAGCGGGAAGGTAGATTTCTCGTTCGTGCTCGAGCACTCCGCCTTCCACACAATCTACTTGCCGAGGAACCACAGAGCGCGAAAAGAACGGCGCCGTCTTTTGGTTCGTGACTTGGGTGCACGCGTACATAAAGCGGTCGACGCCACCGCACAATGGGCACTTGTCTCACAGCGAGACGGGACGGGGGGTCCACCGCAACTAGGGGACCACAGAACGTCCGTGCAGCCACTCAGCTTAAAAAAAAGAGGGGGGAGGGCTGGGGGATTCGTGCCGCTCTTCTACTCTCCCATCTATACAGGGTCGGGCGAGGGGTACGCGGTGTTTCCGCAGGCGGGCTGCTGCCATTCGGGATGTCCTGTCCTGGCAAACAACTAACTGTGAATCCTCACTACACTCCCCCACCACCCATTCTACATGCTTCAATGCGTATAGCGCCCAGAGGACCCCACACGAACGTCCGGTAGGGTGCTCCTCGATCATGCCAGCTTTCTCGCTTGCTCCTTCAATTGCTTCCCTTTTCTTTTGGTATTTTTGTTAACTTGCGGGCGTGTGGCGGTTGGAGAATGGAGGGTTATTTCTAGCCATTTCACAATAAACACGAAAACTGAGGGGGACGAGCTGAAGGAGAGCAGAAGAGGTGTTTCACTCTCAGCGAAGTTCTCGACGAACTGATGCGTACACTTTACTACCTTTTCAGGCGTACAGCCGTGTATCATCGTGACAGGCTCTTTATCAAATTGTCCTTGCAATCTTCAAGGAACCATATATACACTAGAATTTGCTGTTGGACGAGCTGATGATATACCATTTTCAAAAGTAGGTGCAACTTCGCGTTTTCCCATTCATATACGCATTCAGACTTGCAGACTCGCTAGACGACTTTCGAGGGGTGTGCTCGTCAATAGGTGTGTTTTAGTAGAGGGTGGGTGTCGTAGGAAGTGCCAAGTAGGGTCTAATATTCAAGATGTTTACGTACGTGAGCAAAAAGACTCACGACCGAACGAGATGTTGCTTCTTTACGTGCGAGGTGTACATAAAGAGACCTCAAGACAAAATTAACACCAATGTTCTATTCTGTACTGCTACTCTGGACGCATAGTCTAGTTAACCTCCCTACCTTTCCTACATTCTTTCTCTTTCTCTTCTCTCTTTTCTGTGAATACGCGGTTGACCAATCCAGTGGTACTCTGCCCAAAATATCACTAGGTTGACCGTTTCGTGAACGATACATTATAAAAGCAAGTCAAACTACTCCCGAAAGAATAAACAGGCACCATGACAACGCTTTCATTCTGCCAGCATATATTCAGCTTTAATCGTTGAATATCTGAAGGAAACAAAAGCATACAATTGAACTTCTTTTGTCCAACTTTTGCGAGTAATTTTGCGTCGGCGAAAAGCAACGCAATTAATTAGAAACATGGCGTCTACGCACTCTTGCCTTTACTACAAGAATAGCGGCTGTTACAGTACCCAGAAAATAAAAGACTGGATAAAAAAATAACATAAGCGCCCCTTCGGGGCGCCACTCTTCTTGCTTTTGCTTCGACCTGCAACACAACGAGCGAAGCTCAAAACAATTGAGCCTTCTCCTACCGGTGTCTTCACACCAGAGGGTGGGTTGGGTTTCTATATACCGTTCACTTGTCTCGCTTGTCACGTACCTGCGATGGCTGACACATGCGCAGGCACGAACAGGCCAATTAGCGCTGCGAGCGCGAGGGCCAAACTCAAAACTCCGAAGTGGCGCGATGCACATGATAATAACACAGATGCGTGCAGCATGCTACAGGCTTCGTGGCCAGAGCCTTGCGGTTGTCGTTAGCGCTCCTATTGCATTTTTGTTTCATACGCAGGTGCTACATATGTAAAACAGAGCGCACAAGCTTTGGTCACACTGGGCTAAATGTTTTTAGATAATGCGCAGCAATACACTATGGCGGCAGATGGTGGGAAGTCATATTCTGATGTTCGCTTTATGGCCGGTTCGAACGAAGCCGTGCTGCTGCCATCATTGCTCGTCAGTGGCGAAAGAGTCGGCAGTCTTGGTACTGCAGAAAGCGCACACTTTCGAATATTCCTTCGGGTCGCGGACAAATAAATGCGTAAATCACTGAAAAAGACTAACCAGCTGTAGAGAAACCACAGTGAATCGAGTTTACGCGGAACGTGCCAGGGCACGATCATGCGTGGTGGTGTTCCTCAGTTTAAGGTCACAGATGGCTTTACGTATTCGGTCAAGCCTGCGTCACTTGCGTGACTCATCATGGTGAAAGGACAAACGGCGTCGCTAAGCGTACCGTTCATGAACATTACTGTTTCCAAGCACATGCTTCGCCTTTCTTTTTATCTCCGTATATATTTTTGCGTACAAACATGGCCTAGCTCTCCGCAAAAGTTTTTTCTTCCATAATTAGGATTAAAGTGGCGTCTGTATTTTTATGTCTATTTGCAATACAGTATTTTTTCATGCGAGTATACGGAAACAACATGTCTATTTATGCGCATTCGTTGAAGTAGGCCCAGTGTTGGTTTTGCTCACTTAGTAAAGCGGGTGTAACAATAAATTTGTTGAAAACTTTAAGAAAAAAAAACAGGAAAAGGAGTTGCTTGCACTCTGTCTTCTCAATTGTCTTTTTTATATAGCTAGGCAGCTTACGATGGTTTAGCATATTATTAAAAACAATATTCTAGAAAGTTAAACTCATTAAATATTTAAATACTGTAGTTAGGTGGTTACGTGAAATGGAGAGACTGAAGTTTTTCACGCGAAGAACAGGTCGATGCGTTAATATATATAAAAAGTGGCCTGTAATAGTTGTGGGGACAATGAAATTCAACAAAGTTAAGCGGTGAAACCTAAATGAAAGCGCCATTGAGCGCAGCATGCACATCAGCCCAATAACGTTATCGATCAAGCAAACGATTATAGATGTGTGTTTCTTCCGCGTTTGTTAAGTCAATGTACGCCACACGGGCTGAAATTTCAAGCGTAGTCCGCACATCCACGCTCAAAAAATATCGCTTCATGATTGCTCTAACGAGGCTCATTCTTCTTGAAAAGCCGCTCCAGCCTGGTTCAGTGGTTATGACCCACCCGAAGGTCGTGGGATCGGATCCAGCCACGGCGGCTGAATTGCCGATGCAGACGGAAATATGTCAGGCCCGTATACATATATTTAAGTGAGCGTTAAAAAATTGACCCCATATAGTCGAAATTTCCCGTACCCTGCCACTACGACGTTTCCCATAATCATATGGTGGCTTTGTTTCGGGACGTTGAACCTCATGTATTATTATCATTCTTTTTGCACGTCTTAGAATAATACACAAGTTGCGCTTTGGCACGTTTCACAAGAGTCCGTTCTTTTTTGAAATCTCAAAATTATGACTTCTTAACTCCACTAATTATAGGCGTAAATTAGCTTAACCTCTTAATTACTGTTGGAAAAGATGTATTTAATCATTTTAGGATGCCTACGGCTAGATAAAAAATTGTTGTACAGGTATACAACTTAAGTAGCATTTGCCTGATTTTTTATATTTCTGAAAATTTTTCAAGAACCTTGCACATATTTCATAATAGAGATTTACAAGTCCTATTTCATCCCGTATACAGTTTTTTTTTGCACCTGTAGTGCTTATATCTTGCCTAGCAGGCCATTCTTGACAATTACTAACGCAACACATGGTTATTATCGGGGCACACGGTATACTATAACTATACGGTTCACTTCCAGAAGAACTGAGAGTTTCGATATCCCGCAACAGTCGTTCTTTTTGTAAAATCGACAACGGAAAGTCTTAAGTGGAATTCCTATCGTCTGTTCTCTATACCACATAGAGGCTTGCTTGGTGGGTGGCAGTGTGGTTGGTTTTTGTGTGAAAGACCCTCTTATTTCTTCATGCTCTTAAAATGGGATGTATCGAAGAAAATCCCAGCGAACGGATTCCTAGTGTCCCGTTATCAGCAAAGAATGAGAAAAATGTAATGGAAAGAAGCGACCAGGGAAATCCGATTTCATCCCGCAGCTCCAAAGAGAAGTGTAGAGGATGAAAGGGGGGAAAGGACGCCCTCTGAAACGCTGGGAGGTTAAGGCCTTTGACACGAACCCCGATGCCGTTTATGACAAGTGCCCGCAGAGATTAAACTATGCCGTCGGTGCTCGTATCTACACCCTCCAGGGAGGTGCTGCAACACTCAACCCCAACTTCCCCTCAACCGCCACTCGGTGGAGTGCAATATGGGCTTTCAAAGCGCCAAGGGTACTGTTATCTCACGAAAGGTTCCAAGTATGTGCACGGCACGAAAAGCCCGCTTCAGCTTCGATATTTGGAAGCAGGGATTATGTCAAGAAAGTAACAATGAAAAATCATTTAGAAGCACGTAAAGAGAAAGGAAAAAAAGCATAGAGGGTAATGACCTTAGAGTCATGTTTTGAAGGAGCCCTAACGAAATCATCAACTTTCGCAGATAACTTTGAACCTGTTGTCACTGTTTACCAAACAACGCAAAATTTCATACAGCCCCGCCGCGGTGGTCTAGTGACTAAGGTCTAGCTGCTGCACTGCAAGTCGTGGGATTGAATCCCGGCTGCGGCGGCTGCATTTTCGATGGAGGCGAAAATTCTGTAGGCCCGTGTGCTCAGATTTGGGTACACGTTAAAGAACCCTAGGTGGTCAAAATTTCTGGAGCCCTTCACCACGGCGTCTCTCATAATAATACGGTGGTTTTGGGATGTTAAACCCCACATATCAATCAATCAATCAATCAATCTAAATTACACACAAAACGAAGCGAATGTTGATGTTGAATTTTATATTAATACCACAAGGATGAGTGTTTTTACAAAGAGTATTTTTTGCTTTTACTGTAGTCTGCATGTAGTAGTGTCCCGTGATGTGAATTGTCCGAGATGTGTGGCGGAAAATAATTCGGGCGCGTAGGACAGAGAGAGTATTTGCGCTTTGTTATAATAGACTAAACGTAATGTGGCCGAGCCAATGAGAAAGAATTCGAGCTAATACAAATGTATTGAAAATCAACGGCAACTGCATATGCGTGTACACTGCAATTTCGGAGCCAGTTCTGCCGGGATTTTCAGAGGTTGTTTAGAAAGAAAAAAAAAGACAATTTTCGTGCGTGAGCTAGCGTTTAGAACGACTCAATTACATGTGTACCAGCAGCTCCGCCCCATCTCCAGCACTTCTCAGAGCATAGAAAACTATATTCTTACTCCGTGGACATAACGCATTCCCTGCACCAGCACTGAAAAGTGCAGGTGCCACTTGGAGCTTCGTTCAAAAAGAAGGCAATGTTGCCCTGTTTTGAAGGCGAGTACGGCCACTTGGTTTAGCCCAAGGAGATAAAGTGCGCGCTTGTTCAGTAACCAACCAGAAGGAAGCCCTGAAATACGTGCCATAAGACACAAATAGCTCCTTCCTCTAAAAAAGAGTTGCACGTTCCTTCTTGTTGTTTGGAATAGTAGATTATGCATGAATGATTGATTTGTGGGGTTTAACGTCCCAAAACCATCATATGATTATGATAGACGCCGTAGTGGAGGGCTCCGGAAATTTCAACCACCTGGGTTCCTTTAACATGCACCCAAATCTGAGCACACGCGCCTACGACATTTCCGCCTCCATCGAAAATGAAGCTGCCGCCGCCGGGATTTGAACCCGCGACCTGCGGGTCGGCAGCCGAGTGCCTTAGCCACTAGACCACTGCGGCGGGGCTAGTAGGTTATGCATCTATATACTTATATATGCATGTCCCCTGTAACAGTTTGTGCTGCACAAGCTGACACACACGAAAAGAAAAACAAAAATGGAAAAGCGATACCGACCCGCATGATCCACGAGAACCGTGTTTTTTTTTTTTTAGTGACGCCCTTGGTGAGTCACGGCTTGCACTTTCTACGTACTTCCCTTTGAAAAGAGAAGCATCCAAACATGCCGATTCCCTGATGCTGCAGTCTTTTCGAGGGTGATCTGGTACTGCGTAGAGAAAACAGCAAAATAAAAAAAAACCTTCGGGGACTTTGAAGCTTCGCCTTTAGGAGTACAACGTGATAGCAAACTCCGGCGCCTAGTGCACCTTTCAACCGCTACGTGCATATTTATTAATATGTATTGTTGCGCGTGTGCACACGCACACGTGCACATACGCACATGCACACGCACACACGCACGCACACACACACACACACACACACACACCACGTGCACACACACACGCACACACATACACGCACACACACACACACCCACACACATGCACACACACACAAACACACACAGACATACACACACACACGCACGCACGCACACACACACACACACACACACACACACACAGACACACACACACAGTAAACTGTACCTCACGCGCGTGCGAATGGTACATACAGGTTTTTGATCTAAAGCAAGAGTTGCATGTCCTCCAAGATAAACGCCGCGCGCTTGCCCTAGAGAGTCTCACAATGCCTCACAGATGGCGGCAGATCATTATCTATCGTTCGCTGTTTGCTTGATCAACGTCTTTGGAAAGGCATGATATGTTTTCCGCTAGATGGACATAGTTGTCCATTTTTAGAGCTGTTTAAAAGTTCCCGTGTGCTTTAGCGGCGATGTCTGCACTATCCCGACCTTTTTCGGCGTAGTTTATTGGCCTCCCGAATGCGCCTACAAATCGCCGAAAGGGCTCGTTTTCGTCGTGACACCTGTCGAACAAAGTGCGTTAAAGAAGCTGCAAAGACATCGTGGTTTCGTGGTCTGCTTGTCGCGCGAACAACGCGGGTTCAATCCTCAATGGGACTGAAATTTCTACTATATTTACTTCTTTCTCGATTTCGCGCTCACGGACAATTTTTCGTTCACAAACAATGGAGCCGACGCCGAAAGCGCAATTTCTGCGACACGAGCTCTCTAACGTTATCGCGTTAATACTGTTACATTTTGTGGAGTTTTGCCTCTGCTGATAACGCATGATCGAATGACACGATTCCATTAGAAAGAACGGCGCTCAATAAATACGGCAGACTTGATTTGAATTCATAGTAATCTTCAAAGGGAGAAAGAGAGCTTAATCACTTGCGTTACGCGACGTGAAACGTTACCAAAAAAAAAAACTACTCGCATACGTATCAAAAATGAGCAACTGTAAACTGTAACGTAAGAGTGATGGGGTCTTTTTTTTTTGTAGCGGACACTATTCATTACCTGCTCACTGAGCATTCGTTTCAGTTTCCAAAAGGTTGTGCCTGTCCCTTAATAATAATAGCTGGGCTTAGACCTACTGAAACAACGATTGCTGAAACCAGTTCTCTGCGCCATCTCGCGGGTGGTGTAAAGCCACTAAAATCGAGCATCACCGAAACACAAAGGTGAACATTTAGGGCCGTTAGCAAGTTGGTGTCCACGCTAAAGCGGCTAAACGCATAGAGCCGTGGGGAAAGGGGTAGGAGGTTCGAAAGCCTGGTCGCATTTGACCTGATTTTTTTTACTTCTTTATATGAATCTACATGGAGGTTTTGGTCACGGCCAATGGTGATTTTTCGCTCACAAAAAGGGCGGCGACTCTAATGATTGACGTTGGTGTATCGTAATAGTCCTCGCACGCAGGCGATTACGCAACCTCGTGTATTCTTGAAAAGAATAAATGTCAGGGCCCCAGAAGGAATTGAACCCACGCATTTCGCGCCGCAATCGAGCATTTTACCGCAGAGCCACGCGAGGTCTCGGAACTATTTTTCAAACAGAAGTTCGTGCAACGTGAACTGTTTCTGGCCGTGCTGGCTATTCAATTTTGGATGCGTTACATAAGTAAACCTACGAGAAAGCAGGGACGATTAGTTAGCATCAACTGTGGTTGGGTACCGGGCTCTGAAGTTTATTTGTGTAGCAGAGTCCAGGTCTACCATCCTCGCGAGGACCAGCGCTTCACACCAGCTTATCACTTCCAGTGTTGTTGATAGTTATGTTCCTGTTGGCATTGCTGTGCAAGTGCAAATGACTCGTTATGTAAACATCTGCAACTCTTCAAAAGATGCCTGAGCGTGTAATATTTGTACACTTAATGTCGTGTCGCTACATAAAATTTATAACACGGTCACCTTTCCTCCACATGCTTCGTATAACACCCATTCCCAAGGTATGGGGGATCTGCCGAATTTATTTTCTGAAATATCTATCCTCATCAATGCCGCAGACCCACCTCTTAACAACTTCTCAATAAAACAAAAAAAGCTTCATTGAAGAATCATCTGCGGAATCGCCAAATTGAATGTCTCGACTTATGCCGCACGGTTGGTCGAATATATATCAGTGAAGCGTTACACCGGAAAATATAACATGTGAGGGAGCTTATGGCTGACTTCAATCCAGCGTGCGGCGTCCCAAGCACTGCCAGAACGCGCCCACGCGATAGCGTGTTCTGGCCTCTGTAAAGGGCTGGGTAAGACGCGGTGGTCTCTCCCCCGCACACTCTCTCAGCAATCATGTGGTGGCGTCAGGGAACGAGATTCTGCAGACGCGCGTTGAACGCATGTTCTCCCGCGTGGCGTGGCGATGAACCAACCTAGTGAGCTCCAACAAGAGTTCGGGACGAGTAACAGCCCCGCCGCGGTGGTCTAGTGGCTAAGATATTCGGCTGCTGACCCGCAGGTCGCAGGATCGAATCCTGGCTGCAGCGCCTGCATTTCCGATGGAGGGGGAAATGTTGTAGGCCCGTGTGCTCAGATTTGGGGGCACGTTAAAAAACCCCAGGTGGTCAAAATTTGCGGAGCCCTCCACTACGGCGTCTCTCATAATGATATGGTGGTTTTGGGACGTTAAGCCCCACATATCAATCATCAATCGGGACGAGTAATAGCAACAGAAACTATAGCGAATTCATGGTGTGTTCCACTCTGAAAGACGCGTTAACGTCGTGCAAACAGCGCGTGATAAACAGTACTTTATGTCTACCTAGGCCTGTTTGCTCAGACTTGGGTGCACGTTAAAGAACCCCAGGTGCTCGAAATTTGCGAAGCCCTCCACTACGGCGTCTCTCCTAATGATATGGTGGTTTTGGGACGTTAAACCCCACATATCAATCAATCAATTAAGTCTACCTATGCGTTGCTTCACATGCTACTCATGATTACTTTTATTGGGAATGGTGCTTTTTTCTCCTGATGTGCATATTGATGTCTTACCTCGCAGGGCCAATTACTACGTCCATGGGCGACAAGTGCGTGGCTACCACGTGGTCAACGTTGCCCTGCACTGCGCATGCTCAGTTTTGGTGGCTGTGGTCGCACGCCGTGTGATGAGGATAACTGCGCTCCATGCGTGCCTGTCCTCGATGCTGTTCGCTGCACATCCAGTGCACACCGAGGCGGTGAGTGTTCGCTGTGACGTCAAGACTCGGAAACGTTTGAGCACGCCCTGATTCGAGTTACGAATATCGCATGCACTCTAGGTACTTGCATCAAATCTTGCACCAGTAAAGTTGTGCCCGAGAACAGCCAACCAGTTTGTCATAATACCTTCATATTCAAAGAAAATAAATATGAGATTTGCCGTATCGTAGATGACTCAGAAATGAATTATTGTAAATCAAGAAATAATGAAGATATTTAAAAGGGTCTGTCTTTTTTTGTAAGACAGAACCTAGCGATGCGAGCAGACCAGGAAGCGAAAAAACGCATAAAATACATTACTTGTAGTCTTCATCTTCGGTGTGGGAATTATGGCAGAAACGATGTAAAGAAATAGGCGCGCAAAAAGACTCAATTTGCCGTCGGTATACGAATCGAACTTAAAACCTTTAGGTAACACGCCCTATGCATTGATACTTCAGCCATGGTCGTATTCATTCTGCCGTTTACAGGTATATATATATGTGTGTGTGTGCATGTAAACATGGCAGAGTTAGTCAGTGCCGTGCCTAATAAGTGAGCAGTTTTATTACTTTTATAAAAGCATAAATATAAATACGATAGGCGTAAACTGACATGTACAGTCCCTAGGAAAACATTTCAGTATCAACTCAATTACGTATGTTTTCTTTTCTAACATATATTGATATCGCATATTCGTTATTGTATAAAATATAAGGTTGTATGCCAGATCTGCAGAGGAATGATACAAATGAATAGATCAGTGATCGTCTTAAGAGTAAGCTAAGCCTCCTATGAAAACATGCAAGAATACCAACTTTCTAATACGATAACTCATACCCATTCACTGCAGCGTTATAAAAGATCAGTCAGAATTTATGAAATCAAAGCCCGTGTGTGGGCCGGCGGCAAAGCAACCTTAACTAATTATACCGCTTCGTTATAATAGCTTCAATGAGTATAATACTAACCCATGCAGTTCAAACAGTTTGTATTCTGGCCACATCAAATAGTTACCTATAACGATAAGTCACACTTACGATTAAAGCTTCTCATTAGGGAAAGTGTAAAAATGCTGGTAATTTATAACACACACAAGTCGGATTTATTAGTCACAAGGAGATTCATTTGACAGTCATATGGGCTATGTACAATCTGCCAATTTATATCTGTCACCCTGGCGCAGGTATCGAGTATAGTAGGCCGTGCCGAAGTACTGTGCTGCCTGTTCTTTCTGCTGTCTTTCCTCTGCTACCACCGGTGAGACAACTCATAAGCATCCACTGGTTGCGCATTTATATGAATGATAGTAATGCCCGTGATAAGTCTGCTATACTGTAACGTTAGGCAGTGTCAAGATATAATGTGTGCTACACTCAATGGTACAGGCATTTTCAAAGCATGTCCGGTCTCTTCGTATTGAAGTGTTATATTTCGGAAAGTAAGAGTTCCATATATATTGGAAAGGTTTTACCCTGGCACACTTGCTTACGCTCACTTACACAGAATAACCCCTTTTTCTTTTTCGCCAGATAAGCATTCCCGGTGTACGCAGGCTTAAACTTCCCCCGCGAGAAATTTGAGTAAGGTGAGCTGATGATGCTGCTCAGAAAAAAATAAATAAAAGCTCCTTGCCCGGTATGTCGACGCCTGACGTAACCTGCACAGAAAACTTTCCGTGGTGAATCTAGCGAAGATTAGGCAAAACTTAAAATATCTATAGTGAACGTCAGCAAAAATAAAATTAAAAAAACTGATGACGAATTGTAGTCGATGAAGTAAGCACGTTCACTGAAGTGACTTAGGTAACATGATGTTTCCGCGATATCACGCAACATAAATACCAACTAAAATTGCCTTAGAAGCAAATTATCTAATCAATGTTGTGCTTTTGCCCGCCGTGGTGGTTTAGTGCCAAAGTACTCTGCTGCTGACCCGCAGGTCGCGGGATCGAATCCAGGCTGCGGCGGCTGCATTCCCGATGGAGGCGGAAATGTTGTAGGCCCGTGTACTCAGATTTGGGTGCACGTTAAGGAATCCCAGGTTGTCGAAATTTCCGGAGCACTCCTCTACGGCGTCTCTCATAATCATGTGGTGGTTTTGGGACAGTAAACTTCACATATAAATCATTTGTTTTTCTTGTACTTTTCGTAGCGTTTTGCAGTATAGGTTATTCTTTATTTATATTCTGAGTTGCAGAGATCTGACACATATTTCCTAGGATCAGTCGTTACGCAGACGACTTACCTTGTATTAGTGATAAAAAAACGCATGCTTGAGATGTCTTTCTGTAGAAACCTTCAGGTCGAGCTTTTATAATTGAACTTCGAGCGTGTCTTCTACTGCAACCTGAAACCTGAACGTTTCAGCTTGAAAAGGTTTCAGCATAGAATTATGATATCGCTTTTAAATTGCTCTTCAAATAGCTTTAGGTCGAAACGGTGTTGCTCAATGGCTTTTGCGTGTATTGCCGCAATAAAAAGGCCGTTTCTATGGATGTGCAATTTCAGTAACAGATTTACTTACGGAAAGAATAAAACTCAAACGAGACGAGCTCAAGAAGAGACATGGACTTTTACTCCTGGCAAACTGTCCGATTCTCTATTGTACAGCTGTAGTAGAAAGAAAGAAAAGACAATCAGTCTTTTGAAAGGGCACTATTGATATACTTTGCAACTGATAAAAGACAGCGCCCATTTTTCGCAATTCTTTGTAAGGCGAAATGCGCAGGCGTATCTCATCTGATCGTTCATTACTAATAGGCGGTTGTCCCCGTTTTTGGTATTATTTTGGCAAAAAGAAAATTCTCTATTACCGATTTCCGATAGGTCATTGCGTGATAAATTTTTTCAGTGTAGGCTGGTGCCTTTCCTATGTTAACTTTCCGAAAATTGTTTCCTGATGGAAGGACTAGATCCACATAAAAAAGTCTACTTGCTGATTTGTCGCAACAAAACATTTTTACTTCCAACGTTGGAACGTTTTGTGACGAACTATTCGTTCAGGTGAAGGAATGAGCGAGTGAAAAATGACTCGTTTAAGCCAACAGCAAAACATAATGCAAAAATACTGATTCTCGCAACTGATCGCTCAATATATAGTTAGGCATAAAACATTTTGTGATCTGATTTGATTTCAGTAGAATAACCAGACAAAACGTTTCCATAATACATCAATACAAATGTTACTTTTAAAAGTGCACAAAATATGCACAACTTTTAAAAAGGTGACTATATCAGCACGCGTATATTTCTAAGAGATTTTTGGTATCCGCTAAATAAAATTTTGTTTAATGCTTAATACCCTTTTGATTGATAGTCACTCAACTTCACTTGTTTTGATAATTTCGTTGAACCATTGCGCTGCGGTTCGGCAGACGTCCTTCACAAAAAAGGGCAACGGGCGTTGTCAAGATGTGCAACTAAGAGATGCAATGTTTTATATGAGTGCTGCAGCCGAAAGCGCCTGATGAAAAGGCAGAATTTTACTGCAACAAAATGACGTCACTTCGCACGTCACTGGAAAGAGTAAATGTTAGTTTACAAATTCAACCGAATCGGACATTCCTAGTGCGATTGAATTAAATAAAATGAACTTGAGCCAACATCACTGTTAACATCTCGGCAGTGGTAGCTTGGCCTTTTGCGTGAGAGACAGCACGCTATCCCTGAAACACATGTGCCCCTACTAATTATCGTTGGGGTCTGACGTCCGCAAATTACGGTATGATTACGAAGGGGTGCCCTAGAGGAATTTGTAAATTTCAACTACTCGTGGTTACTTAACACCAAGCTAAATTTGAGCTCACGGGCCACAAGCATTTTCCGCCTCCTACGAAACTGCGGCTGCCGTGGCTGGATTTCGATTCTGCGACCTTCGGTTCAGCGTTCGAGCACCGTAGACGTTAGATTTCCTCGGAGGGTGTGGATGCGAGTCTCAGAAGTTGCTACTTATTTTTTTGTGCAACTGACTTAGTATGCGCATGTGTGCAACGTCACCCTCATTCAGGTCGTTTCATTCATTTATCTTTTTCTTGTTCCTTCTCATATTTGCCTCATTCTTCTTCATTATGCTCATTCTACTGAACAGAAATATGAACTCGTTCCGCGCAAAATGTTGATGATAACGTCTGACATAGCTTCTATAACGGGATGCATAATACCCATATCAGATTAAGAATATAAAATACTGAGCGCTAACCTTGCACCAAAACGCATTCACTCTAAAAGAAGAGCGAGTAAAAAGGGTGTCTTTTTGTCCCAAAGCAATAATCGTCATCTATATTGCGTTCCATCTTTGCGCTATCGCCCCGCGCCCGGTACATTCCGGTCACGATCGACATGTTCATTATCAGGGTTATATTGCATTCCCTATAGGAAAGTGGCCAGCGCCGAGTTTTCAAGAAAGGAAGCGCACGCAAGCCTGATGACGAATATTGTTGTGGGACGAAAAGACACTCTTTTTACTCAATATTTTTTTAGATTGTTCTGGTGATTTCACCTGAAGCTTCAAGTGCGAGTCAAGCCCTCGCATTTGCGAGCTAAATGAGAGTTGAGTGTACACACGTTTGATAGCATTTAACTCGCGAACTACGAACTGCCATATTTTAATCAAACGGCTTAGCGTTACTAACCCTAATAGTGTTTCTTTGCAGCTGTCAGCCAACAAGAAACTACGAAAGAAAACGTTAAGTGATAGCGTTCACATAGATGCCTACGTAAAAATGCTTTAAAATGTTTGCGTAAGCTGCGGCCTGATTGGCCAGCTTTTTTTTTTTCATCGCAGCGTAGTCCTCACAAGGCATGGTATTGCAGGCGTACTGAGCAATAGGATGACGATTGCCCAGCTACAATGTTGCCGATGTCAGCGTACGTTTGTTTCGGAAGAAAAGGTTACTGGCTTGCATAAGAGCTGCCTCGGCGCATGCTCTATCAGCGGCCTTGTTAATTGGCTGTAGAGGCTGACGCGCAATTTCACGCATTAGCGTCACTTTTTGTGTCACGTACAACTGATTTGTGGGAATTCTCGGCGGGTGCAGTGCAGGGCTCGTTAGCAACTGTATATTGCGTGAGTAGCGGGCCCTCATCACCGATTTTATTTAGAAATGATACTTTCGGTTTCAAACAAAAAGAGCACCAAATCTTCAAAGTGTGAGTTATTAGTGTTTTGCAATGAAATAATAGTAAGCCGTTTACTCATTTCTTTTCTTTTTTGTCAAGACATAGTGATAGAGAGACGGATATGTGTAGGATAAGTATTAACCTGGTATGCTGTGATGCTTGAGATATCTTCGGTTTATACTTCTGCACCGAAAATACGATAGCACTCGGAATAAGCTAACATCGAAATACTGTGGAGGGTGACGTGTTTTCAAATGTGGCCGTGAGCATGATGAGCACAGTGGTACGGATATTGATGCTTCGTGGTAATAAGTGTTGCTGATAAATATCAACATTGCCATTAGCTGTTTACAGATTTCAAACGACACTCTATCGTTTTGTAGTTTAGAGGACTTATCTCTCGACAATTATAACAAATGCTTATATTCCTTGGCACACTACACGGCCGTGCGAAAATTGTGAAATAAAGCTACTACAACAGTGCCTACCCACTGCACTAAAATTTGAAACAGGCGACGTTAACGTGACATCCTGAGAAATTCATTTTCAGATATAGTGTCTGTTTACAGTTTTGCTTTCTAATGTAAATAGGGTAGGTTTAGTGTTCATTGATTGATATGTGGGGTCTAACGTCCCGAAATCACCATATAATTATGAGAGACACCGTAGTGGACGCCTCCAGAAATTTTGAAAACCAGGGTTTTTTAACGTGCACCCAAATCTGAGCACACGCGCCCACAGCATTTCCGCCTCCACCGATAATGCAGCCGCCACAGACGGGATTCGATCCCGCGACCTGGTGGTCAGCAGCCGAGAACCACCACGGCGGGGCTTCAGTGTTCTATAATCTTTTTGAAGTTTCCTACATGGTTCTCATTTTCGTACTGCTAAAACTGTCTCTGCACGGTATGTTGCTTTCTTTATGCCATAGGGGAAGTGGGGCCTGTGAAGCTACATATATTACATTTTTTATTCTGCTCTCCTCACCACCCAATTCAGTAAATGTTCACTTTCCTACAAATGTACCTACGTAGAGAAAATAAACCAAATCTGAAATCTCATAGGTGAGGTAATTGAGTTGTTCCAGAAACTTCTCCTCACAATTTGCATGTAGACAGCGTGCTGTTAACAAAATGTGTTGAATTACTCGTGTTCTTTTCGCCGACAGATATAATAGAGCAGAATTCGGGGCAGTTCAGAGAAGTGCACTCTATTTTATTTTTTCACCACAACAGCTGCCAACTTTCTCGGGATGTCCAAGAGAGTCATAGCCAGTCAAAGTGGCTCGCAGCTAGTGGTCTTCTATCCTTATGTGCGCTGCTTTCCAAAGAGCAAGGCATCACAGTTCTGCCGCTCTGCATGACTCTCAGGGTAAGCACATTAGTGCGTGATTCTATGCACCCCGGAAAAGAGATGCAACGCCGCAAAGCTGGATGCTGGACGTGGTAAGTTCTTTCACTATTTACAGTTTCTTGTACTGAAATACATCATGATGCTTTCTTTTCTGAATATAGCGCACTGTTATTACTAGTTGGTCATTTCCTACGCTCAAGCATGCAACCTTAATTACGGTATTCATTGCTTCACGGAAGTATGTACAAATCATTCGCTGCTCCTTAAACAACTCGTGCATTCAATCAAGTGTTCTGAGTTCACTTCGAATTGACTGAAAAGAATGTTTACGTATGAGAGATGACAGAAAAAACCTTCATAAGAATGCATTAGTGTTAAAGGGGTTCCAATTAGGAACTGAATCAAACAGCGCATCAGAGAACGTTTGGCAAAGACAGCAAGGTGAGACTAACTGACGAGGTCGTTCTCCCTTTTGTCTTATCTGATGCACTGCTTGATTAAGCTTTATCACAAAGCTTAGCATAATGTTTTCAGTGCCGTTTTCGCACTGTGGTAGCCATATTCTTGGGCAACAGAAGACAACCCTCGTGTTGTAGCTTTGCTTTAGAGTTGTAAAAAGAGATTAGTTGCCTTTGTTTCATACTGAACAGGCAAGCCTAAACTTCTGGTTGGCAGATTTTGCAGCCTCATGTTTTATGAAGATAAATCGCGTTTCCGTCAAACCCTCGACTTCAAGGCAAGCCATAGTACTTCTCATTGAAGTAGATATAATTGGTGATCTCAAACAGTGTTGCTTGAATTGTATTACACCAGCGCCATTGAGTGTATCTTTGAGAAAGTGAAAGACATGTACATATAAATTTTACGACCACACTTTCGAAACCTGAAAAAGTACGTGTAACTGACTTTCAGGTCAGTCTGCAGGTACTGCATACGAGGTATTGCCTACCGATGCATCACCGATTCAGAGCTTGTGGCTCTCACGACACTGGTAAGTGATCCATTGCTTCACATTTACCTGCGTGGTATAAAAGTTCTCAACGTAGATATCTGGACAACTGTAATTATGTGGTAACTCTCAAACTAGCTAAGAGACATTTTGAAGTGTTCGACGAAAGACCATTACACTTTTCTTGCCTTACACTTGAAAAACGCGAAAAGTCTTATCTATATTTACAACTGACATATCCAATCAAAAGCTGAAGGTTATAGGTCAAGTGAAGCATACCCATATTACTTCTGCCTATAACTAGTTCGTGCGTGGAGGGGTATACTTGCAGCTGTGGTGCAGAAAAATATGTAGTATAAACGTGTGCACGCGAACACTGCTAGACAATACGAAGACGTTGAAACCATGAACGGCGTTTGGTCTGGTTTCTTTGCAAATCGATAGGTTTCTTTACTGTGTGGTGCCAAAACCAGGGACCACAGTGGAACGGCAAGAAAAAATGGATCGAGCAACACCAGCTATCAGCGTTTCGAAATCTACCTCACATAAAGTATGAAAGTGGCGTACATGGCCTCCGGCCACTTTACAATACCACTCAGCTCAACGTATGCTATCTCACGGCGCTTAACGTACCAACGGTCCCTTTTTCTTGCTCATTGACATTCTACGAGAATCTTCGCCACATGATATCGTACTGGCGTGCACACGAGCAAAGCGCGGCCACGCTTCAAGACACGAGCCTTCTACGAATGCCTCTGACCCAGCACTAACAGCTTAAACCTCTAATTCAAAATTAAAAGAGCTTCTTATCTTCACATGCATTGAAACAGATAGAAAGCCGGATCAGTGTCAGCCATTTTCAGAATGACCTCTCATTGACTACACTCTTAGTCATCATAAAGGTCGAGGCGGCAGCACCACTTCGGTACCGTACAGCATATCAAACAACTGGAGCTAGTGCTTTTTCTGCAAATCGAAAAAAAAAAACACGGCACACGCGCCTGTGATGCAAACTTCTCGCTCGACTCGAAGAATGGAATACTGAGGAAAGACAACCGCTGCTATCAATGCACGTCCCGAGGCCATCAGGCACGTTCTTTTCCACGTCAAACTTACGTGCTCAGCTTGTCACGGAAGGCGCACATTGAGTATTTGGGACCCTCACTGCGTAAGTAAATTGGCTACAGCGGAAACGTCGTTACAAGCAGAGGTTTCAGGATGCACAAGAGAGACGTCACACTATGTGATGCTAGACGACAAGAATTCTTCGAGTGGTTGCGCGAAGACAGACACAGGAGTGCACCGTCAGATCTTTCACGCCTTTGTCGTAATTGGTAACAGATGCAGCTACATCAGAGGGATTCTCGTTGGCCCCTCCACTACGGCGTCTCTCATAATCAAATAGTGGTTTTGGGACGTTAAACCCCACAAATCAATCAATCAATTCTCGTTGGAGGAAGCTAGAGATTACACATCACTGAAGTTCTAGCTGAAAAAAATGCAACTTAATCTGCTGGGAAAAACTAGATCTTTACTTAACACGTTTGACATCGTTTCTCCAACTTCTGCGGGGCAACGAAATATTTTTTAAGTTCCCTTGCGTAGCCTGCACCATTCTAAAAGCCACAACATTCGGGTCATTGTTGTACCGTTTATCTGTGACGACATTACTTTGCCGACATGTGATGGCTACTTAACACAGAAGTCACGTCACAAAGAAAAAGGTATTGCTGATAAAAATAACTCAACTGATGCGGAGACCGTGACTGGCATCAGCTTGTTGATTGGAGCTGACCACCTGCGGATAATGATTACAGGATAAGAAATGAGAAGCAAGGACATTCCAGGATTTTCATCAATAAACACGGCACTTAGTTGGAAATTTAATGCAACGGCCCAGTCATCAAAGTACCTCTCTTAGTGATTTGATTTTATATGTGGAGCTCAACGTCCCAAAACCACCAAATGATTATGAGAGACGCCGTAGTGGACGGCTCCGGAAATTTAAAAAACCAGGGCTCTTTAACGTGCACCCAATTCTGAGCACACGGGACTATAGCCTTTATTGCCTCCATTGAAAATGCAGCTGCCGTAGCCGGGATTCAATCCCGTGACTTGCAGGTCAACAACCGAGTACCTGGCACTAGACCAACGAGGTGGGTAAAGTACCACTTTTGACGGTGACATTGAACTCATAGTCAGCGAACTAAGAGTCGAAACGACCGGCGTCGTTGAATCAATATCACGGATTCATCGATAATTTCTGGCAGCTTGTAGCAGTGGGCGTCGCAGATTCTGGAGAACGACACTTATAATAGCTCAATACAGACATCCAAAAAATGACCTGCACAGAAAAAGTGCCACAGTTTTGTCAAAAGGGCAAAGCAATGAGTGCGATAGCAACAAATTGAAATGTTTTACGAAGCAAGGCTGTAGCATTTTCAGGTGTAATAATATTTGTAGTAAACATGCGCTTGTCAAGTAACCAAGTTTCCTGCGGCGTGGTCGCAGTAGATGATCACAACAAGGATCATGCGTAGTGATGGCGTTGGTGAGAAGCGCCTCCCGTGGGCTGCGCATGCTGGCACTAAGGGCCCTACGTCACGTGTCACCGCTGGTGGCAGTTTGTTATGTGCCGAGCGCATCTATATGTGAACGGCCACTCCTAATACACTTTTGGCACCGTTTTTTTCGTGTTGATAAAGGTGGGCGATTGGGCAAGTTGGTCATATACATTACCTAAGAGTACTACGCGGTAGAAAACACGGACGGCAAAAAGACGCTTGTCCTTGTCTTTTTCCCGTCCGTGTTTTCTACCGCGTGGTACTCTTAGTTCGTGTTGATACCAGGAGCTCCGGCCTACTGTGGGAGAAAAAGCAGCGCACTGTTGACAGTTATTACTGAGGAGCACACAGCAGAAAACAAGACGGAGAAAGATTGAACACACGAGACAGTGCTTGTGTCGTGTGTTCGATTTTTCTCCATCCCGTTTTTCACGCTATTTTCCCCAGTATCATGTACCAACTGGCCCTTCAAGAAGCCTTTCTGCCAACAGTTGTTATGTGAAAGCGCATCTACTTTCATACTTATAACCTTGCGGCAACACCGAAGTTTTTCTTCTGCATATAAGCCGCAAGGTTATTAGACAACCGACAGAAACATCCAGCGACAGAAAATTCAAGTCGAGACGGTCCATTTAATCGCAATCGCGATAAAATAGGAGTACTGTGGAAATACCTCGAATAGACGGCTCAAAACACCCACTTGAAACAAACCATGTTGGCATGCTGAGACATCCCCAAAAACTGGCAGATCAAGTAGTTATTCAGTGAAGGATTATTGGTACAATACGACAAAGCCCTTCGGCAATGTTGCAAGTTAAGACATGCTGAAGTGGTGCCTGAGAACGCTTTAATTGGCCACGCTTTATTTTATATGCTACATCCAGAAGTTATAGGAAAAGAATCTCTTACTATGAAGTTCAACGTCATGGTCGACACGTCGTCACAAGTTCAAGGCTTCCCATTTGTCAACGACTACCTTGATAAAATGCTGATTCTTAATCCAAAGTAGGACGATTTCGTCAATGCGAACCTGAAAGCTCCCGGTACATTTGAACCTACTGGAGCAATGTACTATGAATTGTCTTGTGGGATTTATGCCAACGCCTTCTGGTTGCCACTTTGCGGTAGAAATACCCCCGCAGCGCTGTGCTTTGATAGAGCACTCCCACTTGTAGCAGGATTAATAAACTTTCAAGACATCCTGAATTGCCAACGGCTTCTCAACTTGCCTATTTCATTGCTCGTGACGTGTCGTTAAGATTTGAAGACTTTGCTTGATGTACCTTGCTAGGATTGTTGGTGGAACATACTCTTCCAATCTAA
This sequence comes from Rhipicephalus annulatus, assembly GCA_013436015.1. NCBI lineage: Eukaryota > Metazoa > Arthropoda > Arachnida > Ixodida > Ixodidae > Rhipicephalus > Rhipicephalus annulatus. The sequence continues at coordinate 1,079,044 of WOVY01014650.1, forward strand.
GTCATTATTGGGCAAGGGGCTGGGATAACTAAAGTTCAAAAGTGATAAAACTGAAACTGTACAACTGGCGGGCGACTTCGGAGATCCAAGTGCTCAGACTACTCGACGTGACAGGAAGAAGCTGAGTTACCGTCAAAAGTTGCTAGATCGCTGGTGTATGTGGTGAAAAAAAACAAGGTCCACTGGTATTCATCTTTGCTCAGCATATCCTAGAAGCGATCTTCAAGCGTATAATGCAGCGTTCATCGAGTAGTCCGGCAGCTGTACAAAGTTATGGTCCTTAGTTCAGTCTCTCTTGATTTTGGTTGAGGTGGAATCATCCAAGCTTGACTAGTGGCAACACTAGAACGCATGGTTTTTTAGAAGACCCATGAATTCTAGAAGCTCTAGTCATGACTGGGAGGTGGGAGTATCTTTAAATAGATGTAATAGTATAGGCGTGTGCAGGCGAGCACTAGCTACTAGAAAAAAAGTTGAAACCATGAAGGGCGTTCGGTGTGGATTCTTCTTCGATCGACAGCTTTGGATACACGTGATATGGGTGATACGCAACTTACTATCGCTGTATTACTATGCAGATTATATTTTAACATGAAAAAAATATATACAACTTGAAAAGGCAGTTTTTCTTCTCAAGTCTATAGTATGGGCCCCGAGACTGTAATATATGGAATGGTCTTGCCGACATCTCAAGCAGGAACGCACTTATCTGCAGTTCACTTGTGAATTCGACAGAAAGTTAACCAAAATGTGTGTCGATTTGCGGCAGCTCACTTGTTTAAGAGCCGGCCCTATGTTACTCTCACATTGTTTTGAAAGGAAAATTGCTCTAAAGTCGTGCTTCACAGGCTTGTAAGCCTATTTTATTACACGTCTGATTCCTGTGATAACGATGGTAATATGGGAATAAAAAGTTTTTATATGAAGTCACCGTTGGCGCTATGTATGATCTTTGCTGGCCCATATTTACAGCGTGCTAAGAACTTGTAATCTCTCTCACATGCATATACAAAATGACGAAACCGACAATTTATCCTGGCACGTATAGACATCAGTCACACAACTCTCTGCTCAGTATAAATATAATACGTAGAATTTTACGAGTGAGAACCACGAAATGAATGAGTCACTTTGAGCCCTGAATGTTTCGATCATCGAGTGTTCATTTACGTGGAACAGACATCACACAGTTGCCTATGCAGGTGCCAGACTATTCGCCTGCATTGAACAGCGACGTTTCAGCCGCGATTGATTTTTCGTGTCAGCAGCCAAGCTCTGTAATCCCTGTACAACCAGGTGAAATGGCTTTATTGGTGACGAATACTAGCTAACAAACGCTACTAAGTAGGGTAGTACAAAAAGAATAAGACCCCTGGCAGTGCGTATGACGATTTCTTATCACGTATGTGGCTTACACGCTTTTCTAAAGCAACGAATGGTGATCGATAAACGGCGCAGTTTGGAACAATCTGCGAATAGGTCTGCCTCGCATCAGAACAAAAGCTTTGCGATGCTGTGCAGGAGTGATAGAACAAAGCGAAACAGTCTCCATTGTTTTCGTCAAGCTTCTCTTGATGAGTACGCGTCTACGCGTACTTATATGCTCAGGATCTTGCTTTCTTGTATGACCAGTATGCGATAGTGATGCGTAGTCACTTCCTGAAATTTGTAAGAATAGCACGGCGATATCACAATTCTCGATCTTTTCTAGCTCGCCATAGTTTTTCGTGTTCCCTCGCTCTCCTGTTGACGCTACAGCGGGAACGAGATTGTTCAGCCTTAAATCCAGTGTGTTACCGGCATCATTGGTTTTTAAAAAAACCGTGTTTTTTGGTAACGAAAACTTCAGAAAGATGCAGGTGAACAAGACAATGACAATATTGATTATCACAGTGATTCCTATACACGTGCTGCCTCATAAAGTGCAATGCTGTCACTACAAAAATGTGAGTGAAGTGCCGGCAAATAAAAGTAAAGGGTTTACTGTTTTTTTTGAAGAAATCATTAGGTTCTCTCAAAATGAAGGTAGGTCTGCCAGCAAGCAAACAGTTTCGGCCGTATAACTTATGACTTCTAACCGAATAGCATCCGACCCGCCAAGGCTCTGTACCTCTATTTATTCCTTCACAGGACACATATTCATCAACTGTCTACCTTTTCGATGTGAGAAACGTCTACTAGTTTAGGCATAGACTAGCGCAACTGCCCGGTGGATGGAAATTGTTGTTTTGCATGAAATTACAAAATTCATGACGTTTTCAAAACAATCACTGGCAGAAATTTAAGCAAGAAAAGCACTAGGCAATAACATCTATTGCGCTAATATCTCGTCTTTTCTTTTTCCGTGCAGACGATATTGCTCCTATGCTTCAGAATATGCATTCTTCAAGGAAGCTTACCTCAATTTTTTGAGATGGACAACCCTGCGGCCTTCTCCTCGATGCGCACAACCAGGTGAACATTCCTTTCAAATATGGCTAATGGTAGTAATACCGTATCCTAAATAATTAGGTTTCATTGAATATGCAATGCCGACTTATACCTATTATTATACCCCTTTCTTATCAGCAAGTGCACTTTTCTGCACTGCACATTCCCTCAACTAATGTCGGCATCTTTCAGGTCGAGACTGACTCCAAGTCGCACGCGCTGGAGCTTGTCGGTAACGCCTCTTTATGTGAAGAGAGGAAAGTCAATATTTTTGATGTCCTAGTGCAATATAAACTGTGCACAAAGAACCTCTTTGCAGTAACTGCCTATCCACCAATAGTTTTAATAGCTTGCTTTACAATTATAAAAAGTGTCTATTGTATCACCGTATCGCCGACCCATCGCTTAATAAAATATTTGAGATCGGCGATCTTTATTTGAGGGCAAGTGGTTCCTTGTATAGAAAAGAACAAGATTGCATTAGTGTCAATAGTCGAAAACTGAATTCTTACAATGTTTTTCCACGCAGTCATTATGAAGTCCTGTATCTCGTATCTCGAACTTTCAGAACATATATAAAAAAACTGGCGAAAGGTCACAGAAATAAAGTTAAGATTTTTAAATGCAAGTTTTGCGTTACTTGGTATAAAAAGTTACTTTCAAATGATAGAGAGGAACAGCCTTATGAAAAGACAAGCATTTTAAATTGCGCATCTTGAATCATTGTTCATTAGTCCACTGTTGAGTCCGCGATGGCGAACATAATGTTTCAAAATAAAAGATTCAGGAAGAAAATGTCACGCAAAAAAAAACGACCAAACGAAATCGGGGATGGAGGAACGCGATAAAAATGTAGTGCAGAACATTTATGCATGTTGACTGCACAGTTCCTAGTTAACTTTAATTTCTCAGTTAACATTTTTTATATATACTGCAGCTTTTATTACTTTTATAACGTATAAATCTGTGTATAGATAGCGTTGTGGTTGGTAAAAATACTCTAGAGTATTTATGTTACTGCCAACTTCAACAAACAATACTCTATCAAAAATTCATGCTCAATTACTGCCACGTACATAAAAAATTTAGCCCATTCTTACATCCTAAATTCACTTCACAGAGAGTACAGAGCGTGTTGGCAGCACTGCACAAACAATATTAGGTGACGACGCCCGTTTTAGGATAAGCCTTGCAAATGCGTGTCGCCCATCCTGATCCCTTCCTTTTCTTTACGACAGGCTACTGACTTACAGCTACTTGTGTGCCTTCAATGCCTGGCTCTTGCTGTGTCCACGTACCCTGTCATACGATTGGCAGATGGGCAGTATACCTCTCGTGACATCACCGTGCGACTGCAGGAATCTCGCTACCCTGGCGTTACTCACTTCGCTATTGGCTCTTGGCTGGCGGACTTTGACGAGATTGAAAAGCAAAAGCAGCGTGAGTTGCCATTACGTTTCATAATTCTCATTCTGCGGGCCTTGCCTAAAAACGGAATAGCGCCGAGTTAACTTCAATTTCATGTATGTTTTTTTTTGGGTGGGGGGCACTGAAATGCCAATTTTTGTGTTGATCATGGTATTACTAAGATCATGCTTTCACCGAATGGTCGTTCTATATTTCCTATATGAATTTTTTAATTATTATGTTTGCTTCGATAGGTCGAACGCATCCAAATTTCGAATTTGTAAAGCACTATACAGCGTCGGTTCACGAGAAACCATAACGAGGTCAACCGCCATTACCACCACAAGGCTAACGTGTATTAGGTCTTGTATAAAGCGTGTAGCCAACATGTATTCAGTCCAGCTGGTCAGTATGTTTATTCTCCTCACAGCGGATATGGTAATGACGTTTAATCCTACTTGCGCAAATTCCCTGTATGTCATGTTGCAGGGAAGCTCCATATTGCTATATTTATCCGCAGACGGTTCTTCGATACATGTCCTTCTGGAGGGTCACGAGATAAATCGTCTATTAGCTGGGTTTTTTGTAAAACCGGCCAACAAGATTCCCCATTACTGGACCAGTAGTCTCAAGAGTACATTTATACACTGCTTCACTCTTCTGTCTTGAAGAAAATAAATGAATGAAGGTTAACGGCTATGCACATACATTTGTAATGGGGCGAACTTTTGTTTCCTTGTGTTCTTCACTATTTTATGTCCTCTACCATAAAAAATTGAAGTCGCAAAATTTTCTCAAAAATAGTATATTGGCCGTTCTGGCAGTAACACAGTCAGTGCTTTCAATAAGACCGATCAAACATTCACAATCATAAACCTATAGTGGGCTTGCTCATCATAAAAGCAAAAACGACACCTTTACTACCTGAGATGAAAGCAACATTTAAAGGCAAATGTAATTATGAAGGCAGAGTGTGCAAACAAAAACACAAATAAAGGAAACAAGACAACACAAACGCCGTGTGATCCCTTCTGTTGCGTCTCAGTCTGCACGTGTTACCTTCTTCTATGATAACTCCTTACTGATTAGTTCGACTTTCTGCCACTTTAAGTATTACCTTTAACATATGTACACGTGTGCGTGAGTGTATTTGTGTTCTTGCATGTGTGTGTCTTCAGGCGAAACATTTAAGGGACGAAGCCCCTTAAGGCGTGTTTAGCTCGTCACCTGTATGTACGCATGTATGTAGTAACCACCTCAAAGCATATCCACGAAGTGAATGATGACGAGTGGGGTGAAGCTTCGGGGGGTTTCATCGGCAAACAGTAAATCATCCGCCACCTGCGTCTGTCCGTCGTCTGTCTGTCTGTTTGACACACGGAGGAGCACACGCACGGTGAATGCACTGATGAAGGGATGGACGGACGCAAGGACGAACACACGGATGAACGCACGGCCACATGGACAGATGGATAAATGGACGTACGGACGGACGCGCGGATAGACAGACGCACGGATAGACGAATGAATGCACGGACAGACGCATTGACGGACTGAAGCAAGAACGAACGGATGGACGCGAGCGCTGACAAACTGACGGACGCTTCGCCCCACTCATTATCATTCACTCCGTGGATATGGTGTGATTTTTTGTAACCATAAACTGCGCGCAGTTGTCATCGATGTCAGCATGATAGGATTGTTTGAGAACTTTAAGCGATTGGTATCATTTTATGTGATGCATGAAGCCTGCCATTGGATCAAGAGAACAACTACAACAGCACTGTTACTACAACAACACTGAGCAACTGCGTGACCCTTCATCAAGACTACTGGTGCCCCTGCTGCTGACTGTGCTGCCATTCCTTCCGGCGTCCAACCTGTTCGTGACCGTCGGCTTCGTCGTAGCTGAGAGAGTCCTCTACATTCCCAGGTACGCAATACTTTTTAACAGCGCACATGATAGTAATCGTATGTGTACCTATGATAGCGGATAACGAATGGCGTTCAAAAGGCGCAATGATACGATTGAAGCGTGGAAGCTTGGGCAAGTTGGTAGGACATAACTGAATGCAGGAACAGCGCAACGTAGAAGTAGTTACTTCGTAACTACGGAAGCGAAAAAAACAAGGACAGAAAAGAGCGCTGACTTTCAACAAAGATTCAATATCGGAATGGTGCACATATATAGGAAAAAATGAGAAAAATGGGCATGCGTAGAAGGGTGCAGGAACAACTACTCCGATACAATGTCAGCAAAACTCTTGTCTTTTGTTGAATGGGCTGAAAAAACAGATACATATGTAACCTAAAAAAGATCGAGATACACAATCTCCTTTTGCAACAACGCAACCGATGGGCAACTTACACATTTACCATCAAACTTGTTTATTTGATAAGCTTCAATTATCTCACGCGTGGCCTGCGAGTTCTGCTTGCTTAATACTTCGCAACGCTCAAAAACTGGCATGCAGCCGCAGTCTCGGCAGTGGACTCTTGATTTGTGGGGTTTAACGCCCCAAAACCACCATTTGATTATGAGAGACGCCGTAGTGGATGGCTCCGGAAATTTCGACCACCTGGGGCTCTTTAACGTGCACCCAAATCTGAGTACACGGGCCTACAACATTTCCGCCTCCATCGGAAATGCAGCCGCCGCAGCCGGGAATCGAACCCGCGACCTGCGGGTCAGCAGCCCGAGTACCTTAGCCACTAGACCACCGCGGCGGGGCACGGCAGTGGACTCTGAGGTGTCCTTGAACTACGTTGTGTACATTGTTATTGTGCTCTCTTAAACGGTCATTAAGGCACCTTCCGGTTTGCCAAATCAAGGAGGGCGATCTCAGCCTCAAAGCGCGTCTGTTCCCATAAAATATGTTGCAGTTTCGTATCTGCATAACGTGTCGCATCGGCTGAAAAAAATCGGTAAACGCGCTGGTGTCACTGTTATTTTTTCCACCCCAGAAAGGCTTACAAAGCTTTGTAGGCCGGTGAATAATCCAGCTGTTATTAAAGGAAGATGCACTGTGAATCACAGAACGCGCTTTGTACCTTGTGTTATTGGTGTCGTATATCTCATTCCGCTTTCGTGCGGAATGGTATACATAGGGCAAACCGGAAGGGGCCTTAATGACCGTTTAAGGAGCACAATAACAATGTACACAACGTAGTTCAAGGACACCTCGGAATCCACGGCCGAGACTGCGGCTGCGTGCCAGTTTTTGAGCGTTGCGAGGTATTAAGCAAGCAGAACTCGCAGGCCACGCGTGAGATAATTGAAGCTTATCAAATAAACAAGTTTGACGGTAAATGTGTAAGTTGCCCATCGGTTGCGTTGTTAAAAAAGGAGATTGCGTATCTCGATATTTTTTTAAGTTACATATGTATTTGTTTTTTCAGCCCATTCAACAAGAGACAAGAGTTTTGCTGACATTGTATCGCAGTAGTTGTTCCTGCACCCTTCTATGCATGCCCATTTTTCTCATTTTTCGCCTATATATGTACACCACTCCGATATTAAATCTTTGTTGAAAGTCAGTGCTCTTTTCTGTCTTTGGTTTTTTCGCTTCCGTAGTTACGAAGTAACTACTTCTACGTTGCGCTGTTCCTGCATTCAGATACGATTGAATCTGATAAGTAAAAAAATAACTTTTATATATGAATTAAACCGTGCAAATACATCTTTTAAAAAGACGTTCCAGCCTTTACCTAGTGGCGAAAGGCTGCAACTATCAGTGAAACCACTTTTTTACCAAGCCTATGCTAGTAATGCCAAATATTTGCGAGATATCCTATGTTTTCGCTATGAGTACTAAGTATGCCCAGACATGCCTAGACATGTCCGTTCCTATCTATTACCTGATGTGATTTTAGTCAGGTCACTCTACTGTTATGTGGTTTATGAAGGTAACATGCCACGTGAGTAGCGATTACGAGATTTATATATGACGGCAACATGTGACGTAACGGGCTGTGATGCGATGCAGCCTGATATCAGCGACCCGACTGATTGCTATGTCGTTTTAGTCCTGCGACTAGGCGTAGCACTATTTTTGCTGACGCGAGTGTTTTTCAATGAATTTCAATGAATTCAGGACAAAGATAGGTGACGTGAGCGTTATATGATGCTCATTCATGTGACTTTGTTACGCGGTTATAATTAGGTGAGCGAGCTTTACGTGATGTTACGCAACTTTAGTCACGTGACAGATTATATTGTGAAGGTATATAATATTCAGTCACCTAACAGACTTACCCGTCTTAGGTTTTGCATTCCACATCAGAAAAAAAAACTCAGCGATCGTGCTATGGGAGCGAAGCGAAAGTTAAAAGATATTCAGCAAGCGTGTACCTGTTCAGAGTTAACATTCCTGTTTGCACTATCTGGACAAGGAAAAGCTTAAAGAGCTCCGCGCTGGAAAATAGAAAGTATGTTTGCGAACAGTCCACTTTCATTTTCGACGTAGTAAGCTCACTCTGTGAACAATTTGACACCGCATTCACTAAGAAGCGCGCGGATAATAGCGAAGCATAAAAACAATAAATGGAATAAATAGCGGAATGCAAAACTTTATAACTCTGGCAAGTGGGTTCATTTCATGCGGTGTGTGTACGCCATTGCCGGTGGGCACTTTATTTCATTCCTATATACCTTCAAAATGGCTTTTCGGGCAGTGAGTACCTTTGCCGCACTAACACTAAATATACAACGAAGCACCCTTTACAGGCAGCTTCACAACGATCCCAATTATAGAGGATGCTTGTGAAGAAGTGGAAACGCTGAACTCTTGTCATATTAGTCTCACGCGGAAGAGCCAAGTAGCAGTTTAACATGGCTTCTTTATTCGTGAAAAAATTTCGAATGCGACAACGTTTACTTCAACACAACAGACGAACAAAATAACCATCCTCAATCTTAATCCCCGCTTTGATGCATTCCTGGACTCAGCGTAATTCGCGTTTCGTATGAAACTGACATTTTAATTGAATATTTTAATACCTATGCAAACATATTGTTGTTTATTTCGTTTTTCATTTTGTAAGATTTTTTCGTCTGCGGGTGCAACTGTATTTTACGGGCAGCTGACGCAAGAATTCACTCGCTCTCTTCTCGCAATACGATGCTTCTCATGATCAAGCAAACAAAACGGGGAACGTAGCGTTAGTCCCCTGTGAACAAGCTTGTTGGCCTATTTGCGTTATATATGAGCTTGCATGTTTCTAAAACTTCACAACATAGTTCCCAGCCTATGTGTCGGCGTTGATGCCTTGTACCCCGTGTTAATTTCAACAGCGCAAGTTAAAACACACGTACATATGAGATGCAAGATGTATAAACAGTAAGTATCGCTGCAGCGATACCTTCTGTTCAAGGACTCTTTCATCGCTTTAAGTTACCATGTTGCCCTGTACCTCTAAAGTTCACAGCAACTTGGGAACTTTGCACGTTCACGGGAGGTGTGGGTTTCGGAGGCATTTGAATTGCCTCTGTTGGACGTACTCAAGAGGAAGCTTGGTCTAACATACAGGCAAGCACTTGTAAATGTTTCTGCGTCTTCAGTTGAACTACTGTCACACGAAGAACTGCAACGCACCTTATTTTTTAACGCCTGATTACCCGTCTTGGTTCTTACATCGATATCACGTAAACATCACGAGCACGAACTGCGCTAAGTTTATTCCGCGGTGTTCTGTGAACATATTAGAATTTTCGATACGTTCTTTGACGTGGTAGTGTTTCTCTATTCTGTACGACGTTCACCCAGCAATTTCACTGCCGCAATTTCTTGTGTACACGCACGCACAAGTAGCTTCGTAGCTTCTTCAAAGATAGTGAAAATGCAAACGGCTCTTGCACTAAAAAAATATATGAAGCGGTTTGTTTCTTCATATCCAGAAAAAAAGGCAGAAAGACCTTTTTTTCTGCATGATATCAATTCCTAGGTAATCGTATCCTCAGCTGTTTTAGTAAATTCTCGGTATGGTCGTTCGGCGCCATCACTGTCATTCTCTTTCTTCTTGCGAGTCCCTGCTTACGTATTCTTGTGACAATAACTTGTCTACTCTGTGCAGTAAGATATTCGCTTACTGCAGCCTCATTATTACTGAGACTCTTCGGCAGCGTTCCACGCAGATGGTATTTTACTGTCGCGAACAAACGTGCGCTTGCATTGCCAACGAAAGCATACGATACTCTGCTCAGTACCTATTCTTGTGGGTTTGAAAAAAGGCGCTTAACGATTTAGAGTACTCGTTACTCTACTATGGAAGAGCTGAAAGCCGTCCCTTGGGCATCACCACCTTAACGAGCGTGCGGAGATATTTCGCCGCATATTCGATTGCAGTTAGTCTTGTGTGTGCATTCACACACTCTTTTCGCAGATTTCGTTATTTGGAGCACAGAGCCTTGGAACTGATTATTACCCCTACTCCCCCTTGTTAGTCCTAACGACTCCATTCTCTCCTGCCTGCTAATTGCTATAAAGATCACTTATGACTTCGCTTGGTTGTGGGGCAATCTGAGAAAAACACAAGAATATTCAGACTTTTATTTAGCTATCCAGTTCTTTTTTTTACTTCACCAATTCTGTATTCTTCGCACTAATGCCTCTAATACTGAGATTAAGCTTTTTATTTCTATATACAGCGTGATTGTATAACAAACATAAGTGAAAGGCGGTAACATGGAAATAATGACATGCATGTCTCGCACTGCATGGCTTACTCTCCCCACGCATGGTGTGCTCGCGGCCGGTTGCCAACACTGATATACAAAAATTAGTATTCTGTGACGCCATTACAAGCCAAATGTATTTGACTGGTGTTAACATGAAATTAGTCATATGCATGTCACGAACAACAACATTTAGATGCCACGCTATCGTTGTGCTCGTGACCGGTTAGCTAGCTTGATATGCTCTAAAATTGTTATTATTGTTATTAACTAATACGTTTGTATGACGAATGTAAGTGACAAGTTCTAAAATAAAGTTCATGCCGCGTTTAATATGTATTGCATGGCCTATGTCAAACTATATTGGTGCGTTTTCCGAAGTTTTGTTACCAGGATATAAACGAAAGTCGGTATGGCATGACATCAGTGCATGACGAACGTAAGCGGCAGGCCATGCATGACCAGGTCCTGTACGTACGGTCATATGGGTTTTTGTTCTGTTGTGTTGTGTTATAACTGTTTTGCTTTGGAGAGTTTGACGTACATATTGCCTCAGCTCCTCCATATCAATAGGTTCTGCAGCAAAAAGAAATTAAAAAATCAATACTGAATGATAACAAAAATGAACAATCAGCAAAAAAAAACAAAAAAACACATAATAGCACATTTAAACTAGTTGAAATTACGTGTGAATGAACCGTTTTCTTGCAGCAGTTCACACTGTCATAAAATGTTCTGACGCAAATTTTACTAATTCTACTCTCAGTTAGCATCATTTCATAAATAATAGCCCCTGGACCGTCACAAGCGCTCATCCAGCTCGGTTCCCACTAAGAAGTCTGTCAGGACCTATAGGTTTCATTCGCGTGGTGTATATATCATGTTGCTCATGCATTTGGGCATGACAAACATGTGATATGCCGAGTGTTCAAATTTAACAAAGTAGGAAGTAGGAAGTAAAATTCAGAAAGTAGGAAGAACATGAAATCGATTTTCGCAGATACGTTACGCATCCAGGGGGACACAAATTGATACAATAATGGTGGCTGTCAGTGGCCCAGTTATTTGGATTCAATAATTACTTTTCAGGAATTGCAGTGAGCGGACATATTTGTATTTAGAAGTTGGAGACAGTTGCGTTTCTACACAATTACACGTTGGAAAAATTCTTCTAGCATGCCTGTGCTCCGAGATATTGCGTGGAAACCTAGTTTTGCTTAGCATGACTACACGTGCAAGACAGTCAGCCTCGGCGCGAACCTACTTTCCGAAGGGCCACGGTAGTTACGTGCATCGTTTAATCTGACAATAGGTCGAGGGCATTGGTAAATATGATAACGATTGCCCTTCTACTACAGGTTGGCGGCACCAAGCTACGGCTATTTGTCACATCGGGAAAAAGCATTCCACTGATATTCACCGCCCTGTATGCTAATGATGAAAAGTACAATTGAACCTTACCGCGGGATACCTCGGAGCACAGAAATGCTGGAGGAATTCGTCCACGTGTAAATATTTCGAAACGCAACTGCCTCCAATTTTTCAATACAAAAATCTCTGCTTACTGTAGTCATTGAAAAGCTAATTACAGATCACATCTTCGGGAAAGCACACTGGTGCGCACCAGTGCGTCTGTACGTATTCGATAAATTGCACTGGTGCGCACCAACCATCTTCGGTAACCAAAACGCACCTTGTTGGGGCACCTTTTTTTTTTGCTGCTCCGAGGTCTTCCGAAAAAATTTGTGGAGTGACGCTGTGTAATCCCAGCCTTCGTTGTGTGCCACGCACGTAGCAGACGATCAGCAGACGACGCGCAACGGTTGGTATGGCGACAGCAAGAAAGATAGCACGCCTCGAATTTTTGGAGGCTTGTTTGTTCAGTTCATCTGATGACGACAGTGAAGATGAAATTTTGCTAAGCTTGGTGACCGGGCTCACGGATGAAGTACTGAAAGTTCACAATTTCGTGGGGGAAACCGTCACGCTCTACTCCGACGTTGACGTGAGTAATTTTATACATACATATACTTTAAAAGTGTATGGACTGGAGCTTATTGGCTCTATTCATAGCAGAAAAAAGCGCTCACCGTGTAGCAGACGATGCAAAAAGCCGGACGGAGCGCAGGGGGGCGCAAATGCAAAGCGCGCGCGTTACTCTAGGCAGCGCTAGCAGTGCGCACCAAAGTGGTCCATTTCGTCTTCAGTATTTCCATTTGCCCCTCCATAGAACTGGGCGTTCTGCCTTTTTTGGTTTTGGGGAAATTCTAGACTGCTCCGGGGCACAATTCTGAAGATGCTATAAATTCTAGCTGATTGAGACATTGAGAGCTACCAGTATTGTCTCTAAGACACCCTGGATACATAACTGTTCTCCGAAGGTGGTTTTCATGTTCTACTTTGTGCTGAAATTTAAGAAAACCATAAAGAAAAACTTTGAACACCGGGAATAGTGAACTAGATCTCGAAACACGAATGACTTCATTTGCAACCAAATACAAAATAAGCAATCTATGGGACTCTTTACTGGCTGCTTCCCATCGCATTGATTCCCAGACGAATTTTTTTTTCACACAAAACGCTGCGTATGATTCAGCTTTTCGCGTTGCGCTCGGCTCGTCAAGCAATCAGTATCTTTTAGAGACATCAAGCTTCTCATATTATGAAGTTGGCATAGACATCACACAACTGTTGACTTTTATTCATTTGCCATCGTAATGTGTGGTTTCTTGTTTGATGCTCCATTTAAATATTAGATACTGCAGAGTTCACTGCACTGTCATTCTCCTTATTACAGCATCGGCATGTCCTTGTTGGTGGCCGAAGGGCTGGACCGCCTTCACATGCGGTGCTCTAGAGTGCTCCGGTGGTGCTCTACGAGCATCTGCTTCCTTCTGGTGCTGCTGTTCGCTGCCCGCACCTGGAACAGAAACAGCGTGTGGGCATCGAGGGAGGCCCTGTTCGAGTGGGTGAAATTCGTACTGTTTTCACGCGCAGTTCATCTTTTGTTTCACATCCATTGTTCACCAATTTTAGAACGCGAATTAACCTTGCACGCTTTCTTTCTTTTTTTCGTTCAGCATATTTACATTAGGTGAATGATGCATTCTGTTTGTTCCAGATCTGGTGTAAGGGACCTTCCAGGAAACGCAAAAGTGCATTACAATTACGCTAATCTGCAGAAGGACATTGGTAACTCGGATTTGGCCATCAAACACTATCGGCTAGCAATTGCGTGAGTTCTCCGTCGCTGTAATCTTTGCTCAACGTTTCTTAGATGCAGTGTTCTTGTCCAGAAACATTCTTCATTTAGTGCTTATTTGCTTTTTATGTATGCAGTGGTTCTCACTCTTTTTGTCACCAAACGTTGCGTGACATTGAGAGGAAATAGAGAGCACCAGAAACAGAGTACTCAAACGATACCACCCGAACCATAAAATGAGGCTTGCAGGTTTTTATACGACGTAACCTGGGCATTTGCACTAGGTATACCAGCCAAAGAAGCTATCTTCTTTTAATATGGTCTGTGGCCAATAAACCTTTGAAGGGATTGCATTACCTACGCTTGTTCAGGTCCAGGCAAGCGAGAAAGAATATTTATTTTTACTGCGATTACTGAAGCCTTCGCTTGCGCTGGTGAGGACGTGGCATACTGTAGCAGGTGATGGGGCGTTATGTGATAAGGTGATCTTTGAACGCTTTTTCCGCTTCCTGCAGGTTGTGGCCAAATCACGCCAGCGCTCACAATAACTTGGGCACTGTGCTGACGTCAGCGGAGGAATCTGAACACCACTTCCGGTACGCCTTGAACGTGAATGCAAACCACCCAGGGGCTCATTTTAACCTGGCAAATATCTACAGGTACGTGTCACTTTTCTAGCAAGGTGTGGGTGTAGCGAGGGTAAAACTGACAGGAAAAAGGCACACTTGAAACGAAACATTATTTTTCGTTGATTGTAAATATAAAGCCATCAAACAAAATTCGCAGCATATTTACGGAATGAATGAGGATGAGTGGGCCGAAGCGTCCGTCAATCTGTCCGTGCTTCCGTCCGTGTGTCCATACGTCCTTACGTGCGCCCGTTCGTTCATACGTTCTTGCATTCGCCCGGGCGTCAGTCCATCCATTTGCGCGTCCGTTCTTCCGTCCGTCCGTGTGTCTGTCTGTCTATCCACCTTCTTAACTGTCCGTCCGTCCGTGCATACATCCGTCCATCTAGTGAGCACTTCAAGTGCCGCCTTCTCGCTTCTTTTCATCATATATTCATCTTATCCAAATAACGCCATCCAGCGGATAATTCAAGCACTAAACAAGAGTATGTACCACATTTCTGCTTTCAGCGCTTTGTTAGCGCCGAGCGCGTGACAACGACGCCATGCTACGTTTTTCGTAACATGTGGACACGCGGATATGACCCCGAGGGCGGGTAAGTGCCACTGGTATGCGGGTATCTCAAGGAGAATAATCCTTCTTGGGGTATGCGCCACAGGTTACGTGCTGCGACAACAGGACGCACAAGCCACACCATAAGGAGCTTCGCCCCTAAAACACTTTGTCATATAGCGAAAAAAAATGACCACGTATTTGCCTGTTTCACTGCTAATGGCGTCGAAAGAAAATAGTCCTCTGCTTGCCTTGCTACACGAATCTTGGTCTCAATCTTGGCTACCTGTGATGCTGTGTTCTTGTACCATTTCTGTACAGCTTCGGTACTGCTCCAGCTAAGGTGCGCAATAGCTTGACGCGCACTTTATGCTTTAATGAAGTGCCAAGTTGCTTCCTGTGTCACTATTTAACGTACGCTTACGTTCATTCTGACGCTTGTTCAGGTGCCGTTCAGTTTGACTGACGTACACCAGTCACGCAGTGTGCGTCAAACGACTGCACACGTAAGCTGAAGAAGACGCCAGAGCTTTGAAGATATGGCAAAAAGACATAAACTAGAGTTATTGGAAGTTATTGTTTCAACAAATTGGTCATAAAACACACCAGCAAGCTGTCTCTTGCTTTATTCTACTGCGAGATAGACTATCTTCACGACTAGTGCGATGCGGTGGTGTGTTATCTGTTTTTATTTTTTTATATATGTGGGAATGTTATTGGTAACACGTGATGTTTCCGTTGCTTTATATTGGCAATTTACTCAAAGTTTGGTTAAGTTAGAGTCTACTAAAAGAGAGGAGTGCCCGGTCCCAGCTTCGAAAAATGAAGCCCAAACAGAATCAACCCGCTTGTGGCACCGAGGTCGGTAGTCTGCGTTGTGTCGTCGATTTAAGAGTTTCGGGTGGATCCAAAAGGGGTAAAATTCCCGCTTCTCACTCAAAAGGCCCAAGTTAGAATCGCAGGTGTAGATGGCGCATTTTATTGTAAGTGTCAATTGTACAGCTATATTGGTTTGGCTTTGTTTCTTGAATCTTACTTCAGTGCGCTACGCACTGAAAAAAAAGTGCAAAATTTGAAGTAAAGAAGATGATGATTATAAGTGGAGTTTGACGTCCCAAAACCATCATATGGTTCAGAGAGACGCCGTAGTGTAGGCCTCCGAAAATTCCGACCACCTGTGGTTCTTCAACGTGCACCCAAATCTGAGCACACGCGGCTGCACCATTTTTGCCTCCATCGAAAATACAGTCACCACTGTCGGGATTCATTCCCGCAACCCGCAGGTCAGCAGCCGAGTACCTTAGTCACTGGACCACCATGCTGCGGCGAAAAAAGGAGAAACTTGACAGTTAGCGTTCTTTTCCCACGTGCAGCAAGCAAGGCCAAAAGGACGTCGCAAGAGCCCTGCTGGAACGTGCGGTAGAGCTTGATCCAGACTTCTGCGAGGCGTACTCGTCGCTTGCGGCCCTCATGGCTGAGAAAGGTGACCTGGCTGAAGCAGAGAGGTTGCACCAGATGGCGTTGCGCAGTGATGACCGAAATGCGGATGCCCGCAATAACTACGGCACATTCCTTCAGTCACACGGTGAGGCCGGCTGTACTGTGACTTCTATTGATTTAAAATACATTCATAGTCATGCTATGCATAAAAGGTGTCAAGTACTTCTTCAATAGTTAAATGACTGGTAAACTGTATCTAAGCCAAATCAGGCAAACACTTGAAAATTGTTAATGCAACGTGTGACAAGATTTGATATTGATTGATATATGTGTGGTTTAAAGTCCCAAAACAACTATATGGTTTAGAGAGACGCCGTGGAGTAGGCTTCCGAAAGTTCCGACCACCTGGGGTTCTTTAACGTGCACTCAAATCTGAGCACACAGGCCTACACCATTTTCGCTTCCATTGAAATTGCATTCACTGTTGCCGGAATTTAATCCAGCGACCTGTCGGTCAGCATCTGAGTACCTTAGCCACTAGACCACCGCGGCGAGACAACGTATGACAAGTTTCCCGAGGTCCCATTTCAACGTATAGGTGACAATTCTACCCTAGCACAGGGTAGCCAGCTGATCTTAGAACTGGCTAACCACCCTGTCTTTCTGTTTAAACTTTCTTCCTCCTCTTCTCTCCTAATAAGACTGTTGCTGGATGCCTTTCCTAATTCAATATTCAGAAGTTACAATTTTAGCACGTCCTCCGACCTTTCTAACGGTATAAACATGATATGGTGCCGGAGAATTCAAATAATGTAGCGTTTGGAGGCGCTGATACATGGCACGTTTGTCGATGATAATTTCAGACAGCAAACTTGGAAATTCTTAGCGAGCAGAAATTCTTGAAAACACAGATTGTAAAGTTGTTCAATGAATATAGCTGCTGGTACTGAAGTATATACTTGCCGCTTAGCACAAATGACACCCTGGTTCTATAATTTGTCATTTCTGATATAATTAGAATTACTTGTAGCAATATTCTGCTCTTTGATGTTTTTGTTCAAGTAATCATGGATGTGCTCTTTTGCGCAGGCCGTGCTGAAGAGGCCATGGCACAGTATGAGCAAGCTCTCGACATCCAGCAAAACCACACCGTGGCACTATTGAACGCAGCTAGAAGCCTTCACAGCATGAACCTCAACATGCAGGCCGAGAGTCTCTACAAGAGGTCAGACAGTATACCAACAGCCGACCTTGATGCATAGAACTAAGTTAACCTATCATCTTCCCGGTTGTTGTGACAACATACTGACCACATGTCATAATAGCTGACCTAAAAGAGGATCAATTGATTAAATTTCCCGGCAGGTTCTTTTGCAACATATACATATTACTGATGCACTAAACTTTCGTAACCACGCCTAGTGCCTCAAATCAATAGTTTCTTACGTTTTGGATTCAGCGGGCCAAGCCATGGTAGAGCTTTAAGAAAGGTGAGCGTTGGTTTAAAACGTCGTAAGCAAAATATCCTCAGCATAGACCGATGTCATTGAAGGCCACTAGCTGGTCTATGTTGTCAGGGAGAAAATCTGAACGAAGTACCGTCACTGTTCACGTTGTCAATTTGAATGAAT
Source organism: Rhipicephalus annulatus (assembly GCA_013436015.1). Classification (NCBI taxonomy): domain Eukaryota; kingdom Metazoa; phylum Arthropoda; class Arachnida; order Ixodida; family Ixodidae; genus Rhipicephalus; species Rhipicephalus annulatus. The sequence continues at coordinate 1,097,009 of WOVY01014650.1, forward strand.
GAGCTGCTGAGCGACACCTACCATCGCAAGGCATCACAAATATCAGGGATTGAATTTTCCAGCCATGTTTCAATACCTTGGCTTCCTACAAAATAACTTTTGACATATCGTTCCAGAGTTGTTTTTCACCGTAAATACAAATGATGGTGTAGAGCAAATGTGGGACTGTCGCTTTTAACAAAAAACTGATTATATCATCAGAAGAAGCCTCACTAGACGTACGTTGCCGTTAAGCCAGCACCATGCACGCTATACGTGAATCTGGCATAGTGTTCGAATTTTTGCAGTTTCAGTTTCTTTCATAATATGTGTTCTTCTTTAACGGACAGGGTCCTCGCAGTTGAGCCTGATCCACAGGTGATGGACAACCTGGCTGTGTTCTACGTCAACGCTGGCCGCCTGGCCGAAGCAAGAGAGCTGTTTGAGGATATTCACAGGCGTTTCCCGGAGCACCGTGAAAGCAAGGTTCACCATGTGAGTCAGGGACGCCAAGCGGAACTTCGATTCTACCAATAAAATCTTTGTTAACACCTAGTATGTGGCAACAATGGGCTTCGCGCACTGCTCCTTTCACAAGAGAGAAACATCAGACTAGAAATGGCAGACCATTTCTGTTATATTCTTATGACTAACTTACGCACATAAGATTTTTTGTCTTTTTTTGCTATTTACTGTCAGGCGAGATGGCTGTATTAAATAATAGGCACAGTTTTTAAGTACATGCTATAGTACAGGATATAGTTTATTACCTCTTAAACACAGAAGAGCCGCCAGAATTGTAAACGTATTTCCAATAAACTGACGCAACTTTCTCTGTTGATGTCTGCGACACACCACGAACGGCTGAAAGCATCTGTGTTTGTAGCGCGACTTTCATGCAAAAATTTAGTTTAGAAAGGCAGTGGCGTAATACCAGCCAAGGAGGTACAAGAGTACAGGACGCGTGTGCATGCATTTAAATCAACTTAAATCCTCTCAAGGTGCATGGTTGAGAAAAAAGAATAATGAATTCTTCAAAATATAGAATACATTCTCGACAGTGTGTGCAGTAAATGAAGGGGTATATTTGTGATTGTGGGAGGTTGAGGTTAAAGTAATTTTGAATTATATGTTACGAGAGGTGAAAGGTGTGCTGATGTTCGTTGCTGCAGTAGCTGTTTAGGCACTGCTGCATTCATACGTGTAAATATATGCATTTCTATGAGCGAACGTGTTTGTATTCGAGCTTCACAATGTAAAGGCTATAAATGAGTACTGTACCGATTTAGCGTGCTGTGGAAAGCAGCTTATGGTGTATTCATGGTAATAAGGGCTGCAGCGCGAGCACGAAGGTGCTAGAAGAAACGGGAAACGAAAGGCGAAGCAAGGCACCTTCGTTCTCGCGCTGCAGCCCTTATTACCATGAATTCCAACAAACTAGCCCAAATAGCCGTTCTTATGGTGTATTACTTTAACTTCATTTTCAGGCTCAGCTCCTGATTCAGCTCAGAAGCTTTCGAGCAGCTGAAGACCTCCTACTGGATGCGATTGCACACAACAGCACCGACAGAGGAGCGTTGCACACGGCAGCCCTTTTATACAACCACATCAACCGCACAGTCGAGGTACTTGTTACCTTATACCAAATTGGACAACCAATTTGTTTTGTTTGTGTGCGAACGAAGCATTTGTTTCTGCGCGGAATATCACTTGCTTGTCAATGTTTTCCTTGCGTGCGAGTACTTAATACCATGGCTCTTTATTTGTCCCTCAGCATTTTCCACAGAAACATATCACTGGCCTTCGTCCGTTAAATTATTTCGCCTAATGTAATAGCGCGGGTAAATCTGCACTCCCTGTAATAATGTTTCCTGTTATCCCTATAACTCAGGTAACTTGATTTTTCTGCGAGAAATTAATGGTTCCATTTCTTGCACTACATCACTGTAAAGAAAATGGCGAGCAAGCATGCGATTTTGTTTTTATTGTCACATATGCTTCAGGCAGCAAGCCGTAACTGGTGATTAACATCTCAAGATAATTTTAGTGCCTAGCAAGTAGTCAAATTGTGGGCTGGGGTGTGGAGTGGCCAAGTTTCGTATCTAGACGTCGAATTGAGATGTGATTCAGTACTTTTCTCAGATGTGCTTACCAATTATTTGTAGAAGGCGACTTATTGGTCGTTAAATTACATTGCGAATCCCGCACAGGGTGATCTATAACTACGGTACTGTTGAAAATACCGCAAAGAGCGCCCGAATTGAAATTAACGCCAGAAAAATACGTAAATAAATTGTGTGAATTTACAAGAAATTGTCTTATAAATCTTTATTTTTCCTAAATAAACAATATGCCAACTGTACACAGCAAATTAAGTTGCCCACGCTGTCCTTAATACAATTAGTGATTGTGCGAACTGCTATGCCTTCTCGCACTGACGTTTATGATCAGTGGATTAGTCATCACGTTGTTTATATTTCTCTCTAATATTTCAGGCACTCGACTACATTTTGAAGGCTCTAAAGCTATGCGATGTTGATGACCTGCGTTGTGCGAAAATACACAGCGATCACGGTGACATACTGAAGGACTTGGGCGATCTCAGCTCGTCGGCAAAGGTTGGTTCTTTGAATGAGGTATTTTTTACAGAATTAGCATATGTTTCTAACTCGAACTGGCTTGAACTGCTCAATTCTGTTGAGTAAGCTTTAAGTTTTTATAATGTCTGAGATTTTGTTTCAGTAAGTTTAGCCAAAGTTGATAGTTATGCGGTAATTTGGACATACTTTTGCGTGGGCAGAAAGGTGTGCTTACAAAGTAAAAAATTAGCAAAAATATTGTAAAGTATAATTTTAGGTCAAGAAGCAGCTGTTTCACAAAAACGGAGTTTTTTTAAAAATCGGGCTACATTTTTACTCGGAGCTAATAAACATTTCAAAGATAGTAGCGTGAAAACGTTTAAACCCAAATCAAACAGTAACATAATGCCATATCGCTGTAAAAAGCATTAATACTACTCATACATTTTTTGGTTTTTATGAATACAAAAATATTTTATCCATGAACGAACTTTCTATAAGGTTACGTATTTGATCGTTCACTCAATATTGTTGTTCGTTTATTATCTATAGATGTGCTGTGTCGTCGCGCAGCATTAAAGCTGAAAAATTTTCGGTGCAAATGTTTCAGGGAAAATAAAAGATGAGTGCCATAGAATTGTGGATTTCCTACGAATTCTTTTCCTAACAGACAGTCGTCAGACATGCATCTAAAGATGGCTACTTAAATTATGTCGTTGTTATGCCCCCTACGTGTTCTTCATATAATAACATACATAAACAACAGAAAAGCCAATTTTGTTTTCTGTTTCAGAGTTACAAAGTGGCCATTCGTCTGGATTCTGGTCTTGCTCACGCTCATCTGAATCTCGCTGTGATCAGACACTTAGAGGTGAGCATTGAAGTTGCGATATTCGGTAGAACATTTCTAAAATTTGTTTTATCATGCTTCAATATTCATTTTCTTCGCCAAAACACACAATACTTCTTTGCTTACTCCTTGCGTTTTCTCTTACGAGAGCTGCACTTGTGCATAAACATCTGATTATTCGACGCAAAAAAATTTCATGTGCGATGTACTGGCTAAATTTTTATGTTAACCATTGTCTCACAGAGTGACTACCAAGGTGCCTTTCGACACTATCAAGTTGCCCACTCATTAGACCCAGAGAACAAGCTCATTACAGACAACATGGCCAAGTTGAGGCGACAAATCACCAGGTCACTCACGCCTTTCCACGACTGTGTATAGGGCGGACACTTCAAGCCGGAGTGCGGTTACCGTGCAGCTTTTCGGCATATGGACATTGACGCTTTGGGCAGTGCCTCTTGAACTGGATTCACGGTGTCACGCTTTGTGAATTCCGAAAACTTTGCCAGTGAGCTTGAATTGTTCTCGGACTATTGATTAGTAAATCAAGTGTAATAGGTGTATTTATTTTATCAACTGTGCATCAAACAGTACGTCCTCTTTCACAGTGCTGAGATACCCTCAAAATTGTGACATTTTATATTTGTAATAGGAGGGCTGATAACTATTGAACGGGCTTTGTTTTTCATTATACACTGCGCATCTCTTTCAAAATGACGAGGCTTAATGCAGTACTTACCCTCCTTGAATGTCTACAGTGTCACACAGTGATTTTCATGGAGTAATTATGGCCTCACCACACCACGTTTCTTTGCAATGTTCATGCGTTACTTAAATTGATTGATTGATATATCGGGTTTCATGTCCCAAAGCCAGCATATGATTATGAAAGACGCTGTATTGAAGGGCTCTGTAAATTTCGACCACCTGGAAGTTTCCAACGTGCACCCATATCTGAGCACATGGGACTACAGCATTTTCGCTTTCATCGAAAATGTAACCCCCGCATCCCGGATTCAGCAGCCGGGTATTTTAGTTACTAGACCAGTTCGGCGGGGCTACGGTAATCAGATTGCTCCTGCTTTCATTGATGATTGCAGAAATACTCCTATTCAATCTTGTTTTTTTTTCCTTGCAAAACAGATAAACCCGCACAGGAGTTTCACACACAAATTTTCTATACACGAAAACTTCTTAACTGTCTTTGTGGAATTTTAAAATTAACACGAACAAAAGTGAACGACGACTATAATTTTTTGTCACGCATTTCGGTCTTTACACTATTTCAAAAAGACATTAAAAAGCAAGAACCTTGACTACCGATTGTGCCGGCTGTGCCAAACCTATTTATCTTCCGCCTTCTTGTCAGTACTTCTGTAGTTTGCTGTCGTGAAACGTACCACTTCTTTGGGCAGTGTCACAAAACTATGCAACAACGTGCCTATATTTCCGACTGTCAGTGTTGCTGGTGGGGGAGCCATTGCAACGTAACTCTCTCAAAGTGCGACAGATTTGCTCACGCTTTGTTGCTCTGACTGGATCGTCATGTGCGTCGTCAATCAAGGTGGCTTACGAATTGAGCAAAGTCCGAATGCAGCAGTGGCAGGACACAAGAAGATTTTGCGCAAAAAGTCTGACGTCATCACCAGATTGCAGCGCACGTATACATTGATCTTGTTAGTGTCACCTACAACGAGTGTGCAAAATCTGTGTATGTCCTGCTTTACAGGGCGCAATGCAGGCGAACGTCCTTAGCTGCTGAGTGTCTGCTAGTGTAAATTGGTAGTTGTTCATTTTCATTGTGCTGAGAACAACAGAGAGTTGAACAGCTTGATGAGCATTTACGATAACCGAAATGGAGGCATGTACACACGAACACAAGAGAAGCGATCAAGACAACACAAACACCGTGTTCCTGTTGCCTTTGCCTGTTCTGTCGTCGCATTTCTCCTTTTGCCACCGAGTTGTTGCCTCGTGAAGGATCTCCGTAGAATAACATTTATTTTACGCATATTTTCGTTAGTTTCACAAATTCGCAGTAGACTACTTCTTGGTGTGATTGCATTAGTTTTAGGTCAGTGAAAACAGGGCGGCACAGAAGCAGACGCACATCAAAATGTTGCGAGTTCATCTGTTCCGAGTTCCTTCGGCCTTCTTCATAGGACAGCAGTGCCACACCCGCTGAATGCTGTTCGAAACGCTCAACGCTATCTATCTGCCATCAAAGCAGTGGCAGTAGCGCATACGCAGTCTGTTTTTCAGCGGCAGCATACAGTTGTGTGATGGCGTGCAACAACAGCTGTTAAATCGTGGTAAAGCTCGAAGCAACGCAAAGGACTGAGTACGTATGATGAAAGAAGGTGTATAAAATCGCCGTCACGACAACGAGAAGTGAACGATTGCTCAAGGGCATAGATGTGATACGAATGGACTAATAGCCCCCCCCCCCCCGCCACATATGCCACTAATTTTTGGTCAGTTGCTCCTAAGGATCGTAATAAAGTGCACTGTCTCTTAGTCTATCTGCACCAGAGACAATGCGAATGACATTTCTCGTGTGATTGCGAGAAAATTGTTGTGACCCGCGTTACTTTATCAGCGTTGTTATGTGCACGTGGCTTATGTAGAAAATAAAAATGCTGTCCAAGAATACAGGTGAGCTTTAAGTGGCTTTCGCACAGCTTACGGGGCAGTAACCAAAAGTGGGTGTTGATGGCGTACCATAGGTGTTAATCGTATCCAAAAAGTTTCAAACGCTGAATATGTTGCCTTCCTTCCACTATAGCTGCATAACGAAGTCCTAAAGGCCCGATGACCTTGCAGGAGCCGTTATTTGCGTCGCCTTACTTCACCAGAGCCTGGCAAAGGTAGATCCAGGAAGCTGTTTCACTGTGTGAATATTCTTGTCATTGCAACATGTTCTCGGCGTTCATCGATATTACTGCCCACTGACGTGCAATGATCCGAATTGATGTGTTCATATAGTCCACGATAAGTGATGTCATCGAGCTGTGGGAGTTTTCATGTATAGCTGTGGTCTAAGAGATAAGTCAAAGTTTTTTTTAACGTCGAATAACTTAATCTACGTTTCGTAGACCTATTTTCAATATTGCCCATTTGAAATATTGCCCATGGGAGAAATTTGCACACTGCTTTGTCCCATGTGTGCGCTTGTTTGTCACCGCATGTAATAGACTGTCATTCTTAGAATTGTTATCTCATGCCTGTCTGACTGAGTGTTTTCATCCGTAGCAAGTTTGTAAAAGACTTCATGTTGTCATGTCTCACACTATAAAAATGTGACGTCTTCATGAAACTCTGTCTCTTTTTCAGTGAGTATTCTGATAACCGTGTTGTTTAATTTTTTGTTTCGCAAGAGCGCGCGTCATCACATTTAGTCCAGCCCTCTGTCTGTACACGGCCTCAAAATTTACCTCTACTGCACGCTCTTCTACATATTCAGTGTAGATTAACCAGCCTGTCATGGTTAATTACTGTGACTTCATTACAGTGATCTCGAAAAACACTTATGAAGATAAGCGCTGATGATGTATATTTGAAACTGATGGTGCCAAAAAAACTAGACACAATTAAACTAGGTCATAGTGCGTGATCATTCGGCCACACATGTTCAGTTGTACGGTATTTGTACTTTTTTAGACCTTTAGCACCTAATTTATTTAGCGTATTTCCACACTAACGTGCCATAGGTACAATAGGCACAATAAAAACATTGCTGAATCGCCTTCTCACATGCAATCAGTGCTCACAGACAAGGCAGCCTCGTTATCAGTCGCGCAAAAACGGAGAAAAACTACAGTAAATTAGGAATCTCAATTCTTCAAAAAACTCCGATGACCTATGATATGAATACGTCTTACTTTTTTTCTGTTTTTTATCTGGCCTGTTGCACACCTAAAAAATAGAAACACTGGCATCAGCAAATTACCTAACCTCGGCATGAACACTAAGTTGTGGTTGAACAAGTGGGAGCTGTGGTAGGCGATGCCTCAAGTCGAAGAACATCCTGGGTAATGGGGCTACTAAATCAATTGGCTACAATGGCAGCAGTAACGCGCGCAGCGCTTCCACATGGGCTGTTGCTACAGCGTCAAACGAACAATCCTCCGGGTATTCCGATTACGCGCCCCACTCAACCTCTTTCGTTTTCCCATTTCCGTATCACGAACCATCGCAGTATACTCAAACGTATACCAACAACAACAATACGTTGCCTCGTGTATTAGCAGGCGCCGAAAAAAGAAACATAAAAATACTGACACGGGAAAGCAGCGAAGCGAGAAGAAGTGAGATTGCCGCATTCTTTCGCCCCCCCCCCCCAATTTGGTCTCCCGAGGGAGCACACGCTGCAGACTCGTCTATTCTTTTTCGAGAAACCACTTTCACTGCACCACTTTTTCTTCCGATTTGATCTTTCCGGCAATCTTGATTTTCTGGGGGCGATAGCAGTTATACTGACACTCTTGACGAAATTTTGCCGTTAGTGTCACAGTCATGTTCTCTATTAAGTTTGTATCGATAACATCATCGACGCATCGAATGTTCTATACCCGTGGGTAAAAGCATGTGAGCAGGGGGCGATGAAGGTTGCTAAAAAGAGAGAGAGAATAAAATGAGGGAAAGGCAGGGAGGTTAACCAGAAAATGGAGCAATCGGTTTGCTACCCTGCACTAGGGGAAGGGGGAATGGGGAAGAAAGATGGGAAAGAAAGCAAAGAGGGAAACAGGCGCACGCAAAAAAAGGGGGGGTGGCTGGGGTGCTATAGTCTATACAATAGGCCACTGCCACGCAAAAAGTTCAGTAAGGCCTTCACCGATTTTCTGTCAGCACACAAATCATGTAGCCTTTCAAGCACTCATTGTTCAGACAAAGATCTGTCGTCAAGGAGAGCTAACGCAGCAGCTAGTTGCCGTCTTTGCACGCTGTAACAAGGCCAGAGACAGAGAACGTGCTCTATAGTTTCATCGCTGCCGCAATGACCGCAAGCAGCGCTGTCTTTCATGCCGATTCGGAAGTCGAAAGCTATGGTGAAGGCGACACCAAACCATAGTCGGCAAATCACTGTTGTCTCGAGTCGAGAGAGCCCAGACGGAGGCCGGAGTTGACGAGACGTGTCCAGTCTATGCAGTCGCGTGTGCCGTAAGCACTCGGCGTTCCACAGCAGAGAAGAAATGTCACCAGCCCATCTATGTCGCATGGAGAGCGAACGCGCAAACGTCCTCCATAGTTTGAAGCTTACCGTCGATCGGTACTGAAGCAGACAACAAAGGACCCACTCATCTTGAAGGTGCACGAACAAACGACAGGTAAGGGGAGTCACTAGAGCAGCTGAAAACTTTGATTCGAAAGGCGAACTTGCCATCACTGCCACGTGCGCTAGCTCGGCTAGCATCAGCGTACGGCTATCACTAAGTGCGGCGTATCATTTACGTGTGCTGCGCTGTCAACCGGAAGAGATGCTAACTCCTTTAAGTGGCCGTATCTTCTTACACCAAGGTTTTGTAGAGTTACGCGAGTGTGGGTCTAAAAGTGTTTGCGGCCAGCCCTGCTTCTTGAAATAATTTCTTATCATCGCATGCATTCATTTGCTCTTGCAGGAAAGCGTTGTTCTTTTACTGATCGCATGCGACTGCGGCAAACTCCGAGACATTGCCTATCATCTTCCCTATCTCAAGATTGTAGTTTTTGACATTATGGAAGTATTATGGAAGCCAAGCTCTGTCAGCTGGATTCACGGCCACTTACAGAAGAGAAGACCCTGGCACCTTGGCCGATGATCTCCCATGCACGCAAAGCTACAAAAACCCTCTTTCACTTCTTAAGAACCACCAGACTTCACAACCATTTGTGAAAGAACAGTGTGGCACCATGCTTTGTAGTCTCGAGCTGACCATTTATCCTTCTCTTTCTTACTCCTCTTTTTTTCTATCTCTTTCCTCTCTATTATTCTCTGTTTCTACCACCCCAAGTGTAGGGTAGCCAACAGAACCAAGCTTGGTTACCCTTCCTTCTTTTCCTCTCTATTTATCTCTCTCTCACTCTCTCTCTTGACCTTCTCTGCATAGTCTATTTGAAGTCTGAGGTATTTGGGCTGCTCGTGGCCGGTGCTGCGTGTGTTTAGCTGTACAGCCTTATAAAGATTCTTGTAGCACGTTTCTTTTCCACATACGTAAAGAACGAGAAAAAAAAGGCATCGCCTTGCCCAATGTCATAGCGGAAGCCTAATGCGGGCATCGCTCGGAAATATACTGCAGAGTTATTAGCAGGTACTACAAAAATATACTAAGGTGCTTTCTTTGTTGTCTGCTCTAATGGCGTAAACCGTAGGTGGAAGTGGCGAAGTCCAAATGGCAAAACTTCAAATAAGATATACTTCATTCTGTGTGCACACAAAGGCATTGCACAGGATATAGAAGTATTTGGCAAGATCCGATGCAGTCACCACAGAATGGTAAGAGGTCGTATTCACCTAGATTTAAAAAAAAGCAAAGACAAAAACTGGTACGAAAAAAATTGGTTCCAAATCAGCATGTTACACCGCAAATGTCGCCGAAACACGATAGTTTTGCGTCTGGAGAGAGTGAACAAAACGTTTATTTGATGTTGTGTGCAAGAAAATTGGTCAGTGGTATTCTGAAGGCGCTGCGTTAGAGTGCCTCGAGCGTGTAGCGGAGGAGAACGAGCGCATCGAGGCACGTGAGACACAAGCGCGATCTGGCAGTTATCTTCGAAAACGAAGGCGTGCAGCCCGGGGAGAAAGATGCGCGCCAGTCTCGGAAGTGATAAGTTGTAGAACGCAGAGCGATGGGCAGGTGCCACCACCGTGACGTCGTAGCAAAGCGTTGGAAACATCTTTCTGAGCATCGCGTTGCACTGTCAGCGCAGCGCGATAAAACGCTACGTTCCTTAGAGTTACTTGTGTGTGCCTTTTCTAGTATAAAGGCGGATATATAAAACATCGAAGCGTTGTTGCGGCGCCTCAGATATGCGCAATAATTGCTTTTTAATTGACAATCACGCCGCTATGAACGCAAAACCTTGAGCAATATTGGTGGGCACTGCAGATGGGGTTGGCCGTTTGGTGCCGCTTGAGGTATCGTTAGGGCGGACAAACAGACAATTGTACAGACCGACAGACAGACCAAAAATTTTTCGTTGAAGGTCCCCAAGAAAGACTATCGTCTTTAAAAAGCCAATTAATGAACTAGCCGTGAAGGTGAAAATAAGGAAATTCAGAGTTTCACTACAGAATAGATTCGAGGCACTGAACGAGGTAACCGACGTTAGGGTTGACACCATGAACGATAACCTTACTAGTATCATCAAAGATTGTGCAATGCAAGTTGAAGGTACAGTCGTTAGACAGGACACTGGCAAGCTATCTCAGGAGACGAAAAAACTTACCAAGGGATGACAAATCACGAATTCCCCGAATGCAACCGACAAAATAGAGCTAGTGGAGCTTTCGAACTTAATCAACAGACGCAAGGTAGGCGACGTCAGAAGGTACAACATGTAGAGAATTGAGCAGGCTGTAAAAAATGGCATAAGCCTAAAAGCTTTGGCGTAGACAAAAATCAGATATATGCTATAAAGAACAAGGAAGGCAATGCCGCAACCAATATAAATGGGATGGTGGAGGTGCCGTAGTAGTTCTACAGAGAGGTGTACCGAAGAAAAACAGCCAGGAAGATGTCATGAGATACAATAGTCAGGAGGAATTCGACATCCCACCAGTAACCACAGAAAAAGTAAGCAAAGCCCTAAAGAGAATTCAAAGAGAAAAGGCCGCTGGTGAGGATAAGGTAACAATTGACATCCTGAGAGATGGCGGAGAAATTTATTAGAAAAAATTGGCAGATCCTACGCACAGAAGGAAACGGTCATATGCGAAGCACGAATGAGAAATGTTGATAAGTCATTTTCAAATCCACACAAAGTTACTGGGTGGAGGTACATAATGCCGTACATAACTTCCGTGTCATGATTATCGTGTTTGGATGTGTCGTTTACCTTCGTCATCAATTCACGTCACGTAATACCAAATTTAGTGTATGTGGAGCTAGCAAAATGGCCGTGAGCACGCTGTGAGCGTGGCATGTTGTCATATTCTTAAATGACACGCGTGTCAGTAGTATCAGGTTTGCACCAGCCAAATATTTCGTTATGTATTGACGTCACGTATACAGGCACCATAGAGTTTCATACAATAATGCCTAGAGGAGAATCTGGCGCTAGTGTCTACGCGGGCTCCTTCAGCGGCGCTTGTACCCCAATGGGAATTATGGGAAGTACAGGCTTCGGATGCGCTTTGGATGGATTACGTTCTTGAGATTTGCGACGCTTATTTTTTGGGGTGTAAAACATAATGATATGAGCCCAAATTTAATGTAAACTTGCTTCAGTTGTTTGTGCGAGAACTTTATTGCAAGAGGTTTTTGCGACCAGACGGCAAAACTGAAACCTGGGCGAATTCAACCATAGGGGTTTGCATCGCTGTGCCATGGCGTTTCAGATTTGGCATCAAGGTTTATTGAAGTAATTTTTTACTACACTTGAAAACAATCATGTTCTTTTCTCAAAAGTATGTAATATCTATTTATGGAAATAACAGTACAGTATTAAGTGTGAAACACTTATCATTTCGTCTTCTGCGACGCTTGGTGCGTCTGTCCCAGTGGTCCCAGTGGTATGCCCTCAACGCACCTCTAGTTTTGTTGTGAAGTCGAGCAACCCACTCATGAGAAACATAAACTCGAGGCAATATCCTGCTTCTGCATGAGACGCTACATCTATGTTCAGCGGTGAGTGGACGACGCTGCGTTTAAACTGTCAAATACGAGTCGTAAAGCTCCAACATCGATGCAAATGAGGAGATCCAGTGGTCGTCAGCCTCTTAGAAAAACTAAGGCACTGTTTCAGCTTCTTTCACCGCACCCCTATACCCGCGCTGCGCGAAGAACGAAACTGAAACTGTAGAAAAACGTCCATAGACACTTCGCCAGTTCACCCTATCCAATTAGAAGCCTGTACTTTCCCTGATTCCCATGGAGGTTCCCGATCGCAGCGCCATATTCCTCTCTAGTTCTTGTTTGAAACTCTAGGATAGGCAGCATTCCGTCGAGTTTTCCAGTCTGGCTACAGCGCCAGAATACATAGCCTAGCGGGTAAAAAATAATGACAGCCAACCACGGAGTGATTGATGATTGGTGGGCGAAGCGTTAGTCAGTCAATCCATGGTTCTGTCCGTCCATTCATTTTTGTTTCCGTCCATCCATGCGTCCGTCCATGCATCCATCCATGCGTCCGTCCATGCGTGGGCCCATGCGTCCGCACATGTGTTCTTTAATCCGTGTGACCATCGGTGCGTCCGGCCGTCCGTGCGTCCGCGCGTCTGTTCTTGCATCTGTCTGTCCGTTGGTCTGCCTGTCCGTCTCTCCGTCCGCCCATTCGTCTATTCGTGCGGCCGTTCCTTTGTCTGTCCATCCATTCATTCGTCCGTCCGTGCGTCCGCCCCTATGTCGGTCTGTCCATCCATCCATCTGTATGTCCATCCGTCCGTCCGTCCGTCCATTTAGTGACCACTCAAAGTACCGCCATCTCACATCTTTTTCGTAATCTATTCATCATACACAAGTACCGCCATCCAGCGGACATACCAAGGACCACTCTTTCGGTTATGTGCCACCGGTGGTTACGCACTACGACGAGGGACGCGCAAGTTACGCCATAAGGAGCTTCCCTCCTAAAATACCTTGAGACGGCATCGGTGAAAATGGAACGCGACGCACGCGTTTTGCGCACTGTATCTCTCAGCGGATTGGACCCGGGATAGATTTGGGACGCGAGCATGCGTCTCTTTTCTTCGTGCCCCTAACGGCTAATGTTAGACACTTTGAGATGGGGCAGTGTGAGCAACTAAGATCCCTCTGGTCACTGTGCGGTGCTTATATGTGTAGCTAGCGAAACAGCCACGAGTGCATCATGAGTGGTGCATGTAGTCATGTTGTTGCATGACACGCATCTCATGCTTATTATTTTTGCATCAGTATCATACGTTCTGCCATTCACGTCCCGTAATATTAAAGTTAGTATAAGTGAAGCTAGCGAAATGACCACCAGTGCATCACAAGCGTGGCATGTAGTGATGTTGTTACATGACACGCATCTAATGATTATCACGTTTGCACCAGTCGCATACCTTCGTCACGTACCGTAATACCAAATTTGGTACATGTGACGCTAGCGAAACGGCCGTGAGCGCATCATGAACGTAAAATATATTTATGTTGTTACATGACACGCATGTCATGATTTTCATGTTAGGGTTTGTCGCTTGTGTCCGCCATGCAATCATGTCATATCATACCACTTTTGCAACATGCCATGTGAACGAAACCACCGCAAGAGCTGGAGGACCATGAAATATGTCATGATTTTCATGTCATGACTAGTCAAATATGTTCTTCATACAGTCGTGTTATGTCATACCAAGTTTGGTATCGATACTATTATCGAAACGGCCAGGAAAGCTAAAAGTCGTAGGCGGCCAGAGAGATAGATACGCTCATAGTCGCCGAAGTTCGCTAAGAAATGGTTCGCATTTAAAAGGCAATTATTTTTAAAATATAGGCTCTAAAAGTTGCTAAACCATTTACGTCAGGGAAGGTTAACGTGTTTTAATTGTCTCTCGTATGTACACAGAATTGCTCTAAAGTTTGCTTCAATTTAATTTGGGCCTCTCGTCATGTAGTAGAGTGTTTGGTTGTGTAAGCCATTTATTCGTCATATCTAAAGTTCAATAACACGTTTATTGATTCTTCATTAAAATCACTTTTTCTATTGACTCCTCACAAAAAGGAAGCGAGAGGGGGTGGCAGCTGCCTCGAAAAGTTCTGTAAACAAGCCGGCAATAAACGTTGGTGCCTTGTTGTGAATGAGATGCCAATGGTGATTTTTTGAGAAACCTAACCGCTAGAAGAATTTCATTCAAATCTGCGCAACAACATTCTAGAAACACTCGCACAACGTTTGATCTGGCAATGATTGAGTAACAGAACACATGTATTAGTAATGGCGTATGAAGCTTGACAACTGCTCCAATTCCCTGTTCGGAACTCGCTTTTGGTCATTTTCCACGAAAGGTCGCATACACGACGCGCCACTGCTGCGCTAAACTATAATAATCTATAATAATCGGGCACGGAGAAATCCGGGAAAGAATTGGCGGATCGCCAAGACAAGCGATCCGGGACGACCGTCAAGCTGTCGCCATCTCGACGGCTATACACGTCACTGAGGCTTTGTGTCTGTCTCGTCTACGCCCCTTTCTATGGGCTTTGTTGTCTTGCCGCCATGCCAGAAAACATCACACACCGGATGGTCTTCTATGAAGGAGGTATGTTGCCTCGACAGCGGCTGCCTTGGAAATAATTGTCGAGCTCCCACAACAAACTTGTCAACGGCAAATTGGTAATCGTTTCGAAGTTCTCGTCAACAAAGCCCTTCCTTTTTCATTACTCCACGTCATTTGCTTTTCAACTTTGAGAAAGAAACTTCTCTCGACGTGTTCTTTATCGAGATTCTCCATACGACTAATTGCGTTTGTTTCTCTACGACACCATTATTTCTTTAGACTCCACAATCTTCTGCTGACTGAAACGCCTTGCGTCTAAGCTCCCACAAAACTAGCACCAGAGTTCCCTCTAGTGTATTTATAGGAAACTTTTATCGTTTGTTGGTGTGTCGCCTGGAGTGACGTCAGACAGTTGCACCGATGCTGGATTGAGAATGCGTGCGCCTTTTCATCCTGCGGCCGTGACAGTTGCGTGGCAATGATTATTTTCGGCTGTCTGTGAACCACAGTGCGGTTTCTTAGTTTTCTGTGAACGGGTGTAAGTTCGCTCAAATAAAGCGTTTCCTTTTATCGCTGCTCTCACGCTACTCTTGCCTGCTTCGTGACACATTTACTGGTATGTGACAATATTATTACAAGCCATGATGATGAACACGATGAAGATGACAATTAGAAAAGAGATCGTGTTGTTGCTCCTCTGACATCTTGGCCGATGGACTGCGTACTCCTTGTACATTCTGTAAATATAGTGCTTTCTGCATTTTGCTTTCTCTCAACTCGTCAAAATAAGTTTTTTCGAATGATTTCCCTGAACGTGGTGCATATCCATTGTAGTGACGCACGGACTATACTCATTAGGCATTTGAGTAGTGTTGTGAAGGCAAAAATATATGTAGTCAATAGATTCAAATGAATAGACTTGGCTTTGTTATACGGCAATTTTGCAGCCACAAACATTTACATTAAAACATCACAGCTGTTTAATGTTGCAAACGTGCGTTTCACTGATCTCCATATGTAAATTTTTGTATACGTGGCTTACCCGTTTATTAGGTACGCTGCCGAACTAACGACCTTTCAGAATAAGACCATCGGCTTCCTTGATTACAGTCATCCGAGGAAAGATAGGGCAAAACGTGCCCCAGCGCATCGTTCTAATCACATAGCGCATAGAGATGGAGGGCCGTGGCTTTACGCATCTGTAAACGTTTCTGGGGGTGCCCCGTATTCGGACTGAGTGGGGTTGAATTCTGGCTGCCATTAACGCCACCAGATGTGGCCCATTAGCATTTAACGTGCGGACGCAGTGACCAGTAGACGTCCGAGGCAAATGGTGCCGGATGTTGTACTGCCGAAATACCAGAGGTAGCTGAGGGATGACGCCGCCACCGGAGTTGCCTTCTACAGTCCATTTTTAGGGACGAAGCCCCTTGTTTAGAAAAAGTTTATTTACAGCATGTACAGAACACAAAGGCTTCATACCATTCCAGTAACAGGGCACATACACTTCTGCACATCTATATTTCACGACTAACACCACTACGTTACAGTGAAGACATTTTCTCTAATATACATGATTATGTTGGCATACATGTACACAAAAATTCAATGTGATATAACGATACAAGGGTATAACGATACAATAGATCCAAATGAAACACAATTTGTAACAAATGAAATCATATACAACAACTCAACGGGCGCTGCTTAGCACCAAGTCGGTCGAAAAATGAGTTGTATCCTTTCGTGTTCCACTTTGACGAAAGGGCACGACCAATGCCGCAGGAACTCTTGCTCCCCGAGGAAGAAAAGCTCTTCGGAGAGGAACGCGAGGATCTCTCGTCTCAATCTCCCCAGTATCGGCCACAAGGCACGCCGGCGGCAATTGGCAGCTACGGCCTCACATCGGTTTCTCCAAAGGCTGAACAGCCCCGCAACTATTAAGAGAGCGGAGAAGCGGCTACGCGGAAATCGGCCGTTGGACACGAAAGTTCGCACACCCTGTCCCCGAAAACCAGCATTAACCGCACGCCAAAAAAGGCGGGAAACCACACATTCAAACGTCGCATGTCGATTGGTCTCTACCATGGCGCAGTTGGGGCAAGTGGAAGTGCGAACCACCTGCCATCGCTGCAACCGATCTCGCGTGGGGAGCAAGCCCCAGCCCAACCTCCAGACAAAGTCTCTGAGATGCCCTGGCAACACTGCGGCAGTTATTGGTTTCCAAGCACGGTTCAATACAGATTCACGATGCTGGGGCACCAAGGGCCGTATAAGGGCGGCCATTGTGTCCACAACTTTAGAATCGGCCACCTCTATCTCTGGGCACGTAGCTTCCAAACGTCGGTGAAATGCCAGAAGGGCTCGATACAAAGATGGTAATTCAGTTGATTGGGGACCTTTGTTTATTTGGCTATCCGGCAAGAAGACACGTAGTGATGGCCCCAGATGGTAACGAGCCAGTGTCTGAGCGGGCACGTCATCATTGCTTAGTATTCGCAATAGAGTGCGGAGGCACAATGTAGAAGCCGTGACGGAAACGTCGGGGAATGCGAAACCGCCTTGATCTCGCGGTTGAGCTAACGCTGGACGCGATAACAATTCTGTGCCACCAGACCAAAAAAATGAACTGATGCAGCTTTGCACTTTCCTGCAGACGTGGAGCGGTGGTTTAACAGAATGGCAAAGGTACCAAAATTTTCCTAGGTACACCGTTTGTGTTAAGTATCGGCGTTCCAAGAGGGGGAATTCGAAGTACCTGGCTGCTTTGATATCATTTAGAAGAGTTTGTACAACGGATGACCAGATGCTATCCTGTATACCAAATACAGTGAAAGTAACTCCGAGTATTGAAATCTCAGGAGACCACTGTAAAGGCGACGTGATGTTGATACGACCGCTGGGGTTGCCAATGAAAAAATACTGGCTTTTAGAAAAGTTTAACCTTGCACCGGAGATAATACCGAAATCATGGAATGTATCAAGAGCATGCTGCAGCGACTGTTCATTATGTACATATAGAGTGATATCATCTGCATATGCAGCGACTTTTACTTGAGTGTTACCGGGTAGAGGTAAGCCACGAATCTGCGGGTGATGTTCAACGGCCCTTAAGAAGGGCTCTATTGCAAGGATAAATAACACTGGGGAGAGGGGACACCCTTGACGGACCCCACGCGTGACTCTAAATGCGTGACTCTCACGGGAATCTAAGTAAAGGGTACTTTCTAAATTGGTGTACATCGCGTTGATAAGGTCAATGAACTTATCCGGGAATCCATATGCATGTAAAACATTTAATATGTAGCCATGTTCTATGAAATCGAAAGCTTTCTCTTGATCTAATGAAACCAACAGTCCTTGCGCACATCGGCTAATGGTGTATTGAATGATGTCACGCGTTAACCACGTATGGGTGTGTATTTCTCGGCCCGGAACAGAACAGACCTGGTGGGGAGCGGTTAATGTTGCAAGAAATGGACTGATTCGGCGCACCAAAATGTTAGCCAAGAGCTTGTAATCTACATTGAGCAGGGTAATAGGGCGCCAATCTTCTGGTTGCGTGGACATTGGGTCTTTCTTGGGAACTAGTGTTATACGGCCTTTGTGGAAAGAAGTTGGAAGTGTAATATCTTGGAAACACTTGCGAATGACGCGTGACATAGTTGGACCAATGATAGGCCAGAACTGTACATAAAACTCTGCAGGAAGTCCGTCAGGCCCTGGGGCCGATCCCTTTTTCATTGAGTCCAATGCGCTTTTGATTTCGTCATCGGATGGCGGTGATAGGAGGACGTCATTTGACATGTTGGAATCATGAGGTAAATCTGTTAGTAGAGGATGCGAAGAAACGGATCCTGGGTAACAGACATTAGTACCAGATTTAGCTATTGACTCAAAGTGTTGGGTGAATTCCTGAAAGTCGCGCGTACCAGCAGAAGCTGGGGTGATAGAGCTCAGCGAGTGGGCAGGCAAGCCTGGTGGACGAAGCAGAGCTCTGCGTGCATACCTTAGCACCTCAGGGTGCGCACAGGGTGCACGTCTACAGCGCCAAGCAGCAGCCGATAGTGAAGAAGCGCGCATAATACGCTGGTACCGTTCAACGAGCTCCTCTTGCCATGCCCGCATTACAGTGGAAGGACAGGGATCTCGATTGGCAATGCGTATCTTCTGGATTAACAATGACGCATCTTTCGATATACGGGTGCAAAGTCCTCTGCCCGACGCACTGCAATGATGCCGCCACTGTTCTTTGAGGCGATCCCAATCAGCTACATCGGCCCCAATAAGCGATGCGCGTAACGCTCGGGATAATTTCTCCGTAGCCTGAGAGTCCTGGAGGACGCGGCAATCGAGACGCCATGGTCTGTGAACCGTTGGCGTCCCCGCTGGCAGGCGGAGAGATAATATAACCGGCCGATGGTCGCTAATGTACACCGGTGTCGGTGGCAATGACATTACCCCGGTGTCGTGAACGTAGGTAATGAGACTGGGGGATGCATACACGCGATCAATTCGGCTGCTCGACGCTGCTCGACGCCAAGTATAGGCATAATTACTGCCATGCACAATTTGATGAATGTCACTCAATGCCAATTGCTGCACTAGACGTTCGAGTTCTCTGGCATTCCAGTTTGACCGGCCGCGACCCGGACCTCGAACATCTGCGTGTGAGTCTAAGACACAATTGAAATCCCCTAAAAGTACCACATGTCGGGAATTTAAAAGGAACGCATCAAGAGATTGGAAGAACGCGTTTGAGTTCTCGCGTGCCGCTGGGGCATACACGGCAACAAATCTTATTCTTAACGAAAAAAAGGTGCAGTCGAACGCAAGCACGCGTCCGAAGGCATCGAAGGAAACATGATGGTCACGTAAAAGACCTCGGTTAAAAATAACGACTCCGACGCCAGTCGAATGCGTGCTGGCGTACGAAAAGAAACAATCAAAATTGAACGCGCGCTTGAAAGCGAGTACATCAGAAAGCTTGAAAAAATTTGTTTCTTGCACGAACAGCAAATCACAGTGCACTGAACGTGCAAAAGCCAATACCTCAGCCTGTTTTTGTGGATTTCGGAAACCTTGAACGTTAAAAGTAATAACTTTTAGAGTAAGAGCCATGGGGAAAATGAAAACATACTATCGGATCACGCTAATGCAGGGGTACCTTTATCAGGTGCGGGAGCCAATGCCCCGCAAGTGGCTGAGTCATTTTTTCCGGCCAGGCGATCCACCGGAGGCTCGGGGCTTCCGGGATCGCGTCGAAGTCCGCAGGGGACTTCTGTCTCTGGTGGGGGCTTCCAAGTCACGAGTAGTGATCCGGGGGCGTTTGGTGTCCGGGTGTTTGAGCGAGGATGGTACAAAGACGTCTCCACTGTCCTGGCTTATGTCACTGGGGCTGGTGTCTTCGTCAATTTGTAGGGGCGCCTCACTCGCGGTGCTGTTGGAGTCCTCGTAGATGCAGGCGTCGTCGTTTTGAGATGTAGACTCCTCGATGACACCTGAACTTGTTGTCGACAGAGCAGCAACGCGAGGAGCCTCAGATGCAATATTCCCATCCGAGACGCCGTCCTCACGAGGCGTTTCGTCTGACGAGGGCTTGGCCTGCGATTCCTCAGAAATGGCCACGGGACGCGGAGAACTTAACTTTTCAGTACCTGGAGGGATTACCAGGCCCGGAATCGTTGAGAACGCAGTGGGCGTCTGGTGCAGCACCGCGAGTGGCACACCCTGGTGGTGGTCGGCCACCACGGCTCGCGCCGACGAATCGTCGCACTTGTTCTTAGATGGCGTTCCTGGTTGAAGTGGAGGGAAATCCTTGGATGCCGCCTCGGAATACGATGGCCTGATGGTGCAGGCCACGGTGGCATGCGGGTCCCCACAACGGCGACACGGCAGCGAGCAGCCTTTCCCGTCGTGGCCATAAACGCCGCACCTTCCACAAAACGGAGCTGTGCAGTTCATGCGGAAGTGCCCACTGTCTCCACATCGACGACACACTCGCTGGATGCCTTTATAGTCACAGGTCACTCGATGGCCCGCGACCTTGAGGTAGTTGGGCACCGGTGACGAAGCCTTCATTTCCATGCGGACGTATCGCGTCCCAGTGGTCACGGTTGGGCGCGATCCCATGAGTCCTCTGGTGATGTGCAGCACCTTCCCGTAGGGAGAGAGTGCTTGTGCGAGGACTTCGCTGGGTACGCGGCACGGCAGGAACAGGACGGTCACTTGGGTCACTTGGGGTCCCAGGGGTACGATGGCGACGCGCTCTCCTCGGATGATAAGGTGCGACGCGTCTACGATTTGGGCCAGTGCGGCCTCACTGTTGACGGTAACTTGGTAGTTCCGGCCTCCAAAGTGCTGAACGCAGTACACTTCTTCGATTCCTACTATTGAAGACGTCGCGTCAACGACGTCTTCGGGACTAGTCCCCTCGGGGACGACTACGTCGAAGGCTAGCGCCTTCTTCGGGGGCTGGCTTGCCATGACGGGCGTCCGCCAGCCCAGAGACGCCGTGAGACGCTAACAACGACGTGAGACGCTAAGACGCTAATGGCGTGGCTTGGGCGTCCCTCGTATGTAACCACCAGTGGCACATACCCGAAATAGGTATAACACTTGACCTCCAAGGTGGTGCCAGTGAGAGATTTCTTCTGTGCGTTGTTTAACAATAAAAAAATAGTGCTCAATGTACATGCCAATGGCTGTTAATGGGGAATGAGAGACATGAGCATTCGGCTTTTAGTCAACGCGCACGCTGCGATCCCCATTAGCAGCCATTGGCATGTACATTGAGCACTATCGGACAAGAAAGGGATGCTACATTATACTCGCTAGGTGTAACCTCCTTAGCTTTAGAAAGGTTTAGCGAGCGTTGAGCCGCAGTGCCATGAATACAATGAACTTGTATATACCATGAATGAACTCAAGGTGGTTAAAAATGAGAAGTAGATACGAAACGCAAGCCGTAAGAAAGTAAAAGCCGAATTCTCCTGTCTCTCATTTCTCATTAGCAGCCATTGGCATGTAAATTGAGCCCTATCTGACAGGGAAAGGTTGCTACGTTATACTCACTGGGCGTAACCTCCTTGGTTTCGAAAGGTTTAGCGAGCGTTTGGTCGCAGTGCCAGGAATACAGTGAACTAGAATATACCATGAACTCGAGGTGGTTAAAGATGGAAAGTGGACCCAAAGCGCAGGCCGTAAGAAAGTGTGCGTGTGCCACCTCTCGTTTAGTCCTTGGAATGTCCGCTGGATGGCGGAGCTTCTATATGGGGAATATATGATAAAAAGATGCGAGATGGTGGGACTTGGAGTGTTGAATAGATGAACGAACGGACACACAAACAGATGCATGGATGGACGCATGAAAGAACGCAGGGACAGGCGAACAAACAGACGCATGGACGGTCACACAGACGGACGCATGGACGGACGAATGCTTCGCCCCACTCTCCATCATTCACTCCGTGGATATGCTGGCATTTTTTTTTTCAACTACTGGCTTATATTTGTGCCAGCTGAGGTGCCGTGTGTTGAGCCAAGCTTAATGATATTAGCTGTTACTATTATTTTTGTACACTTTACTTCACCAGTGAGCCCTTATAAGAACTTTTGCAGTGAACTCTGATGATCTTATTGAATGAAATTGCAGTTTGGACTTCCGTATGTGGCAGTGTAAACTCGCTACTGGGCCGGATGGACACGCCTCTGTCTGAGCCCTATCGGTGTCTTCGTCATATAGTGCGTGCTATGAAAGCAGCCACTCAGAAAATGCTGCTGTGGAAGAACATCAGTGGAAGAGAGAGGTACTTAATAAGCCCATCTAAATGTCCATTGCTCATTATTTATGTGTACCATGTTAGCAATATTTTGCCTAGATACGTGGAAGGGGATCACCCACTGTTGAATATTCATTTGAGGGGGAGGAGCACTAAGTGTGGGGACGAGAGGAGAGCGCACGCATTGGACCGAATGTTTTCTTGGCACAAACGCGTTTCTTATCTGTCTTACTTATTAAGCTTTTGTTTTGCTACACTCTACTGGTGAAGACACCTTTATTCTACACGTACCATCGCATATATGACGTCTTCAGTAGCTGAGTACGGTAAGTAGAGAATATTTATAGCTAATGTAGATTTCAATTAGTAGACATGAATTTGCGCTAAAACAACCACTTTCAACTTCCTCTCTTTCTGAAAAACGCATCAATACCGAGGTAAATTCATGCCTTCATAAGAGCATCGACAGATATCACATTTAAAAACAAATACAGAATATAAACTTAGTTCATATTGTGTATTTGTGTATTTGTTTTGTAGTTCCATTACACAATGTCAATAGAAGCAGACAGAACCAGAGAACTACTGTATTCCTCGCAGCGATCACTCTCGAGGCTTCACGCTTTTGTTAGCACAGTTAGAGAAGCAAATATGACCTCATTCTTATTTCGCATTAGTTCTATATGATGCATTTAACGTCCCCAAACCACCATATGTTTATGAGAGACGCCACAAGGGAGATATACGAAAATTTCGACCAGCTAAGCTTCTTTACAGTGCACCGAAATGTGAGCATATGAACCTACAGCATTTTCGCCTTCATCAAAAATGCATCCGACGCCGCCGGGATTTGATTCCGCGACCTGCGAGTCAGCAGTGGAGTACCCCAGTCACTAGACCACAGCGGCGGGGCCTCATTTGCTATAATCGCAGCTACATTCAATAGGTTATTGGAGGTGTAAGAAAGCAAGAAAGGCGGAGGGGTCAACCTGTAAACGTAAATTCCTATTGAGAAAACCATACGACTGCGGCATTCCGTGGAACAGTGCTTTCAGCTGAAATCCACCCTGCATCTTTTCTTGTTCTCTTGTTCTTTCCGAAGTTCGTTGGCATCCGGAACGGTCCAACAAGAGGTGCATCTCGCAACCACTGAAAGTCGCCTTTAGCATTAGACTTTTGCAAATTAGAAGTTTTCTTTGTGCACTCGACATTCGTGTTAAGTGTGCGTCGTGCTACCATGGAATGTTAAAGATGATAGTCTTTCTTGGGGACCTTCGACGCAAAAATTTTGGTTGGCCTGCGTGTACATTTGTCTGTGTGTCCGCCCTTAACGGTACCCTAAGCGGCACCAAAATGACCAATAGATACTCCAAACGGCCGACCCCATCCGCAGCGCCCAAAATCTTGCTCGGGACGAGCGGCATACCGAACTACTTCTCATAGTGGTACTTATGCAAAAGCTTCGCCCTCGTAGCTTTCCTTTCGTTGCATATAAATGTTCTCCGCGAGTCTATTATTATGGAAGCATTCAGTCAATGCCAGCTAGCCCAAATAATTGCATTACCGTATCATGTCAAGGTTGGACTCGTCGTATCTTATGGAACACCACCGCGGAGCATGGAAAAAGATATGGGTTAATAATGTACTAATATTAAATGCGAAGCATTTCTCACCAAACTTCGGCGACTTTGTATCTATCTATCTATCTATCTATCTATCTATCTATCTATCTATCTATCTATCCGTCAACAACTTTTAGCTCTCCTGGCTGTTTTTAGATGGCATTCGCATGAACGTAAATCAAAGAGAGGGTCAAAAAACATTCACTCCTCCAAGTCTCACACATCTGTTTGGCTGGTCCATGAAGGCTACTGCAGTTATGAGTGAGTAGACGAATAATATAAATGTGAGCTCGCGGGATCGAATCACAGCTGTGGCGGCTGCATTTCTGATGGAGGCGAAAATGTTGAAGGCCCGTGTGCTCAGATTTGGGTGCACGTTGGTCGAAATTTCCGGAGCCCTCCACTCTGGCGTCTCTCATTATCATATGGTGGTTTTGGGACGTTAAACCCCACATATCAATCTATCGTTAGGGACACAGCAATGTTGAAGTTGAGTAGACAAGACGAATAATTTGAGTAGATAAGTATCTATCTATCTATCTATCTATCTATCCTCCTACGACTTTTACATCTCATAGCAATTTCGACACTGGTATCAATACCGAATTTGGTATGGCGTAACATGACTGTATGAAGAACATATTTGACTAGTCATGACATAAAAATCATGATATGTATGTCATCAATGTCATGATTTACATTTCATGGTCCTGCAGCTCTTCTGGTGGTCTCGTTCACATGGTATGTTGCGAAACTGGTATGGTATGACATGATTGCATGGCGAACACAAGTTACAGACCCTAACATGGAACTCGTGACATGCGTGTCATGTAACAACATGACTACATGCTACGCTCATGATGCGCTCGTGGCCGTTTCGATAGCGTCACATATACCAAATTTGGTATGACAGTACGTGAATGGTTGACGAAGGTATGTGACTGGTGCAAACATGGTAATCACGACATTCGTGTCATGTAACAACATAACTACATGCCACACTCATGATGCGCTCTCGGCCGTTTCGCTAGCTTCACATGTACTAAACTCGGTAGTACGTGACGCGGACAGATGACATAGGTGAATGACACATCCAAACGTGATATTCACGACATGCATTTCATGTAACAACATGACTACATGCCATACTCATGATGCACTCGCGGCCGTTTCGCTAGCTGCACATATGCCAAATTTGGTATTACTTGACGTCAATGGATGACGAAGGTATGCGACTGGTGCAAACACGATAATGATGAGATGCGTGTCATGTGAAAACATGTCTACATGCCACATTCAAGGCGCCAATGCATTTCGACGTGACGCGGTGCGCGTGCTCGCCAGCGTTCATTTTGTCACGTAACGACCACGTTGCCACGCCAGGCACCACCGGTCCTGCCATATACTCGCAGGCACGCGCTTCGCTGCGTTGCTTTAACGCATGCGCGTTTCAGCGTGTCCGGCATCCCTCCGTCATGAAAAGAGGGAGACGCAGTGTTTTCTGGGTAACGCATCGGCGCGAATTTCACGCCGGTTGCCGTCGGGCCGCGCCGACGGACGCTGGTCGCGTCGGTCGCGCCTAGCATCAGACTCTAGAGTGCTCGCGTTTTGTTAACATATCGTCGCTCTGCCCAGCGTGTGCGCGCGTCAACGCAGCATTAAGGTATATTATGCCATTCATGATGCGCCCGCGGCCGCTTTACTAGCTCCACATATACCTAATTTGGTGTTACATGACGTCAATGCATGACAAAATATATGACTGGTGCAAACATAATAATCCTGACACGCGTGTCATGTAAGAACATGACAACATACCACGCTAATGCTGCGCTCACGGCCGTTTCGCCAGATCTACATTTACTAAATGTGGTATCACGTGACGTGAATAAATGGCGAAGGTAAACGATACGTCCAAAAGTGATAATTATGACATGGAGGTCATGTACGGCATCATTTAACTCCACCTCTTAACGTTGCCCTCATTTCAAAGTGACATATCAACATTTCTCATTCGTGCATCGCATATCAGTGGTTGCCGCTGTACGTGGGACCTGCCAATTTTTCACCTGAAATAATATAAAGTAAGTAAAAGTCACCCTCAGAATATAAAACACACCTACAATAGTAGATTTGGGTGTGAATTCAGTCAGTACTAGAGGCAAAATATTGTGGTAATCAAGATATTAGGCTGTCACGTTTTTGAAGGATATGGCTGGTAATATTCGGAAGATTTGCGGTGTTGTATTGTTTTGGAAGAACCAGTTCTCAGTAAAACTCGTCCATTGCGCTATGACATAACGATTCGTGTTTCGTTTGCGCCCGGGACGGCTCAGTGCTCTCCCTTAGTAGAGTACCCTGTACTCTAAATCGTTACTCCCCTTCTTCTAATCCCTCCCCCCTATTGTGAGGCAACAGCTGTTGCTTTTAGCGGGACGGCTGAGTGCTCTCCCATAGTTTAGTACGAAGTACTCGAAATAGTCAAACTTTAAATGCAAAGCATTTCTTAGTGAACTTCGGCTACTTTGCGCGTATCTTTCTATCTATCTATCTATCTATCTATCTATCTATCTATCTATCTATCTATCTATCTATCTATCTATCTATCTATCTTGCCGCCTACTACATTTAGCTGTCCTGGCTGTTTGGATAATGATATTAATACCAAACTTGCCATGGTATAACATGACTGTATGACGAGCATATTTGACTAGTGATAACATGAAAATCATTACATGTATGTCATGAATGTTATGATTTACATTTCATGTTCTTGCTGCTCTCGCGGTGGTTTCGTTCACATGAAATGTTGCAAAACTGGTGTGATATGACATGATTGCATGGCGAACACAAGCGACAGACCCTAACATGAAAATCATGATATGCGTATCATGTAACAACATGACTGCACACCACGCTCACGCTACGCTGGCGGCCGTTTTGTTAGCTTCACTTATACCAAATTTAGTATTACGGGACGTGAATGGATGAAAATGGTATGAGACTGGCGCAAACATGAAAAACATGAGATGCGTATCATGTAACAACATTACTACATTTTACGCTCATGATGCGCTCGCGGCCTTTTCGCTAGCTTCACATCTGCCAAATTAGATATTATGTGACGCGAACGGACGACATAGGCAAATAAAACCTACAAACACGATAATCACGACATTCGTGTGATGTAACAACATGACTACATGTTACACTGATGATGCGCTCACGGTCGTTTCGCTAGCTTCGCATATGTGAAATTTGGTATACGGGACGTCAACGGATGACGAAGGTATGTGACTGGTGCAAATATGACAATCATGAGATGCGTATCATGTGACAAGATGACCACATGCCACAGTCGAGGCGCCAATACAATTTGACGTAAAATGGCACGCGTGCACGCCGGCGTTCGTTTCGTCGCATTACGCCGGCATTGCCACGCGTGGCGCCCGTCCTGCCTTAAGCGCGAGACAGACGTGCGATTTTCTCTGTGATTCGGCGTGCGGTGCGACGATGCGACTGCCGGAGTGGTGACGTTTCGTGACGTTTCGTGACGTATCATCGCGTGGCACCGCCCCATAGCCTATGCGGCGAACATCAAACCGGCCAGATATTTTTGTCGCAGCATCGCACCGTCGCGTGACAGCAGCCAATCACCGCGCGAGCATACGAGTGGCGTCATGATGCTAGTGGTGCCATCTCCCTGTCACCGCTCCCATCACCCGTGGTCCAAGGCTCTAGGCGAGTCGATGGAGCGATGCGAGCGTGGATTTGCTGACATCGCCGACTGTGGCGTCGTGACAAACATCGAGTACATTTCCCTGGTGACGTTATATTATTCCGAATTGAATAAAGTGATGCTTGAAGTATGCCTTTTCTGCACGACAACGCCCGTTTTGAAACCGCTAGCAAGATCGGAGATCGTGAGCAGCGATGCAGTCGTTTCACAGGTAAACACAGCTACCGGCGTCTCTGCGCTGGCTCGCTTCGCTTCCACCTTTTCTCTTCACATCGATGGCATCGATAAAGTAATCATGTATGCTAACGCATTACATACGAGTGCAATGCTTGATAGTGTTGTCAAAAACAAGCGCTCGATGATGAGCTCACGTGTGAACGGCGTAGGCGACGGCCGGCGCCCCGCCATGCTAGGCCTCCTTGTCGGAGTCGTGAATAATCAGCTGTTACCGCGGTTGCGACGTGATTGTCGTTCACGAATGCGATTTAGTAATTATTTTTTGTGGAACGACACGTGGCTGTGCAATGTTGTTTGTCTTGAGCCTCATTACGAGGATACCAAGTCGTTCGACCCTGCATGCCGAGGCGCCGCATGGGGGCGGGGTCTGCCGCTGATAGCTCCTTCGCCCTCGTGTGTCCCGAAACGTCGCATGCGGCACGCCGCAGCATGCGACGCCGCACGCCACATTGCACGGAATATCGCACGTCTGTCTCGCGCCTTATACTCGCCGGTGCGCGCCGCGCTGCGTTGCTCTGACCCATGCGCGTTTCAGCGCGTTCAGTGTCCCTCCGTCACGAAAAGAGGCTGATGCAATGCCCTCTGGGTAACGCATTGGCGCGAAATGCCGCATGTCACATTTCGTGCCGGTTGCCGTGGGGCCACGCGGTCGCGCCTGGCATCACACTATAAATTCCTCGTGTTTAGCTACCGTATAACGTCGCTGTGCCCAGCGTGCGCACGCATCAACGTTATGTTGGAGTATATTAGGCCCTTTATGATGCACTCGCTGCCATTTCGCTTGCTCCACTTATACCAAGTTTGTTGTAACTTGACTTCATAAGATGACGAAGTTATATTACTGGTGCAAACTTGATAATCATGACACACGTGTCATGTAAGAATTTGACAACATACTACGTTCATAGCGTGCTCGCTGGTGTTCCACTAGCTTCACATATAGTAAATTTGGCATCACGTGACGTGAATACATGACCAAGGTAAACCACACATCGAAACACAATAATCATGGCACGGAATTCGTGTACGGCATAATTTACCTCCACCTTGTAACGTTGTGGTGATTTGAAAGTACCATGTCAACTTTCCTCCTTCGTTCTTCGCTATCATTGATTCCCGCTGTTCATGGGTTCTGCCAATTTTTTTTATTTTACCCTTGCACAAAGCACTAGCATTCTACATTTGTTTTGGTTTCTCCGAAACTAGGCATTTGGGCATTGTTCAAGTATACTTAAACGAGAGTCGAAATGCCTTCTGAAACACAGTGTCACCGCGAGTGGCGTCAACTTGAAGCGATGCAAAAAATCCTCATTTGATTACGTCCTAAGTTTTCACGTGACGATATCCCAGTCCCACATAGGGACCGGCATGACACGGTGTCACCAAATAGTCAAGTACACAATATTATAGAAGAATGGGGGCGTGGGTAGTAGAAATATAAATGGCGCGAAAGGCAAACTGTAACGCGTAAAGTCAAAGGGAATGAGAGACACATTCGTGAGATTGGTGTGCATGCCGGGCTGTCACCGTCGAAGATGAGTCCATTAAGCATAGACCGTATGCTGGCGGTCGCAAAGGAACGTGGGGGCTTCACCCAAAGGAATATGGCTCTTTTCATTGCCTGAAGGGTAGACAGTGCAGAAGAAATTTGATGTGTTTATGAAGGAAATCGAAAGTATTTCAGCAACGCCATTTCTCTTCCCTGCGCGTTGCCCCACCGTGGTGGTATAGTGGCTAAGGTACTCGGCTGCTGACCCGCAGGTCGCGGGTTCAAATCCCGGCTGCAGCGGCTGCATTTTCGATGGAGGCGGAAATGTTGTAGGCCCGTGTGCTCAGATTTAGGGTGCACGTTAAAGAACCCCAGGTGGTCGAAATTTCCGGAGCCCTCCACTACGGCGCCTCTCATAATCATATGGTGGTTTTGGGACGTTAAACCCCACATATCAATCAATCTTCCCTGCGCGTACAAGGATCATGGCGTAGCGGCGATTCACACAGGCTCCACCATGCTTACTTGTTTCTGTAGATATTGCGTGCGTGCTTCGAAGCGTGCAGCCGACGTAAGGGCCCGTAAGGTGAACGTGAAGGTATACGTGCGTCCGTACAGCTACGGGCCGCTAAGAACAGCTAAGTCGGTGTTGCGGCAAGGTCTACACTGGCCAGATAGGGTGCTGCTTTGATGACTGACTCAAGTAAGACAAAAGAAATACGAATAATAAGAAGAGCAGTCACCTCGTTAACCGCTGCATGGCGTCCTCGCATAACGAACCACGATTCAAATTTTCGACAATCCTGGCCAACGAACGGCTCGCGAAATGATGGAAGCATTTTTCTTTAACAAAGCCCGTGCAAAGGCCATGAGCGACACTTCATTTGCACTGAACAGTGCTAAAATTTTATTCCTTTCACGCCTAGTGTGCACGTTAGGAAATTAAAAAAAAGGCCGCGTTACGCTGTGGTGAAGTAATCGCGCCTTCGAAACGGGAAGGTTCTATTACCAGTTCCAAACTCGAACAACAGTTATGGGCTGTCCAGCGTGCCCACGATACTGAAGAGAGACTTTATTTTCCTGTTAGGACGTGGCAGTGTTCAGCCACGTGCTTTAACGTGCGTTAAGGTGGACCTAATAAAGTTCATTCGTTCGTCATCCATCCATTTCCTAATCGTTTAGACTATGCGTCTGCACAGCTTCTCGATGTGTAAAGCTTTGGATGTACACCTTCAATCAATTCGGTTGTTGGCGTGCGCCTGCGCTAGTCTGTTCCATTTTATGTGTCCTGTCTTGCTACGCAACTCTCGATGTTGTTAATAGAATACGATAATGGTGAAACCATTTTCTTCTAGGACCGTACTGAAGAGAATTTTGTTCAGCAAGCGCCTCTGTGACGTCCTTTTTAGGTGAGGGAGCGGACACTTTAGCCTTCAGAGGTACCGCAGACGCAAGGGTCTGGAACAGATGTGCTTTGCTACACTACACGATCTACAAGCCGTGTGCGCTACGTTGTGTGTCACGAAAAAAAAAGGCTGATCCCACGTACAGTGGGACTCAATGATACGCGAAGCACGAATGAGGAGGGTTAGTATGTCACTTTCAAATCACCAGAACGTTACGAGGTAACGGTAAATTATGCTGTAAACGACATCCATGTCATGATTATCATGTTTGGACGTGTCGTCCACCTTCGTCATCAATTCACGCCAAGCCATGTCAAACTTAGTATATATGGAGGTATCGAAAAGGCCGTGAGCACGCTATGAGCGTGGCATGCTGTCATGTTCTTACATGACACGCGTCTCATGATTATCATGTTTGCACCAGTCATATACCTTCATCATTCATTGACGTCTTGTAACAACAAATTTCTTATATGTAGCGCTGGAGAAACAGCCTCCAGTGCACCATGAAGGGCCCAATATACTCCAACGTAACGTTTACGCGAGCGCACGCTGAGAACAGCGGCGCTACGTTAACAGAACGCGAGCACTCTATAGTCTGACGCTAGGCGCAACCGGCGCGACCATGGCGTTCGTCGGCGCCGCCCGACGGCAACTGTCGCGAAATGCGATATGCTGCATTTGGCGCCGATGCGTTACCATGACAGCACTGCGTCTGCCTCTCTTCGAGATGGAGGGACGCTGGACGCTATGAAACACGCATGCGTCAAAGCAACCAAGCGCGGCGCGCCCGCCTGCGAGTATATGGAAGGACCCGCGCCTGGAGTGACAATGCCGGTGTGACGCGACAAAACGAACGCCGGCGCGGACGCACGACGGGCCACGTCGACGTTTATTGTCACCTTGACTGTGGCATGTAGCCATGTTCTCACTTGACACGCATCTTATTATTATCATGTTTGCACCAGTCACATACCTTCGTCATCCATTGACGTCACGTTATACCAAATTTGACATATGTGAAGCGAGCGAAACGGCCACCAGCGCATCATGAGCGTGGCATGTAGTCATGTTTGCACATGACACGCATCTCATGATTATCATGCTTGCACCTGTCAGATACCTTCGTCGTCCATTCATAAACCCTAATACCAAATTTGGTATATGTGACGATAGCGAAATGGCTGCGAGTGCATCATGAGCGTGGCATGTAGTCATGTTGTTACATGATACGCATGGCATCATATTCATGTTAGGGTTTCTTGCTTGTGTTCGCCATGCAATAATGTCATACCATACCAGTTTTGCAACATGTCAAGTAAACAAAACCACCGCAAGAGCATGCAACAAAACCATGAAATGTAAATCATGTCATTCATGACACACATGACATTGTTTTCATGTTATCACTAGTCAAATATAATCGTCATGCAGTCATGTTATGCCATGCCAAGTTTCGTACTGATCCCATTATCGAAACGGCCAGGAGAGCTAAAAGTCGAAGGCGGCTATATTAGATAGATAGATAGATAGATAGATAGATAGATAGATAGATAGATAGATAGATAGATAGATAGATAGATAGATAGATAGATAGATAGATAGATAGATAGATAGATAGATAGATAGATAGATAGATGCACAAGAGTTAGTAATTCCCACAATCTCCTACAGTGGGTATGCGCCACATATAGGATGAAAACAAGATGGAGCTTTCTAAAGAGTTTGAAGCTCTTGACGGTGCTCGTTGCGCAACTGGCATTATGCGACACCTGATTGTTCCTTTGCTGTTCCAAAACGCTTTATTACTCAATATAACGTTATTCCTTTCCCAACATCAAGACTGCCTAAGAACAATTTTCGAATAAGTTGAAAGTACCAGCGTGGCTCAGTGGGATCAAGAATGTCAGGCTACCACTTCTATGAAGATGCTCGGCCTGCATGAACTTACTTTAGATAGAGAGTGTTAACTGGTTCGTCAAAATTTATAAGGCAGTACCAGAACCATCCAAGGTGCTTTCAAAAGTAGAGCCGCTGGTGACATTACGCGAATATTAACATGACGACAACAGCTTGGTGCTGGTCGACAATTCAAATTATATACCGTGTACGTTTGGTGGTATCGAGAATCAAGGTCTCTGATGGGGACATTTTCCTTAGAGTAGCCACAAGACGGCTTTAAGCTCTCCCATAGTAGAGTACCGAGTACTCTAAATCTTTAACCACTTTTTCTAAACACATTATGACAAATGTAGGCTGTGCATACGCTTTTTACTGAAGCCACTAATCGTAAAAAAAAGAAACCAGTGGCTCAGTGATAGAACACTCAACTGGCCCGCAGAGGATGCGGGTTCAAATGACTTTGTGTTGTTGGTATTTTTGATTTATTGAGTTTTTTTCTCATTTCGTGCAATAGTGGAGACGGGAATTGGCGGTGGCTGCAGCGCCAGAAAATTACGGCGCGCTCATGAACCGTGTTGTGATCTCATAACAGCTTTTGCTGTGAAAAACAAATGTGGTTTAGGGAGCGCGTGCACGCGTGATTTGAGAAACGCCTGTTTCCGTTCCCTATTACTGTTTGTACTACCGATGGTGTTCAAGGGCAGGCAAGTTAACCTGAATGCAAGCATGCCAGAACATTGCATTGTGTCTATCTTCAAGTTTCAAGTGTTTTTCTCTTATTTATTTTTTACTCTCCCTTTCTCTTTCAACTCCCTATTCCCCAACCCCAGTGTAGGGTAGCATACCGGGTACTAGCATCTGGTTAACCTTCCTGCCTTCCTTATTTCTCGTTTCTCTCTCTTTCTCTCTCTCAAGTTTGGCATATTAAAAAGCTCCAATAAAACACCTGATTACTGCAGTTGTCTTTTGCTGCATGGTAACTTTATCCATGTATATCAGGATAGCCAGTTTCTTCTAAGTTTAGTTCTCTGAGAATGTTATATTTGTAATGTGTTGCTAACATGTACACTGAACCATAAAAACGTGTCTCCAAATCCAGTTTTCGTATATATAACCTTCTAAACGTTTTAACGATGTGAGCGAGCAAAATAGAAATCAACAACAGGACAATAGGACACACTACTTTCCGAGAAACACGAACGCACGGAAGCCCCGTCTCCGTAGCCCTCGCTCCAGTGTCAAAATAAGTTGTTGCTGAGTGTAATAAGGTGAGCGAGAGAGAACAAGAACCGCACACTGCGGGCGAGTACTGCAAAAACCGCCTCTCACTGTTCTCTCTTTTTCCGTCTCCCAATGAGCGGCCTTGCTTTCTCGCTCCGGGAGTGGCAATTTTCTCGCTCTCCCCCTGGGCGAGGCAAACGAGAGCAATACAGCTCATTGATCGAGAGAGGCTTGTCGCTCAGAGAGTGAGGAGAAAGGACGAGAGAATCAACAATCATTGGGTGAGTGAGAACCACCACTGAGTGAGTCACTCAGTGAGCCGTCTGCCAGATAAGTGCTGGTCACTTTCAGTGAGCCGAAGATCACTCGTTCCTAAAAAAACAAAAAAAACACTCCAGAGATCTGGTTCGGTCCTGAACGAACCATCTATAATTTTTTCCACAATGGCGGATACGCACAAGCCTGCACAACAGGCTCGCACTCCTTCCTGACTTCATGAGGCGGACTGCTGACGACCCCGTCTTCCGCCAACAATACTGAGTGATTGAGTGGGGCTATATTTATTTTTTTTGTCGCAGAGGTAATAGGCTGTTGCACTTCGGTAGTCTGTGCTGGGCCTCTTTAAGCGAGCGACTATAGGCGAATCGATACAGCATTCGCTGCATTGAGTCGTGAGAATGAAAACTGCACCAAAAACTAATGAGACTGCAAAATTTGTTGGACGACCCTTATAGAAAGAGAGAGAGAGACGAGTTGCGACTTATTCACCTGGTGTTTACGCCGCCTGTGCTGCTGCGATACGGGTTCAAGAGCCTGACAGCAAGGTTCCTCGTCCTGCGTACAGAGAACACCAAGAAGTTTGCAAGTAGCTTATTTTCCCACATAAGAAAGTTTGTTCGCACTTTATTCTCCCGTCAGTGCCTCCTTGACGTACTATGCCACTCTGTACCATAGCGTTCCGCGAGAAATAAGGAGTCTGACATGCTAGCCGGAGCTGGAAAGGCGTCGTTCGCGTGATCGGAGCCTTAATGAAGTGGCGCGAAACGTTAATTAAGGAGAAGGCAAGAAAGAAGGCGCCTGAGTAATCCCCAAAGGGGTAAGAAAGCCAAAGGTACTTGGCGTTTCTCTTCTCACGCCATCGACCTCCGCCATAGTCATCCGCCTCCGCCCTGACATGCGAAGGAACTTTGTTTTGCTGACAGTGCTTTTTAAGCGAATAAATGCAAGTACACGAAACTAGGACATGCAATGGGTTGGTGCACGGCTGTTCCTAAACAATATTTGGTAGAATAAAGTACGTCTGACTGCCTACCTTGTCGTGAAAAATATGCAGCTGCAGTAGTTGCTTATTATTCTATATTGAATAAATATTATGACTGGTGGCAGTTGCTGTAGTAAATCGTGGTATTTGTCCAATATGTTAAGTTGCTGAACCTAACTAAGTGCGTGACATTAACTTCGTATTGGCGTCATCTGTATGATAATATATGATTATGGGTAAGTGATCGCTCCCGATTAAATCATCCTGCCCCTCCCGCTGAAATAGCTGCGAAAATGTGCTCCAGATAAGGTTTAGTAATGTCTCTGCTTAGTAAACTGTGTGTTTGGGGCGTATTCAAAATCATAAGCCCATATTCCGAGGCACCCTGCCTGATGTGCCTGCTGTGAGGGCTGCATTTGTCAGGTCCCCATGCCGACATGCTGAATATTGAAGTCTCGGCACAACACTAAGGCATCTTGAGGATTAATCTTCCTAACGTGCGAGAGATCAAGCTGAGATCAACCAAAGCCTTATTGGCTTTATTTCTGGTGTATTTAGGAACCACGCATAAGCACAGAAAAATTGTACGCTGCGATGGGACTTCCAGCCAGGAACCGACAACGCTAAGAGCCGTTGTGCACTACGTTTACATATATTCTGACTTCATGTGTGCAGTTCCCCGTCCCAGCTACAATACCGTCTTCGTGGATGTAGCTAGTTCTCGAATCTGGGCGTAGCCGTCATAGCCCAATATATTGAGCGCAGGACCGTTGTCTTCTTGAAGGTAATTACCAATGGACTTCCCATAGTAGAATACCAAGTGCTCTAAATCGTTAACCACCTTTTCTAAGCACCAACGGGCTGGTGTCGTCTGTCTTGCTGAAAAGCCAAGTGTTCATGCCTGACTCCTTGCTACGAAGTGAATGGCGATTCCATTGCAAGACAGTTGTCCGTGCCGATGGTTTTCAAAAGATAGCCATGGTAAGATTTTGTTGCATGAGGAGCCATGAAGTTTGACGGTACCGAAGGTACAGGTGTTTATCACAAGTGCTAATGCGTATGTCGTCGAAGTTGTGCCAAGAGGGAGCATGCCGAAAAGCGTGATGTGCTCCGTCGTAGTTCGGACGCATTTTTCAATGACCCGGCTATTGAGCTGTTTAACTCTTTCATGAATAGACTTCTTTGAGTCATACGGTGTTCTAGTCACCGCTACAGAGTTCTTGGAGTGTCCTTGGGGCGAGAGGACGAGAATAGTCAATTGTTATCGGAAGCCCAATCTGAATGAGCTACGCCCCTTCGAAGATGCTACGCCCCTCAACCCGAGGAAGGCTGCTGCAGCGCGCAGGTGTTGAGCTTGAGGAACGTGTTATAACATTGCTAGAACCAGTAGGCTGTCCGTTCGCTCGTTTAGCTACATCCGCGTAGGTTATGATCCCGCTGTCTTCTGACTGTGCAGCTAGAGGGGGCTGCTGGCCCGGTGTAAAAAGACTGGTGTGTTGGTTTGATTATCGATGTAGGAAAACCTTGGGTCACCAAAGAGTGCCACTGATGCTCCTGCATGTTCCTTTTCTTCCGTGACCTTCTGGCAGCCGGCTTGCCTTCTTGTTCAATTTCTTGTGTACTTGTCTTTCTGGAACACCTGAGGCACTTCTGGGCTTGGGCACTGCTTGAACTCTTCGTGTTGCCGCAGAGCGCATCTCGAACGTTTGTATTATTTCTTTTTCATTTACAGTATACTGCAGTCACAAAGGGCCATGTGGGTGGGAAGTTATACAGTTGCAATTTTATAAACACGGGTGAAGCCGTAGGGCACACAGACTAAAAAAACAGAACAAAGAAAAGCTAACGGATTATATCGAAGTATTTTAAGAACAACATTCAGTGTAACTTGGCTAGACAACAAAATATTATAGTTTGCAGGATATACTGACGCATATATAAGGTTAAAAAACAGATCCTCACCCTCCCGCTCTTAATACCCCCATGATCAAGTGCAAAAAATATGAAAGCTGGCAGTTGCAGAGAAAAATCAAGCGAAAAGCTGTCCACGAAGTATTTGGGGTCTGTAAATACAGTATCTGCAATTTATGAAGTAACACGTACTTCAATAAAAACAATACAAAACGACGAAATAAAAGAATGAAGCAAAGAAAAAGAGACAGAAGCAGTCATGTGAACATTCTGTAGTTTAGTGCATTTCTAGATGGGCAAGTACGGCACTTTCAAAGTATTGCAGATTCCAAAGAAACTATACATCAAGGCAGTGAATTCCAATCAGAAAGGGTTTACGGGAAAATAAAGAAAACTTGAAAATATTAGTCTGTGTTTGATACGAAAGTAGCTTAGGTACATATGGATTTGGCGACGTGCGTGACAAAACTGGCTGCAGATACGCTTGCGCATTCGCACGAAGGCTCCTGCGATGAAAGAAAAAATAAAACTTCAAGTCTTGATATTTTACTTATGTGCTCTAAATTTGGAATCCTATTTGCAAGTATTAATGATGGCTGTTTTTATATTTGTTGATTATGAAGCGTACTGCCTACCTATGCGCCATCTCGAGCCTATGCTTATCATTTTATGGTGTGGAGACTGCAAACTCTGCTCGCGTATTCAAGTTCAAGCAAACGAAAGGTTTTGCAGGCGAGCAGCTTTGCATCACGGGGCGCGTGGCTGAAATATTCGGGCGTTGCTCCTTGTGATGTCCTATCTTCCGTCACGTGTGTCAAACGGCCACTTATGCACGATACGGGAAACACGGATCGTAAATAACCCCAAGCTGACCTTCAAATGTGAACATGGCAATACCATTATCACTAAGTAGACATGCCTGCCGGATTTTTTCTGTGATCCTTAAAAGGAAAAGAACATAAAAGTGAGCCCTGTAACTGTCTGCGTCAGAGTGCGACACCTCAAAGTAGCTCACGAGGGAGGGGGGGGTTAAGGAGGGATTAAAAGGATAGGATTAAAAGGTATATATAAAGAGAGGAAGGAGAGAGCCAAGCGCAGGAATAGTGAGCGACGGAAGTAAAGAGGACAAAGGAAAGATGAACATGGTCGCAGGAGTTCGAGGAAGGGGCACCACTCGGCGAGAGCTCTTGTCGGCGTCAGGAGATTGCGTAGGGAGAGCCCAGTCGGCCAGAGCTGCGCTGTCGCTGGAGATCGTGGAGGCACAACCGGTGGGCACGAAATGCAGCGAGCTAGTCCGCAGGATTTTTCACTTACGGCAGTGCAATGAGTTCATGAGTTCCTCGGAAGTCATGTACCCAGCGTTTCGAATAATGTCTCTTATTAGATTGCAATTAAACGTTTCGTATGCTTCAAATGACCCTTCCTTTTCGCCAATTGGCAGAGACGCTATCACTCAGAAGGGCGGTGCACACCTCCGATGCAGCCGCGTCGACATTGAGCTGCTTGCTATGACCTGAATAGCGAACTCTTAACTGCGGCAGTCGGCCTTCCTCAGAGACTTTGAGATGAGTTGAAATGCGGCGAGAGAATAGTCTGTACAATTGTATGAACTGCTTCTCCTTGATGTGGCACTTAGACTGAAAGATAACGGCGCGCTGATAAAGGCGTGGGGAAATAAGATGGGCATCATCGCGACCGCCACACGGTACTGCTGCTTTCGGCGATAGCCGACTGGTGTCCAACCATCCTTTTCATTTCGGTAACGAATGGAAACAGCGAGGGTGGGGCGTGCGCATCTCGCGTGGGAGTGACCCCTGAGCATGCTAGTGTGCTGTCATTCGGGCGTGGACAAGACAGAGCATCGCACACGTTTCTTTCTGTTCGGTGCGGTAGAAATTCTGAGAGCTTGATGAGAGTTGTCAGACTTGCTTTCAATGCTACTCCGTTCCTCGAGCTCCCAGAGGGAGGCGGATGGGTTGGTGTCTGGCAACAGCAGTACCGTTGATGGCATGGTAACGGCAGCCGAGTTATTCGGTATAGTCGGCGGTGTCACCGAGACACTTAGGTTGTTGAAGCCTGTAGATCCATATATTCAGGTAAGTACACGTCAGTGGCGAGCATGGAGGGCTCCGGAGAGGCTATGAAAGCACACACCTTGACGGGTTGATACTAGCAGCAATGGCCGCCGGCACGAAGTCAGGCGGTGATGCCGCCTACAAGCTCAGAGAAAGATGCCTCAGATATCAGCTGCCTAAGCTTGTAGATAAGGAGCGAAAAAATGGCACCGTATCTGCATGTAACCTGCACATGTCGTCGAAAGACGATAGTCTTGCGTGTGGAGAGAGTGAATAAAGCATTTATTTGATGTTCTGCGCAAGAAAATCGGTGAATGATATTCTCGAGGCGCTGTGTTAGAGT
This sequence comes from Rhipicephalus annulatus, assembly GCA_013436015.1. Classification (NCBI taxonomy): domain Eukaryota; kingdom Metazoa; phylum Arthropoda; class Arachnida; order Ixodida; family Ixodidae; genus Rhipicephalus; species Rhipicephalus annulatus. The sequence continues at coordinate 1,136,781 of WOVY01014650.1, forward strand.
GCCTCGAGCGTGCAGCGAAGGCGAACAAGCGCATCAAGTCACGTCACACGTGAGACATTATCGCCATCTGGCATTTGTCTTAGAAAACACAGCGCGTGGCTTTGAGATGGGTGTGCGCACCCATGTCAGAGGTGATAAGGTGTAGAACGCAAGGCGACGAATAGGTGCCACCACCGTTTTGTTTTAGCAAAGCGTAGGAAACACTCGCCTTTCCGTGCGAGCGTTTCATGGTCAGCGCAGCGTGATAAGTGCTACGGTCCTTAATATTACTTATGTATGCCTTTGCAAGTAAGATACGCACATGTAGAATATATACGTGTTGTTATGGTGCCCTAGACATTCGCAGTAACTGCTTTTTCATTGACAATTGCACAAGCATGAACGCTCAGCCTTGAGCAACATAGGTGGGTGCTGCGGACGGGGTCGGCCGTTTCAAGTACTCGATGCCGTTAAGAGTAGACAAACAAACAAATATACAGACAGACCAAAATTTTTGCGTCGAAAGTCCTTAAGAAAGGCTATCGTCTTTAAAAGAAGCTAGCACAACAGCACCTGTGGCGATGGCTTGAGAGCTGAGCGCCGTCCAAGTAGTTGATATCCTCGGAACGCGCTCAAGCCACGTTCGCTCATATCTAATGCTGGCGGGTGAAAAAAAGGAAGTTTTCAGGTGAGCAGCTAGCCGCGTAGTATCCTTTCGTTCGGCGAACAGGTTTCACACATGCTAGTTTGGTCGTAAAACACAAATTTTTCTTGTTTTGTTCGTTTGTTTTTTTCAAGAATGCAGCAACGTCTCACTTAATATTTCACATCTTTTTGCCCTAATTTGACCTACTATTGTACAATGTGGGCCTGGATTGATTGTGAAAAGCTAACATAGCATACGCACCTATGCGTTTTAGAAACTTCACGGGATTCAAACGCTACAAAGAATGCCTACACATTCTCCATTTTGCCCTCGTTCATGGTATCTTGTACCTTCCTCGATGGATTGATAAATTAGTCAGAGAGCTCATGAACTCGCCCAACTTGCATGGAAACGTCAGTCCGATGTGCGAAAAATAACCAATCAATCAATCATTCAAATGTAGTTCCTTTCAATAGGGGAAATACAGTAATGAAAGCACAACACAGTCCAGACCCCCTTACAGGTTGGCGGACATTAAAGAAATTATGGACCATTCCCCCTGAAGGAAATACTGATAGGAAAGCTAAGCAGCAACGGTGCGCATGGCATTTACCCGGTTGAAACAATTGTCGACGCGGGTGCTGGAATAACGCTTTCAAGTTAAGCTCTGTGTATTCTTTACTCTAGTAAACGTTTGTTTGAAACGCAAAGACACGGGAGGCGGGTTGGGTTTAGTGTAAGTTTCATCGCAAATAAACGAGCCGAAAGAGTGTTTTCAATCGACGTCCTGTCGAGCGTTGCGGGCGGTAGAGAAGGTGAAACGAGGGAGAAGTGTGTTGTGAGCGGACGAAGGAGCCGGCATCTGTGGGTGTTACGACGAGTGTGGTGCGGGTGATAGAGTTACGTCAGCGTGCTCCTGCGAGGAAAGCGTGCGAGGGGAGCGTGTCATTCACGCTCAGATGCAACGAGACCTACTTGACAACACTCCAACACTTGCGGCGAAGGAAACGCGTTGCGGCGCATTCGTACTACGTACGGCGACACACGTGAGTCAAAAAGCCGCTTCGCATTTAAGAATGTTTTAGTCATCGACAGAAAAATAGCCGTAATTAGCGCGACAAAGAATACGGCACCGGAGCACAAAGCTTCTGTCGACATGCACCGGTCTATACTAATTTAGCGCCATTACTCGATTAACTCATTCGACAGAGTTCCTTGACCGTAACGAGATATCGGTCAAACAGAGTTCAAAGGACACCCTCAACAAACACGGGTTGGTTGCAGCCTCATGCATACGAACAAGTGCTTATGGCCAGCACTGCCGCTTTCTCCCCTTATGTCCTCCCTTTGCATCGGCGCGCGTTTGAGCAGCAGAGTTCCAACTTACGAGTCACGTAGCGTTTTATCCCAAACAGTACAGTTTTCGATGAGTCAGAAAACAGTGAGTTTGCGTTTAGCATTCGCAATACATTCTCTTCGAGTGTGCAGATGTGCGCAAAGAAAAAAAAAATGGGCCTAGGTGTTGTTGTCCGTCTGTTTGCGTACCTTGTATTAGCTTGCCAGATGAGCTTTATGAGTGCGTCTATTCTTACAGAAAGGTAAGAACTAAGTTTGCAATTCCGATTACGGTGCAAGCCCAGGTTTGTTCGACGCACGCACTTCTTTCTACTGTTTAGTGTACCTACTGCCCTGAACGCAATCAATCGATAGTAACATTTGAAAAAAAAAACTACTATTTGAGTTGAATGGGAGTGTTATTTACAGTTTCTTTCATTTGAAAATGCACATGGGCAGAGTTGATTGCTAACGCTTGTTGACGAACGGGGCTACGATGCGTGGGGGTAAATAAAAAAATAGACAATCGAAATAGTTTAGCATGTTTACCATGCCCCAGCTGATAAAAACAGGCTGCCGTATTTCCATTTGCTCTTCCGTTTTCAGTTTGTTTAAGTGCGGGGAACTTTAGACCACCATGCTGATGTATGCAGTCGTCGTCTCTTGGCCTAATGAAGGCAAGACCACCTAATGGTTAGACCCCGCATTTCTCCTTGGTTGCGCCATGTTCGCATCCAGGCACCTACAGGATCCTAGCGGCATATTCTCGCATCAAGACCCCATTTTGTCTTCCGCTGCCAAGGCTTGTATCTATTGCGCCAGGTCAACTTTGTAAGCGACCCTTCCTGGGATTTTAATGTGCAAAAAAGCACTTGTTCACGCCGCTCTGGCTTGCAAGAAGTCGTCTGGGTCGAAAAGCTGATACAGAGATACCGAGATACATTCGCTTTTGAAGTAACAAGTAACAGGGTATTCCTGAGGTACTTTCGTAAAAAGACAAAATAGTCTTTCGCAATACACATACAGAAATACAGACACTGGAATGCTTTTTTCTCCATATTTCGGAGATCACGTACTCAATAGAAATTTTAAGTCTAGCATAATATTGTGAATAAAGTCGCGCATCGAAGGTTCCAGTTTACTAAGATATTAAGGTATTAACAGGCGGGGAAGGTTACTACGGTTGATATGGTAATTTCAAGTGTCACGCAATGAGAAATTAAAGCACGCGAAGTGTTCCAAATCCTCTGTTTCAAGGCGGTATTTGCGTGACGGGTGAAAACAAAATTCTTAAGTGCCACCCGAAAAAATTTACGCGTGCAGCAGTGGTCCCGATAAACAGGGACTTTTTTTGGAAGAGGCCGTCAACGCTGGCTCCGCGAATCTGTCAACAGTGATGTCGCAGGTATAACACGTAGTTCATTCTGGGTTCGAGGGAAAATTGTCACCAACCTTGTTACATCACCTATGAACGGCGCACTTTAGCTTGTTTTAACACAAATAAGAAGCTGCAGTCCACCTTTTGAAACACGTCTCAGCTCATTTCCGACGTAATATAATAAACAAGATTTTGGTGTCCTGCATGGTATCGCGATACGATCGATACATCGTAGAAGTATTTTACTACCGAGATACAAATGCATTTTTTTCTAATGTATCTCGGTATAGAATTACCGATGCTGAAAATATCTCTGAAATACTACCGTAATTTGCTTGTAATATGCCTCGCCGCGGTGGTAGAGTGGCTAAGGTACTCGGCTGCTGACCCGCAGGTCACGCGATCAAATCTCACAGGCGGCGGCTGCATTTTGGATGGAGGCGAAAATGCTGTAAGGCCCCTGTTCTTGGATTTGTGTGCACGTTCAAAAACCCCAGGTGGTAGAAAAATCCGGAGCCCTTTACTACGGCATCTCTCATAATCATAGGGTTGTTTTGGGACCTTAAACCCCACATACCCATCAGTTCCTCTTGTGCTGCGATACTGCCAAGTCCTACATAGCGCTATCTTTAGCTTTTCACTAAGGAAGCCCAGCATCCGACACCCACACTTGATAGCAAACTCTACTTGCGAAAAAAAAATTGCATGGAAAATAAGCAAAAAGATTTTTACGCATTTATGGTGCACGCTTTGGGGCTGTCATTGATGGAATGATGTTGTCGACGTCTCCACGTGGAACGCTTCAATGTGTAGATGGCGCGCTGAGTCGACACGCAACCAGATCATAGTGGATCGATAGCAGTAACCTAGGAAGAACTGCGACCCTATGTAGCGCACTCGTTGTTTTATTCGGTTGTGAATATGAACATTCTCTCGAACATTATGTTGAAAGTCTCCACTATGCCTTCAGGAGGCTATGAGAGAAGGTTCAGCACATCTTTGTTATGAGTTCTATATAGTACTCTCCGTCACTGTGCGGTAGTATCTATTATTGAGCAGGGTCTTTGTTATGAGGACTTCCTGTGGTGTTATTATATTAGATCGCTTTCGTCTATATCGCTGGCCGCTGTTAGGCCATGCTTCCCAACACGTACCGATCTTCTACACGGGTATGATCACAATAAAAAACTGAATATATATGTATATATATATATACATATATGTGTGTATAATATCATCATCTGAACGTACTCACTCGCTTTCTTTCTCAAGTTCGTGTATTGTGTCTTTACAAGAAAAAAATGTCAGTACCGGCTGCGCTGAACAGAAAGTTGATCTGTGCTATAGAACACGATCCAGTCAGTTCCTTTTGACGGGTGGAGACTACACGCTTTCATAAGAAATGAATGTCAATCAATACGCTTCTTTGAAACCGCTTTAAACAGTGAGATAGCTTTGTGAGAGAACACCTTATGGCACGCTGGCGGCCTGGGTTCGATTCGAGCGTGTAGCGATCATTTTTAATATTTATTTAATTTGAATCTTTTCCTGACTTTTCACTCGCGGACCAAATAACAATTTTCAGCTCACACAACCAACGACCCCCACACCAAGGCCGATAGCTGAATTTGTGTGAAAGGAGCTCTTTTGTACTGTCCTGAGAAAACAATACGAATTATTGACATTTTCGCACTGCTAACGGATATAAATACATAATAATAAAATAGTTTGAGGACAGCACAGCCCAATCGTAATATTAAGCCTAACTTTATGTATCCACAGGTTCGCACAGCGCGATATCGCTATTAGAGACAGAGTAACAAACGGAAGGAAGAAACACGGGCAGGAAAGTGCGCTGACTTCAACAAAAACTACATTATTTAGAAAAAAATGATGATTCCAAATCTCCAACTAGTCTAAGCTTATCAAGTTATATCTTTCTTATCAAGTTATATGCATCCACAGTAGGCCAAAAAACGTCCCCAAACGTTCTCCCATTTATTCAATATTTCACGAAATGTTTTTATTTTATTCCTGTAAACATTTTATTTCATTACCCCTCTCAGATCTGTGGCGCAACTATCAGCGTTATCTATCGCATGGTATATCTTCCTGTAATAAGTTCGGTGTAACAAATGCGAACCGTTACTTTGCATACTGTAGGTATTTGGACTATCTATCTATCTATCTATCTATCTATCTATCTATCTATCTATCTATCTATCTATCTATCTATCTATCTATCTATCTATCTATCTATCTATCTATCTATCTATCTATCTATCTATCTATCTATCTATCTATCTATCTATCTATCTATCTATCTATCTATCTATCTATCTATCTATCTATCTATCTATCTATCTATCTAGCCGCCTACGTCTCGCTCGTCTCGTGATCACCCCATCGATTGGAGTACACCAAAAATAAATAGTACGGGAGGGTAAGATGTTTTGACGAATACGGCTCGCTGGTCATGAATAAAATAATGTGACAATCTCGTTGCGTACATCGTCAAAGACTTTCCAAAAACATTGGCAGATCCCACGTACAGTGGGAATCGATTATATACGAAGCACTAATCAGAAAAGTTGATATGTCACTTTAAATTCAGCACAAAGGTACGAGGTGGAGGTAATGATGCCGTACATGACTTCAGTGTCGCGACTACCATGTTTAGATGTGTCGTTTACCTTCATCTATTCACGTCGCGTGATACCAAATTTAGTACATGTGGAGCTAGCGAAACCATCGCGAGCACGCTATGAGCGTGGTATGTTGTCATGTTCTTACATGACACGCGTGTCAGGATTATAATGTTTGCACCAGTCTTAGACTTTGTCATCCATTGACGTCACGTAACACCATATAGCAAAGTGGAGCTAGCGAAACGGCTGCGAGCGCATCATGCAGGATCCAATATACTCCAACGTAGCAGTGACGCGCGCGCACGCTGGGCACAGCAACGCTACGTTAGCCAAACGCAAGCACTCGATAGTCTGACGCCAGGCACGACCAACGTTCGTCGGCACGGCCCGACGGCAACCGGCGCGAAATGCGACATGCTGCACTTCGTGCCAATGCGTTACTCAGACAACACTGCATCTCCTTCTTTTCAATTTCAAGACGGAGAGACGCCGGATGCGCTAAAACGTGCGCACGCCAAAGCACCGCAGTTCGGCGCACGCCTGCGAGTATATAACAGGACCGGCGCCTGGCGTGGCAACGCCAGCGTCACGCAACGCAATGAGGGCCAGCGAGCAGGCGCACCGCGTCACGTCAAAATGTATTGGCGCCTTGAGTGTGGCGTGTAGATATGTTCTCACATCACAAGCATCTAACGATTATCATGTTTTCACAAGTCACATACCTTCGTTATCCATTTCCGTCACGTAATACCGAATTTCGCATATGTGAAGCTAGCGAAACGGCCGCGAGCGCATCATGAGTGTGGCATGTAGTCATGTTGTTACATTACACGCATGTCGTAATTATCATGTTTGGATATATCATTTACCTATGTCGTCCATTCGCGTCACTTAATACCGAGTTTGGTACATGCGAAGCTAGCGAAACGACCGCGAGCGCATCATGAGAGCCTAGCATGCAGTCATGTTGTAACATGACAAGCATCTCATGTTTATCATGTTTGCATCAGCATCATACTTTCGTCGTCCATTCACGTCCCATAATACCAAATTTGGTATATATGACGCTAGCGAAACGGCCGCGAGCGGATCATGAGCTCGGCATGTAGTCATGTTGTTACATGACACGCATGTCATGATTTTCATGTTTGGGGTCTGTCGCTTGTGTTTTCCATGCAATTATGTCATACCATACCAGTTTTTCAACATGCCATGTGAACGAAACCACCGTGAGCTGCAGGACCATAAAATGTAAATCATGAGATTCATGACATACATATCATGATTTTCATGTTAGTCAAATATGTTTTTCATGCAGTCATTTTATGTCATACAAGTTTAGTATCGATAGCATTATCGAAACGGCTGGGAGAGCTAAAAGTCGTAGGTGGATGGATGGATGGATATATAGATAGATAGATAGATAGATAGATAGATAGATAGATAGACAGATAGATAGATAGATAGATAGATAGATAGATAGATAGATAGATAGATAGATAGATAGATAGATAGATAGATAGATAGATAGATAGATAGATAGATACGCTCAAAGTCGCTGAAGTTCGCCAAGAAATGCTTCGCATTTAAAAGAGTGGCACATGCCCGGGGGCAAGTGTGTGCCGATGTTGGGCGAGTATGTGTGACAGGTGATTGAGACTTTATTCTTTACCTGGGAACGGCGAGAATGCACATGGCCACTTTTAACGCTTGAACGTTAAGGAAAAGCTCACATCGACAGCGTTGACCCGTTGCACGCAAATAATAAATGTGAGGGTCCCAGCAGGAATCGAGCTCCGGCATTCTGCGTAGCAATCACGCCTTCTACCCCACAATCACAGCATGTTTCAAAACTGCTTTTAAAAGAGAGTCTAATGATCGCAAAACGTGTATTATTATTGCTGTGCTGGCTATTCAATTTCATAAAATTTATATATGTACTCCTAGGATGCAGCTGTCACGTCGGTGTAAAGGAATTTTAATTAGGTGCCATTCGCTCAAGTTGAGCCGCTGAGACACCTATCATTTTGGGCTTCGTATAGGCTGCCGCGCAGGATTGCTAACTTTTCTCGTGCCCTCCATGACATTATGAACCAGCTTACATGGAAGTATTTTGAAGATCCGCATCGACAAATGTTACGCTCGCGCCCGGCCCGGGTTCGTGGTGTTAGTGCGTGACCACATTGGTGGACTTGTTGATTGCCGTTAGAGCCAAATTACCGACGCCAAAGCGCGCCCTAAATCAAGCATATATGCGAACCATTCACACCGAATCGTTCCAAGAGTGTTTGTTGTGTGCTTCCCTGGCACACCACGGACAGTGTAGGCGAGGACAGTGCACTTGAATCTTTTCGCCACGAAAACAGATATGTTATTTTAAATTAGTCAAATGCACTTTGTAGGGGAAAAAATTTGGGACATTGATGCCATGAGTCTTGTTTTTCTTCAAAGCAACTCTTTGCTCAAAATTTGGCATGTTGATTTTATCCATGTTTGCTTCCTGTGGACTGAATTCTCTACATGGGCACAGCATAGTAGCCCGGCTCCTGAACCGGAATGGTGCCGTCATGGTGGTCTAGTGGCTAAGGTTCTCGGTTGCTGAGCCGCAGGTCGCGGTATCGAATACTGGCCCCGGCGGCCGCATTTTCTATGGAAGCGAAAATGCTTGAGGCTTGTGAGCTTAGAATTAGGTGCACGTTGAAGAACGCCCGGAACTCGGAATTTCTTGAGCCCTTCACTACGGCGTCTCTCATAAGCAAATGGTGGTTTTGGAATATTAAACGAAAACATTTATTCTTAATGTTATGTTCAACGTATGTATGTGCATGCGTTTGTACGTAGCTTTGATGCCAATTAGTAACGTTTCGCTCGATGAAAAAAAAAATACAACTCAGCCATTTTCCATCCGCATGCTTCACGTATACCATTGATTATTATAGTGCGATGGATATGCCATGATTTTATTTATTTTATTTTAATGGAGCTTAATATATCGGCTTAAGAACAAACGCTAAAATACAATTGTCCCAGGTAGTACGTCTACCTGATCGTTAGTCGAAGCATGATATTTCCTTTATCTACCGAAGCGTTGTGTTTTTTTTTTTACATTGCCGCGCGTATAATCCAGGGGACGTACGAGCAGTTCAAGAGTTCTAAGTCGACCGTAGGCATGAAATTGGCACATGTTTCCGCTGTATTTCATTGTAGGGCTCCGCATCTTAGCGCCTACCATGTCGTTACAATTGTACATAATTGGCGTAGACAATTCTGTGCGCTCATTTGTTGTATAAACGCACACGTGAACCACTTTATGATGATCATCATCTAAGTTAAAGGGATGGTTACTTCCAAGATTATTGGACTTATTTACAGTTTCCCCATAAGGCTTGTCGGAAAATTCTCTTCGACTTGTTGCCCACTGAGGCGTGATTGCATGAACGCAGCAGCGAAATGAGAGAACGTTTGTGCGGTGTCGTGGCTGCCATTTCTCGCTCGCGAATCACTGCCGGAACCCTTCCTCTCCACGCGTTCTGAGTATACCATCTGTAATAAGTTATTCTGTAGCAACAATCACCCGACATATGATTATTTCTCAGAGAAAGCTGTTATGAGACCACAACACGAGTCACGCGTGGTGCCGTAATTGTCCGCCGCCGCCACCGGTGTCCGTAATCACTATCACAGGAGATATGATTATAAAACTCAGAGTAAATTTAAAAAAAAACATTAAGGACACAGTGGGACCCGAACCTAGTTCCACAGCATGCGAGCCCAGTATTTTATCACTAAGCCACACCAGTGCACGAAACTTGTTCGCAAGCTTGCCTTAGGTAAGCTTGATGTCGGGAAAAAAATCGCGTTAACATGAGTAATAAATCATTTTAAAACAGAAAAGAAGAACCAGGTGTCACACAATGCTGATAGCGTAACGAGTGGGTCTCTGTTCAGTATTTTGGGTCAACCAATGCTCCAAACATTACAAAATCTCGTTCTTGATCACTTAATAACTGTGGCCCATATTCACTTCAGGTACAATTTCTAATCGTCGTCAGCCACTGCGCAAACAATCGGCACGAAATTCCTTGTAAGTGTTTAGTGGATATCATGCTTCCCCGAAGAATGACGGAGGATAGCATAGTGGATGCCGGCCTGCTACCAAGAAAATATGATTAATAATTGCGTAGTGGGTACCCAGCGAGTGTACTTGTAGTAGTTACCCAAAGAGTGTTAGAAAAGTATCTGAAAGGCGACTCTTCTAGCTTTCACTCTGACTGTGCTGCGCTTTCCGTGCCGACCTGGTGTTTTTCGAAAGAATTTCTGCTTTCACGACAAGACCGACAAACAAAAGAAGCTTTCTTCGGCATTTTCAAAGACACGCGTCCGCTCGTTACCTTCCTCGAACAGTGGTAGACTCTATTTAACGAGTGCTATGCCACTCATGTAAATTATTTTAAAGTCTGTCATGGGAACCTTCGACACCAAAATTTTGGTCTGTCTGTCTGTTCATTTGTCTGTTTGTCTGCCGTAACGTTCCTACGAACGGCATCAAACGATACCCCAAACGGCCAACCCGTTCCGCAGCACCCACCTCAAGTTTCAGCGTTCATACTGGTGCGATTGTCAATTAAGAAGCAAGTATTGCACATATCTGAGGCACCGCAACAACACGTCAATATTCTGTATATGTGTATTTGTTCAAGAAATGGCATACAGCGGTAATTTTAAGGACCATAGCGTTTATCACGCTGCACTGACGGCGCAACGCGATGCTCAATAAGGCAAGTATTTCCAACGCTTTGATAAAACGACATGGTGGTAGCATCTGCCCGTCGCTTTGCGTTTTACACTTTATCGCCTCCGATACAGGCGCGCTTCTTTCTCCGTGGACGCGCATGCCTTCCTTTGTTTTCGAAGATAACTGCCAGATAGCGCTCGCGTTTAACGTGCCTCGATGCGCTCGCTCGCCTTCGCTGCACGGGTCGAGACTTTTTAACGCAGCGCTTCCAGAATGCAATTCACCGCTTTTCTCTCGCAAAACATCAAAGAAACGTTTTGTTCACTCTGTCCACATGCAAGACTATCGTCTTTCGACGAAATTTGGAGTGAAACATGCAGATACGGGGCCAATTTGTTTTTTTAAATGTTGCTTTGTCCTACGTTCACTATTGCGTTTGGCGCCGTTTCGTAGACACTCATTTTCTACTCCCGTGTTCTGTTCTCTCCACTGCTTCGTTCTCATTAGTTGCAAAAGAATTACTCACAGCGTTGTTTCCTTATTCTCTTATTCAGAAACTAGCTCAAAATGCACGAGCATTTTTCTATTCCCACCTAGTTGCTCTTCTTTTCCTCTTCTGGCAACAGCGGGTCTGTTGCCCTGGTGGCTTTTAAACCACCATGGTGATTTCGGGATTCAGCTTCTGAAGTAAAAGCAATGGGTGCTTCATGAAATCTCAGTGATGACAATTGGTGGCATCGGCGTCAACACGAACAATCCAAGAGCTTTCGTAATAACAGCTAATGTTAAGACGGCGTACACGATGACATCACTTCTTGATATGGTGAAAGATGCATGGTCATGGAGGATGTGAAACACTACGTAGAGTGCAGTAAGCCTAAAGGCAGGAGTAGGTGGGGCTGCTAACATGATATATTGAGGAGAACAAGCACAGTTAGAATAAAAACATGGCTTTTACCTTGGAATCATCTAAAAAGAACGTTTAAGAGACTGTGTTAGTGTTACATTTCAGCGCAATACATTCTGAATCGATTTCTTCGTTACGCTCTTTATAAAACAGTAGTTTAAAAACAGAAAGAGAAGTATATTGCCATAGATACATTATGCCACAAGCATTCTGATTCAATATTGTAACTAGCAGTCTCCTTGGTTTTGACGTGTAAAAGGCGCTTTACGCGCTGCGGATGAAAATGTTCATGGAAGTCAAAATATACTACCGTCAGCTTTGGTTCTCCTGGGAAAACGTAGCACCGTTTTCGGTAATCTTAAAGAAGCGACATTGCTATTGGAGGAACGGTTCATTGATAATCTTGACATATCAGACCTCAATAATTGAAAACATGCGTGCACTAAAGCTTTCGCACAAAGTAAGAATCGAGCCATGCTGGCCTTGTCGTTACGGAGCTTGGCTGCCAATTCGAAAGATGCCAGAACCAGGCCACTGCGGAAGCATTTTGGTGGATTGATTGATATGTGGGGTTTAACGTCCCAAAACCACCATTTGATTATGAGAGATGCCGTAGTGGAGGGCTCCGGAAATTTTGACCACCTGGGGTTCTTTAACGTGCGCCCAAATCTGAGTACACGGGCCTACAACATTTCCACCTCCATCGGAAATGCAGCCGCCACAGCCGGGATTCGAACCCGCGACCTGCGGGTCAGCAGCCGAGTACCTTAGCCACTAGACCACCGTGGCGGGGCGGCAGCATTTTGGTGGAGATTAAACGCGAAAAGCCAGTGTACTTGTAATACAAGGCATGTAAAAAAAAAAACAGGTGATCAGTATTGTCGCGAGGTGCAGAAAGCATCGAATCTCCCCGCGTCCAGATGCAATGCAAAAGCATGTCCGGCGCAGAAAGCTTGCTAAAAAGAGGAATACAATCAACTAAGATTAAACACAAACTGGCTTTCAACATCTAGTAGCCGAAAGTGTTTTATCCCGAGATGCACGAAAACTTCAGTGACGTTGGAACTCACTTATTGTATCGTCTTCAGTGACGTATTTATTGTAAGGAATAAGTCACTGAAGGCCATACAATAAGTGAGCTCCAACTCACGAATAAACCTACCTCCCCCACCTTTACCCTAGGCCACCGCCGATCTGATAAAGCCCGCGCTGTTTACAAACCATCGGTGCAAAGATAGCAATGGTGCGTAAATAGCCGTTGGCTAATATTGTGTCCACGCAGAGGTTTACCGTCAAACTCGGCACCTCTTTGAAGATCTCGCACAAATTCAAGGAACCCCACAACAGGTATTCATAGTTTCTGCGATACGAAATATTATAGCTTTCCCTACACCGTATTCAAATAACAAGTATTGCAGGGGGGGTTGGCCTAGAACCCCGCAGGGAAGACGTGGAGTCAGAGCAGGACACTCACTGACCGGAACCAGGGCCGCAACTGCCCGCTGCCAGCCGTTGCCATGTGCCACGATCGCGATCGTCGTCGTCATCTGCGATCGTCGTCTTTTTCTCTTTTGTGTAATCGGCAGGCTCGCGGCCACCGCCTCCGTAGTATGAAATACCTTACTTCTGTGGTACAGTTTTCCTAAACCAGCATAAGCAAGGAAGCTCCATCGCAATGAACAATATCACTGTGGGTTACACGCAATTCACTAAGTTTGAGAAGTCTGCATGCAGGATAAAACACAGACATTGCTGTCCCATTCGCTGTACAACCATTGACTGATCGTTGTTTACGTGAAACGACACGTGCGGCTGCCAAATGAGAGAGATGGTGCGATTATTTTGCGAGATGCCGTCTTTCTGGGAAGTCAGACTTGTGTTGACGTGTCGCTGCGAAGCCTCCTCATCAATATCGACACCGAAAGTGCTCTAATAGCGTACCGATGTTCAAATATAATTATTGCATTTTCAGTCTACGTGATTGTTATTTGGGTCTATATGGATCCATGTTCCGCTTTGGAGAAACTAACAGAAAAGATTTGAATTTCACGCCACTGCCACGTTTTAATTTGGCATCACTATGTTGGTAAGCTAACATTGAGATAACGGCGGGCTGTTGCATTATTTTTTTTCTACGACAGCCTCGTTTTATAGCTTAGGAACATTTTCCCACCACATAACCGAGCACCGGTCAAGTTCATTGTTACGAGAAAAAGAAAGCATGAAGTCCAAATAGGAAACGACTCAATGGCTCTGAAAACTGGAGGATCACACTAACGGCGCTCAGTGGAGAAGTCGATATTGTGGTAGCTGCATTTTCTTGAGGCTTCTTTTTTTTACTGCCCAAACACCCAAAATTCATGACCAGATAAAGTATAAAATATAGTGGGTCGCCTTTCGTTTGTGTTAGCGAGCTTTTTCTCATAATTTAGCTATCAGCATTCTCACACACGCCGGTGGTCACCTTGGGCCCATTCAAAGAGCCAAAATTATTTGTACCATTTTATGGCACATTTCGAGCGCTGTGTGTGATTCCTACATTTTTTTCTTCTTTGGTGTTTACCGTTGCCCAATCTTTTCAGAGTAGATGGGTTGTCGGTGTGCTCGCCAAAGATTTCCCTCACAACTGCGAATTATTTCCAGATCTATACTGTACCGTGTCTTTACGGGCAATCCTGAATGATGGGAACGCAAAATTTGCCGAATTTCTGTACGCCTTTAGAGTGAGCCGCAGAAAACTAGAGTAGAATTTGAGCTGCGAAACAGCGATCTTTGTTTTTTGCGCGATCTACACAATGGAACGTTAAAAAACAGTGTGTTGAATCGCAGCAATTTTTAACGCTTCTCGAGTCATTCTTCGAGGTTAAGTCCGATGGTAGTTGTCGTACCACAAGATACCTCGAGTGGGTGACCTTTTCCCTGATCAAACAAAACGCATATTTGTGGAAAGCTAAAGATTTGGTGAAGCAAATGACGGCCACCTTGTTACGGCTGCGATTACAACACAAAGCTAAGAGCAGTAGATGTTTTGAAAGGACACTGTGAGCTCAAAGATTAAATAAAATGAAACAAACATTGGAATGTAACACCTCGAAAGTTTATTGCAAGAATAATAGACGGGGAATATTGTCCTGGTGTGCGACCAGTGGCGACGCTGCGAATTGCACCTGTTCGCACAATTTCGCACACTTTGGCAGACTTTCAAGGCACGGCGTTGTACAGAAATAATATTCCTGGTAAAACTCCACACAGAAGCACATATGTTGGTTATGCTTCAAGAAAGTTCAAAGATATTGCCACGTTCCATTTCCCAAGTTTTGTTATCGTCCCAAAACACCACACGATTCTCAGCGCGAACCGCGCCTGCAGTTTTCAAGAAGGTTTCGGACTGTAGTAGATCATTTCGAAAAGATCACGCCCACTGTGTGAACGGTACAGATTGTTCTGGAACCTACGCCACCGCCAGCGATAACGCTAGAACATTCGACGGCAAGAGTATAAATGCCGACGCGCTTCACCGCTTGTCAGTTGTTGATCGAAGGCCGACGCTCCGTTCGCCGCTCTCAGTCCGAGACTGCTATCTGTGCGAGACTGCTGTTGTAATTGGACTTTCCGTTTACCGGGCACAGGTTCGCCCAAATAAACAGTTAAATCCCAACACGAAGTCTCCTGTCTTCGGCCACGTCACGACCCCGTGACAATATTCAATCCTTTGTTAATTCTAACGCCTGCCATACTTCGCAGGTTTTCTGCAAGCGGTTAAAACAAAGGGACAGATAGTCAAGGTTTATACATTAATCTTTACATGAGCCGTTACAAAAGGTGTGCACCTAGAAATGATTAAAGAAACTTCAGCTGAAAGCTTTATGCAAGCTTTTCGATGCTTCATTAAAAGAGAGGTGTGCTCAGTCATCTATAGCGACGACGCAAATGTTTCAAAGAAAGCTAACAAAGTATTGAACCTAGTCACGATGCTACCAATTGATGCACCACGGTGGGTGGCTTTTAGGAACGGCGAATATGCAGCTAGAAGTCAGCTCTGCCAGAAATTATTGGCCGGCGTTTAATACATATTGAGGAGTTGCGCACCCTAGTCTGTGAAGTTGAAGGCATAATGAACAATCGACCACTTGCGAACGTTTAGAAGGAACCTGAAAAGCCCACTCCTTTGACCTAATTAGATCTTATTGGCTAAAACCAAAAGCTTGGAGCAGACACCACCGAAGAATAGGACGACAACCTTCAGGAGGTGTGGAGACTTCGCGAAGAAGTTGCTAAACTATGGTGGCAATGATGAAATTTTCAATACATGAAAGAAATGAAGAGTGCCTTAGTAAAACCCACTTTGACAAGTAATCATAATAAACTTAAAAAAATAGCGATATCGATTTATTAGAACAATAAAAACCATAAGCCTTTTTTGGAAAACACCCAGGCTAAAGGACGTTTTCGCAGGCTGAGACCAACTCTCAGGAGTCTGCGCTTTGAACACTCTTGACAACAGGCTTAAAAAAATTCACTGCTGCTTTGTTTCTTTCTTTTCCATTTTTTTTCTTTCTTTTCCCACTTTTCTTCTCTATGCGTTTTCTGTTTTCTTTTTTCTGTATCAGTGTGCATTGATTGCTTTGATTGTGATGTCATGTGACAGGTCTATATTGTTGGTGCTTGGCAATAAAGTTTTAGTTGGAAGTTAGCGCTTGTCCTCGTTGTCCTCTTAGTCCGTCGTTGCTTTTTTGCGCTTGAGCTGCTTAAGACATGGAATGCCAACCTGCCCGCTCCCAAACCTTGCTTAAACAAAGACCCATGAAGTCGGCTTACCCACTAGAAGGATGATTATATTATTGGACACGTAAGGCCTCGGGAAGGTATAGCAACAGATATAGCAAGGGGAAAACAATAAACTCTAGAAAAAAAGAAGACAATTCTACATTATTCAATTTATGTTCCGATCGTCAGAATAAACGGTTCCGGTGATCGTGGCTCTTCGGTGTGTTCGTTCGCAAGATCAGGAAAAAGGAAAATGTCGATGGCTTAAATAGAGGGAATAGGGGATTGAGGAAAAGCATTATTGTGTTTTAGGTAAAAAATCACAGCTTATTAACGGAGTGAATAATGATCAGTGGGGCAAAGCGTCCATCAGTTCTTGCTTATGTCCGTCCATGCACCCGTCCATGTGACCAGCCGTGCGACCGTTCGTGCGATCCGTTCGTACATGCATCCAGTCGTGCGCCCGTTCACCTGTGCGTCCGTCCATCCGTCTATGCATGCGTCCATCCATCTTTCCGTCTGTGCAACCGTCTGTGCACCTGTCCATACGCCCATGCATGCGTCTATCCATCCATCTATTGAATACTCCAAATATTGCCATCTCGCAACTATTCATCTTATATTCATAATACAGATGTACCACCATTGGCAGACATTCCAAGGTCTAAATTAGAGATGGCTTTCCCTACTACTACATACATCACTGACGCACGACCCACGGCTTAAGGAGCTTCTCTCCTAAAATTGAATCACAATAAGGGCTGTTGGACACGTTTCATTGTCATGATGAAACAGCCACTGGTTTGCTATGTTTCCCTGAAAGTGGTTAGTCTTCAATGACTTCTTGGCCTTCTAAAAATAACTCGAGCCAGCAAAAAACTTGTGCTCTTGATAAACAATGTTTCTCATACGCTTGATTCAGCTTTTCAAAAGTCATACTCACGCACTTACCAAATTAACAGGAAGCATCATGACACAACGCAGCTCTATTTTACGATGCTCCATTTCTGTAATGCTCTGCAAAAACAAAACTTATGGTGATGTCGAAACTACTCCATGAGCTGAACGATGTTGTAACACGGAATGAGGAAGGGGAAGAAATAAACAAACTGGCCTAGCACAGGTCGTAAGACACAACGTCACCAGATTGCCTGTGGTGTGGACTATCTCATGACGTTTCTAACACACGTCGTATGCATCTTTGGAAGCTTTCAATAAAGTTGAAGAAAAAGAGAAAAAAGGGGAAGGTAAGATGGGCCCTTCCTGACAAGGCGATATGAATCTCCTACATTGAGTATGATCTAAGCCCAGACAATAACAACCACTACCAGTGACAGCCTCAAACCAAAAACACAGTTATCCCTGCGTGTGTCCTGATACCGTTGTCGCTGAGCGTGAAACTGAACGCAACTTGTTGGAGGCACCTTTCACGACCGAAAGAATAACGGAGCAAAAATGTCATTTAACAGACGTTCACTATAATATTTCTTGGAGTGATTACCGCACACAGCTCGGCCAGACCGGGGTCGCTGGCTACATCTTCGATCACATGGTCGCGATTGCCAAAATGCCAGCCTATCTCGCGACGCTTTTGGCTCCAACACAATTGTTGAGCTTTATAGGCACGCTGGCCTTTGTAAAAGGTGTACCGCGCTGCCGTCACAGTTGATATCAACGAGCATGTGAACAAGCTCAAAGATTACGGTGGCGCAAAGATGCTCAAGGCTACAAGCTACGCTCTATGTCGTGGGAGCGGCAGCTTGGCTCCATTCACACGGGATGAATGCGACGAGCCATTCTTGAACGCAGGCCTCGGCATGCATTTGGCTGCGTGCAGGGAAGTTCAATGAAGCCTGGAAACAAGGTTGGCGTTCTGTTGAAGTGAAAGAGCGCCAGCGCTCGAGCCATATGTAGACAAAGTAGCCATGCCAATAATTATTATCGTCAAATTTGGGTCAAATAGAACATGAGTGGTATTATGAAGAGAGAATTTCTACTCTTCAATAAATGAAACCATATTGAATGAGTAAAACCGGAAACCCAAATTTAGCGTATACCGCAAAAATTTAGCCTATGGCGCAAACAGCGAAATTTTCATCGCCAAACGGGTCCAAAATTGACCAATGGCAACCCTTCCAGTGCGGAAGACGATGGCAATGTCACCCTTGTTTCGTGAATTAAGGATGTTTCATTCCTGTCAAGCAAGTGAAAGGTCTACTTATTATGTGTTTATTACGCGTTTTTATGTGTTAGCCTTGAATGTGTTTCCACAGTTGTTGCAGTTATTTATATCACGCTGAATAATACACACTTGGTCAAAGTGAAGAAATGAGAATGTGCCGATGAAGAAACCCTCAAGTGTAGAATAAATTTTCTTGTGAGTTAATAATAATGCTAATTCCTTATCATTTAACGTTCGGCAAGGTATGAACTGTTCATCAGCTAGCTGGCGTTTTAAAGGTATGTACATGCGTTAGCACAAGCAAAGTTAACATGGAATTATTCACAATTATTTTACTTCACAATTATTTTAAATGGATTCATATGAAGGTCGCTTGTTCTCACTTAATTGAGAGTCAAGTGATATAAGCTCTTTTTCGCTTGCTCAGTGCGCTTAGTCTTTTTGAATGAAATATACTTTGTTGGTGTGCGGGGAATGTTTTAAAAAAGAAGACGGATAAGAGAGAGCGCACACTTTCAAATGTGCGTTCTGCCCCATCTGTCTTCATTCTGAAACGTTCCCACGCATAGCCACGGTGACTTTTCAATGACTATTCGAGTGTTAAAGAGTGTTCCTTCCCATATTCTTTAAATCATACTCAATCCTCTGCTTCTCAAACTACTCAAGGGTTAGGTAAGCATCTCCCCGTTTCATTGAAACCAAATCATTTACCAATAAGTAAACAATCGATTGGTACCTTTCCCATGAGAAGGAATGAGCACATGTCAATCTTCCTTAAAAAAATGTTTGTTCCTACGTAACGTGGCTATCTTCTTGCTTCTTTATTTTGTTTATTCTTCTCTACATTTCTCTGTTTCTTTATGTCACCTTTTTTTCTTTCTCTCTCTTTCAAGTATGTGACGAGCTCCAGTTTCCCAAAGAGAATTTTCGTTTAACGCTAGCATGTGGAATAGCTTCACAAAATTATGTCGCCGCAGAAACTTGGGTGCTATTTCTGGGGTGCATAACCAACTGAAGAGTTTTTAACAATGTAGTGAAAGTTACCGATAGTTTAAACAGCATCGGTGTTGAAATAGAGATTGCATCATGTAATATTGAGTCGCTCTTTATGTCGTTTATTTTCTGTAATTCTAAGTATTCAAACCACCTTCCCTCAGATGTCGCAATAATCACTGACTGCTAGTTTTTCCACGAAATACTCGCAAACATTGTGTAAGCGTGATAATCTCTCCTACCTGTACTAACTGCTTTGTTCATTTTATTTCGCTTTCTAGAAATAAACACTACTGTTTTTATAACCTGAAAAAAAAGCAGCATATCCACGGAGTGAATGACGGGGAGTGGGGCGAAGCATCCGTCCGTGCATTCGTTTTTGCTTCCGCCCGTCCATGCGTTCGTGTGCGTGGCCGCTCGTGCATCCATCCGCCCGTCCATGCGTGCGTCTGTTCGTGCGTCCATCCCTGCGTTCGTCCATGCATCCGTGCCTGCGTCCGTTCAAGCGTCTGTCAGCGATGTCCGAATGAATGTAGTCAAGGCAAGGTTCAAATATTAAGAAAAACTGTATTGTGCTAAGTTACAGGTGAATCGGCGGTGGTTACATGTATAAGGAAACTGGACGCGGTGCAGGAGCTCGATCGGCTACGTCCGACGCCACTCGCGTCTCGGCTCGCTCTCCTCTCTCTGGCGATGCGTTGCTATGTGGTCCCGGCTCAAAGGCTCACTTTTGTTTTTGAATGTTTGTTGAACCAATGGGCAACCGCGCCGAGTGGACGCGCTCAGGGCTCGGAGTCCACGTTAACACAGTGCAGCGTTTCCCGTGCGAGCACGGAGACGCTGCCGGAGAAGGAGACTCTGCCGGAGAATGAGACGATGCCGGAGAATTCAGCTGTGCAAACTCGAGTGCCGCTGACACGTTCATCTATGCATCTGTCTGTGCGTCCGTTCGTCCATCTATTCAGCACTCCGAGTACCACCATCTCGCATCTTTTCATCATATATTCTCAATATAGAAGCACCGCCATCCAGCGGACATTTCAAGGACTAAACGGGAGGTGGCACACGCACACTTTCTTACGGCTTGCGTTTCGTCTTTACTTCCCACCTTTAACCACCTCGAGTTCATGGTATATACTTGTTCACTGTATTCATGGCTATGCGGCCCAACGCTCGCTAAACCTTTCTAAAACTAAGGAGGTTACACCCAGCGAGTATAGTGTAGCAACCTTTTCTTGTTAGATCGTGCTCAATGACCATGCCAATAGCTGCTAATGGGAATCGCAGCGTGCGCGTTACCTAAAGGCCGAACGCTCCTGTCTCTCATTCTCCCTCAGCAGCCATTAACATGTGCATTGAGCACTATCTTTTATTGTTCAACAACGCACAGAAGAAATCTCTCACCGGAACCACTTTGGAGGTCAAAATCGTAAGGACCGCTATTTCGGGCATGTGCCACTGGTGGTTACGTACTACGAGGAACGCACAAGCCACACCATAAGGAGCTTCGCCCCTAAAAGATTGAAGGACACTGTAAAATTCAAAGTGTGCACGGCAGTGAGAACGGAACATGCTGCGTGCGTCTCCCTTTTTGCACGAGCGGGCAGATTGTGGCCACGCTACACAGGCGACATGTTCACGTGGTAGCCATCCCACTACTCGACTGCTGCAGCGTGCCTTCTGACGATGGAGTAGCCGCGCGGGCAGCTATGCCATCACGTGATTGTTGAGACAGTTTAAAGGGGTTGAGAGCCTTGTTAGCCTCATCACTCAAGCATTCCGTACTCACAATTAAACCAGTGGGTTTTGAACATGTGAACAATTTGTTTATCGCACTGTGACCTTGCCAGATGCCTTCCATTGCTGCTTTTGATTTTTTTATCAAGATCTTTGAGAAATTGCGGTTCATGCCTAGCATGAGGAGGCGTTATTTTAAAAAAAATATTATGGCCACCTAAAGGCTCTCTTAGGAGCTGCTTCATTCTGCAGTTGTTGTCATGCCAAGGTATTTGTGCTGAAAAAATCTTAACCGAAGCTTGTGCCTGTGTGCTGACTTTTCGGAGTGGCGTATGTGTGCCAGCATCCACGTTATCTCTAGGTGACACCATAAATTCAATCCAATTTAGCTTTCTTCGAAATATGTTGCTGCTGCATCTCGTACTTGCGCCTTGGGGACGGCTTTAAGCTCTCCCATAGTAGAGAACCAAGTACTCTAAATCGTTACCCACTTTTTTCTAACCCCGCCCCTCCTTCAGTAAGAGGTCCACGGGACGGCTTTAAGCTTTCCAAATGCAGAGTATTAAGTACTCCAAATTGTTAACCACTTTTTTAAACACACTGCTCTTCAGTAGCACTCTGGGCAGGGAACTCTGAATCGTCAATAATTTTTCTAAACACACACATTAAAACTAGAACACCTTATTGCTCTTCCATTTGCCGAACGTTTATTCCCAAAACATTTGATGAAAATAACCTCACTACTCTTGAAAGCCAGTTGGCTCTAAGGGTATTATAAAAAATAAATGAATAAAAATTCAGCAGACCTTACGCACCCTGGAAATCGACTTCATGAGAAGCATGCACATGGAAGGTTACTGTGCTGTATTTTTCAACTGCGCTAAACGTTACGTACGGTTGCTCAAAATATGACGTGCAATTGCACGCACTGACAAATGTTAAATGGCCGCATATGGCTTCCATAACCAGATGTTCAGAGTTGCCTTACCATGTCACCTTACCGGTGCTCGCAGGAATGGTAGGCCTGGAATAGATTTCAGCGGATGGGCGCCTAACTACTATTGACATTAACCCGACGTTACGACTGAATCAAAGGAATACTTAGGTAATATTTAAAAAAATTTTACTGCCAGCGCTGCAACCACAATTCACGCTTCACGAACACCAGGGTTGTCTTCAAAAGTAGTTCCGAGACCTGGCGAGGCTCTGTAGCAGAATACTTGATTGCCTGGCCGAATGCTAGGGTACGATTTCTGCTGGGACGCTGACATTTAATCTGCGCATTCATCGCGCCGATTATAACGGATGTCAGCTCTCAGGGGTGAAGCACGATGGGATGGAGCCTTGTCCCTGTGATGTCCTTAGCATTCACGAGCTGGGAGTGGCGTGCATGAGCACGCCATTCATAGGTGGAAAGAGGAGAACGATGATCGCGGGTGCGCTCGTGGCACGCTGTTTCTTTCACTGTATCGGCCAAGGAGGTTTAAAAGATAATTTTTTAAATTATTCTTGGTGGCGCCTCAAGATCTATCAAACGCGATCACTCCCGGCTATCTCTCTCTCTCTCTCATGGTAATGAAATACATTTCGTTAACAGAGAAAAAAAATTACGGGGGTTAAGGATCCCCCGAAGCTTCACCCACTCGCCATCGTTCACTTCGTGGGCATGCAGTGATTTTTCACTAACGCTCACACGTTAAAATTACTCGAGTGTGTTCTCGCCGTTCCTAGCTAGATATGAACTGTCAATCACGTGTGCAACATAATCGACCACGGGCATGTACCACACGTCTGGCGGAAATGGTTTGACAAGACACACGGCGTGATTGTGACATTAATAATGCCATGACCAGCGAGTTCAATTACCACCATCTTACCATCACATTGTAATTTTGGTTTACTCAAGGGGATGACAAGAACATTCAGATGTAGCCGGCAACGTGGATGGACGGACGGACGGACGGACGGACGGACGGATGGATGGATGGATGGATGGATGGACCTATGGACGGATGGACGGACGGCCAGACAAACAGATAGATAGATAGATAGATAGATAGATAGATAGATAGATAGATAGATAGATAGACACACAGACAGACACACAGACAGACATACAGACAGACAGACAGACAGACAGACAGACAGACAGACAGACAGACAGACAGACAGACAGACAGACAGACAGACAGACAGACAGACAGACAGACAGATAGATAGATAGATAGATAGATAGATAGATAGATAGATAAATAGATAAATAGATAGATAGATAGATAGATAGATAGATAGATAGATAGATAGATAGATAGATAGATAGATAGATAGATAGATAGATAGATAGATAGATAGATAGATAGATAGATAGATAGATAGATAGATGCTCAAAGTGCTTGCAATAAGTAAAAAATCTCCGCTTCTCATCGCCCTCCTCGCATGGAACGTTCCCCCTACTGTCATCGCGCCCACTGTAATTTGTAACTAATATGTTAATCACGTCAAGTGCTTCCTAAAACTCTAAACTAATCATTATGAAAGCCTGTGTGTCCCCTACAACAAAAATATTAATTTTTAAGGGCATGAAGTTTGCTTGCTTTTCTTTAGCTAATGTTCAATCTTAATTTTTACGTACTCTTGTTCTTGTATTGCTAATATACTGTTTGGTGTTTCTTCTGTCTAATATTTTCCCCACCTATTGTTACCCCCCTATGTAGTACCTTCAGGGCCTTTAGGGAATCTGAATAAATGAATAAAAAACATTGTTTTTAGAAACAAACATGGACATCATGAATCATAACAGACACTTGCTTATCTATCGGGTGCGTTTTTCGTACCATTAACAGTTAAGTTACACTTACTTGCGTGCCATACGTTACTAGCTAATTAGTAATGCAGAAGTCATTCTCTACGTTTGCGTTTCTTTTAGATTGTCTGCAGATTGTTAACCCTATTTGAATGCGGCAGAACTACGAGGCCCCTCACAATAAATTGTGATAATTGTTGTCTTTGTTATTGACAGATATCTCTTCAGCAGTTAGTGGAGAATTGCACGAATTTTGCGGAAAAATTAACGGAAAGTTCATACATACGCTGACAAGAGCAGTCAGTGTCGGAGGTTGAGGAAACACGTTACCTGCAAAAAATAAAGTAAACATTTTTACTGCTTGGAAGGGTGTCCCGAAATTTGATTTCCAGCCCGTTGTAAAGTTGCTGTGATGTACTGTTCGGTATGACCTATTCGAACAAAATTTCCCGGGTGATTCAAAGTTTTCCCAGAGAGTACAGTCTCCCAACTTTCGATATCCTCCGAATATAAACTACAAACAGGAAGTGAATGTAGACAATGCAGCTTAATATGTTCCCTGGGTTGGTGCGGTCGTTATGGCATAAGCCGGTTCATTAGTTTCATTCGCTTTCAACCACACAGCACCTGCAGAGCAACCGAAAAATATTTCATAACCATCATACGCGATGGGCGAACGTTCATGCTGAAAACTGCTTTATTATTTTTGTAACTTTTAGTTCAGTCAGGTGCCAAATGGAATAATTGTTTCATGACTAAATCTGTAAGGGCAAGTAGCTCTCTTTAAAAGGGGTAAGTGTAACATTGCCCCGCCGCGGTGGTCTAGTGGCTAAGGTACTCGGCTGCTGACCCGCAGGTCGCGGGTTCGATTCCCGGCTGCGGCGGCTGCATTTCCGATGGAGGCGGAAATGTTGTAGGCCGGTGTACTCAGATTTGGGTACACGTTAAAGAACCCCAGGTGGTCAAAATTTCCGGAGCCCTCCACTACGGCGTCTCTCATAATCAAATGGTGGTTTTGGGACGTTAAACCCCACAAATCAATCATTAAGTGTAACATTGGTCACAATCATACTCATTACATTTTAGACAAGATTGCACCATCAAGGGTGCTTTTGTCTGTGTTTATAACCAACTCCCTACGATAGGGATTTTTTTAGTCCCTACGATAAGGGTGTTTTGGCAAACCAATACATCGATATTATGGACGTTTTGGTATTTCAGAATACCTAAGGCATTAGTGGTTTGGTTTGTCAAAACACCTTTATCGTATGCTTTTATAGGCTATGGCGAATCCCCCTAATGATGGGTGCAAAGTGGTTAACATTGGCTCCACGGAAATGAAGAAAACAAAAAGCGAAATTTCCACTCAGGAATACACTTGATAGCAATCAGCCATCGTGTCTGTAGCAGTCGATTCAACCCTGACCAGGGTTTCTGGTATTCTTGCCACTGCAATTATTAGGAAGAGTGAAACAATATGTTGCGAGAGAAGTAAACGGTGATGCACCCGCTCGATAAACGTAAGCCTCTTCGTACATGGGCATCCTCCGGTTTCGACGTGGTCAAGCAATTACTCCGGCTGTGATTTCCAGCTCAGCGAAAGAGCCACACGGTTCGGTTACTCAGTCAATCCCATAATAAACGGCGCCACCGACTCTTGCCACAACGCCACAAAGGTATTGGATAAGGAGCACCATGGCCTTTTTACGCTACAGTAAACTGCAAGCCAGGGCTAAATTTGCACTGGAAAAGAACACTAGCTGCTGTTCTTCCATCCAGAGATTTGTTGTGCTGCTGACCGTCTAAAGGTAGACAGGCCGAAGTATTCCCGTGATGTTGTACGGCTTCTTCTTTCTGCTACTGAATACACATTGATGCAGCATCACGTTCACGTGTTTCTAGGTCTAAAACCTTGACGTAGCTTCAGATATCTGGATGTACAAGTGTAACCGATCAGCAGCATCGGGTCTTCTCAGAAATTTTGAAAAGACCATCAATATATGAAAGGCTAGACTGCCAGCTTTCCTAATACTGTAATGATGCAGACCAGTAAATATCAAAGTATGATGTACATGAAAAAGTGAATATTGCTATAGTAAATTTACATATTATCAATATTGAGTACATTGAGACATAAAGAGACATACATCAAAATACTCCCTGTTTCTTGTGCACATCGCCTTATCATCTCGTCATCGTTGGACGACAGCGGTATCAAAATGAGATCATATAGTTCACGGCAAGCCTTGTCATTTCGAAAATACTAAAACGGCTTGACGTTTGTTGCTAATGCAAGTGTTCGTCTATGAGGGGAAATTGTTCAAGTGATTATGACATGCGGAAAAACTTGTACACCTTGTGTATTTATTAGTATTTATTTGTTTTCATCTAATCTGCTGGAATAGTCGAGATATTAAGTTCCCCGGAAACCGTTATTTCTCGCGTCTTTTAGCCGCTGATGCTATCCGCAAGAGAGTAGCCGTAGACAACTTCACTATAAAAAAGTTAATGCGCAGTATATTCAGAGGCTTTCAATGCCTGAACCGTCATATGCTTCAGACAAGCCGGTTTTTTTTTTTTCGGGGCGGGGCGGAGCAGATAAATTTTCTCGGACTTCTTGACGTGCAAGTCAGTATGTACAGTCATAAACTTTTGTACTTCGTACCGATTTAAAAGACTTCAAAATATCAAGTGTGGCCAAGAACAAAAACTGTTTCACTGTCATAGATGCGGCTGCCACCCGCTTTATAATAGTGTCACTTATCTTGTGAGTGGAAAGGACCAAGAAGTACAAGAAATAGTGGAAGCATACTACATCAGGAACAGCGCAGATTAGCACACCATGAATTTGCCACCTTGACAGGAATCGAGTGTTGCAACGAAGGAAAAAGAGATAATAGTGTACTCTTTCTTTCAACTGGTGATGTGTCTGGCGATACTTACGTGCTGCACATGCATTGGTAAGGGTCCGGCAAGATAGCGCCTCTTCACCGCAGTCAAAGTTTCTGTGCTTTTTGCTCGCATGCTTCAAAAATGGTAAAAAAACTGGTCCAAATTCAACTCTCTGAGAGAACTAAATTTCTTCAAGCGAAGAACTCAGTGCAGCTTTGAGATGGAGAAAAAGTGGCCTCCTGTATTTTTTTGCAGCTCAGAAGAATTCAACCAAATCGATCGGTGAGACTAAATCCAAAACAAGAACGAGTTCGACAAGCAGATCACCGAAATGATGCCACTGTTTACACAAAAAAAGTACAGAAATTAAATTATTCCACTTTTGTTAACGCGTGTGTGCTATGCTGGGTATAAGTGTGTAAGCGCAACTTGCGAACGAACACACGACAAAGTCGGTTGATGGTCGGCATAACGACGCTCATTAATTCAGAATATTTTGGAATATGACATCTGCGCTCTTCAGCGTTCCTCTTTCGGTTTAGCCGCTGAAGTTGGGTGAATGTCACTGCTTTCCATCTTCAATAAAGGCCGTTTTGTTGAAATTTCTACAATGAAAGTGGTTGTTATCATGAAGGACGTCAATTTTTTCTTTTGGCACAACCACTTTACTCCTATAAATAAAACGTAAGGTCTTTATATTTTCTGCGGGCGAAGCTCCTTATGGCATCGCCCATTCGTCTTTTGTCATCGCTTGTAACCACCGGTGGCACATACCCGAGAAAGTGGTCCTTAGAATGTCTGCTGGAAGGTGGTACTTGTATATGATGAGTACACGATGAAAAGAAACATGAGGTACTTGTGCTATATTCTAAAAAATGCAAATGGTACGACACTAGAGGGCGTTACTTGTAGAAAAGAAGGAATGACATCACACGGACAGAAGGAGAAAGGGACCATTGCGTGTTCTTCGGTGGCACCGAACGCCAGGGGGTGCTCTATAGTACAATAAAAGCGCCGTTATGGCACGCGCGCGCATTCGCAGGCTCGACGACAGAGGATGAACAAAGCTGCTGAGCGATGTTCGCGCAAGACGGCGGAGGCTCGTGCTCGAAGAAGAGACTCCGACGTGCGGGCGTGCGAGGCAGAAGCACGCCGTGAAGCTGTGCGGCAGTGCCGCGAGGACCCTGCAGTACGAAAACGGGAGGCCGAAGTGGAACGGCAGCGACGAGTGAACCCAGATTCACCCCACTCTCCATTATTCACCCCGTAGATATGCTGTCATTTTTTAATTAGTGCGCAAAATTCAGTTTTTAGACATCTTTACATGCTGGCGCTACAGAAAAAGCAACTGTGAAGACATCGAACGACTATCACATTTTGCTTAATTTTTAAGGATTTGTTTTTACAATTCTTGAAGCACCCGGTCTATATGTCGGCAACAGAACACACACAGGCGGAGTACCAGAAAAAAAAAACCTGGATGGCGCGACTCTTCGATGAGGCAATGAAACGAGCTTACTGCGAGCACACGTAGCCAAAAAATTTTAGAATTACGAAGAGGCAGCGACCAAGTAGAGTGGACGAAAGAGAAATCAAAAAGAAACATTAAAGCGGATGTATCGAGGGTGCTATCTATCATGGCCTCTGCCACTGGTGCGAGCAATAGCTGTTGCTGTTCTATAGTACTGAAAGCCCACTTGTATTAAAGGCCAATTTTAGCTCTCTGAAAAAGTTGAAATAGACAGAACAGTAAATACGGACTGCAATGGCACTGCAATGTCCGTCTGCATTTCCTGTGCGGTCTGTTCGCGCTGCTTCTGCCAGGAAGCCGTTTGAACAAAATCAAGTACAAAACATGTTTCATCTGCATCCTACATGTTTGCGCTGTTAAAAAGAACAGAGGCACAAAAGGTGTAGGAACTCAAAACTTGAGCCAATCACTCCACAATGCTCACGTTTTATCTGGCACAGTGTTCATACATTATTTTCAACAGTGTGCACTAAACATAAATCCAAAGTTTGGAACGTAACGAATTTGTGTTACTTCGTCTTTACAGGAAAGCTCTCGCATTAATAGCTGAATGGAGGCGGCAAAACAATAAAGTTCTGTTATTCGTCTCTATAGAAATCAGGCTAGTTCCACCGTAGGCTGTATCACTAAAACTGGCGCCTCTTTCACACTTTAACACTTTTTTTTTGTCTGGCTGGCGATGCCCTCTCAGTAACTGGCAATGCCATCTCAGTAACCTTCCTGGCTTTTCATTGCCTTTAACACTTCTTGCTCGATAGCTCCCCGTCATTCACTGCATAGAAGGGCCAGGATTGATAAGTTTACATCTTCTGTTGCTAGCAACGCTAAGACTTGAAGAAATGGTGCAAGGTAACAATGAACCAATCGAGCTCATGAGGGTGTATCAATCAATCTGAACCATACGGTTCCGGGTGCCTAAAGAAGGCTCTCCTGTCTGTAAGATTTTACAACTTGGTGCACGTGCAAGATACGCAGCAGAGAGTACGGCCCGACTGAAGGGGAGAAGTTTACGAGGTAGAGAAGGTGGTGGATAGGGCACAGTAGTAAACAGAGCAATCGCGAGGCGTTACTTACGGCTGCCGTGCAGGGAAAGCCGCACCAGCGCACTGAAGCTAGAAAAAATTGGTGGTATATAGGATTAGGAACAAGATAATTTTGACTTGCATAAGCTATCAGTGCTGCTCCATTGCACCTGCTCTCGTTTCCAACAAAAAAAAGTTAGCCAATGCGACTGAGAATTGTGGCTTAGCACTGTTGCTGCCTTTCAGTTTCGCGTATTTTCCTTATCTCGTCTGACTCTAAACACGGCGATTTTTTCTCTTTTGTTGTTTGCTGCCACAAGCTACGAGAGCTTTTTTTTTCTTTTTTGAAGTCTTGACTACGTACGTGGCAATGTTTGTTATTCTATTTTTCTTAGTTCATTGACTTAATTATTCAAGCTGTATGGCTTATACCCTCTCCGTGTGAATATTTTAAATGCTATTGAGAATGATTCTTGAACGAGGCATGACGCAATCACATGGTAAAAGATTGTTAGTCACGCTTCTTTATATTATCAAGACTTGAGTTCGTAAAACGCAATACGATTTTAGGTCGCAAGGCAATGTACAGCCGCACCATTACTGTTTTTGCTGCATCAAACTTTATTGTCATAAGTATTCAAAGGCACCATGCTGCACTAGGAAGAGCATTTGAACTATTACGTAGCAAACTTTCTAAGTTTTGTTTCCCTGATGCCTGCAGCAAAAGTTTACGACCTTGAATTATAAAGTTAGGATGTGCGCTTTGTTTTGTTTAGCCTCCAGTTTACTTAACAACTTCGGGGATTGAACTATTTATTATTTGCTGCTAGATCTCCTCAACCCGAAGCCGATTGGCAGACCACGTCCAAACGGTCTCTGTGTGAAACCTTCATCAAGTGCGTGGCATCAACATTGAACCAAACCCATCTTTGCATATGAAAACTCAGATGCGGCGTCGGTAGCCGTGAAATGGTACATTGTTGCAACCTCCCCTTCGTATTAGGTTTCTGGACACTTATTCAACGTCCAAACAATTCTCATAATTTTGCTGAAGTTTCCTCTGTAGCTAACGTTTTGCGCTTAGTCTGTTTCATATGCGTGCACCACTAAAAGAGGCACTGCACGCAAAAAACCACTGCCACGTCTTTTCAATTCTTAGTGTTCT